>JARWKJ010000029.1:80000-310000 GCA_029959095.1 Rhinichthys osculus
ACGGGCCGGTCTGAGTATTTCACAATCTGCTCAGTTACTGGGATTTTCACGCACAACCATTTCTAGGGTTTACAAAGAATGGTGTGAAAAGGGAAAAACATACAGTATGCGGCAGTCCTGTGGGCGAAAATGCCTTGTTGATGCTAGAGGTCAGAGGAGAATGATGGCCGACTGATTCAAGCTGATAGAAGAGCAACTTTGAATGAAATAACCACTCGTTACAACCGAGGTATGCAGCAAAGCATTTGTGAAGCCACAACACGCACAACCTTGAGGCGGATGGGCTACAACATCAGAAGACCCCACCGGGTACTACTCATCCCTACTACAAATAGGAAAAAGAGGCTACAATTTGCAAGAGCTCACCAAAATTGGACAGTTGAAGACTGGAAAAATGTTGCCTGGTCTGATGAGTCTCGATTTCTGTTGAGACATTCAGATGGTAGAGTCAGAATTTGGCGTAAACAGAATGAGAACATGGATCCATCATGCCTTGTTACCACTGTGCAGGCTGGTGGTGGTGGTGTAATGGTGTGGGGGATGTTTTCTTGGCACACTTTAGGCCCCTTAGTGCCAATTGGGCATCGTTTAAATGCCACGGCCTACCTGAGCATTGTTTCTGACCATGTTCCATCCCTTTATGGCCACCATGTACCCATCCTCTGATGGCTACTTCCAGCAGGATAATGCACCATGTCACAAAGCTCGAATCATTTCAAATTGGATTCTTGAACATGACAATGAGTTCACTGTACTAAAATGGCCCCCACAGTCACCAGGGGCCTCATTTATAAAACTTTGCGTAGGATTTGTGTCAGAAGTGGCGTACGGATGAAACATAGGACGTGCGTACGCACAGAAATATTCGGATTTATAAAACCGTGCACACGCACATCCTACGCATTTTTCCCTTAATAAATCACAATCAATTCTAAATGTAGCACGGCTTTTGCGGCTTCATGTCACGCCCATAGTTGCCCATAAATAGTCCGTGAAACGGCCATAAAATAATATTCATCGATTGCGAAATCATGGCAAACATAGAGAGGAAATCAAAAAAACTTAACTTCACTCAATGTGAAGTAGAAGTTATCGTTGGCGAGGTGGAAAAGATGAGAAAAATGTTGTTTGGAGGGCACAGTGTGGACATTAGACTACTAATGCCAAAAAGGCACTTGAGTGGCAAAAGGTTGCAGACGCCGTAAATGCTTTAGCCTCACAACCTCGGACTGTGGCCGAAATAAAAAAGAAATGACGACCTACAGATGTCGATTATAATCTACTTGGAAATGGGAAATAGTTCAGTGCAAATGTAATTTCTTGCAGCTTTCTGAATGATTGAGACATAGGTCTACGTCATACGTTATTTTATCAAAAATAAAACAAACTAAAGGCATATGCATGAATACCATGATTCCGTAGCTGATGAAGACATTTTTACTATGAAAACAACTTTCCCCAGTGGACAAATAATACATCTATCTATCTATCTATCTATCTATCTATCTATCTATCTATCTATCTATCTATCTATCTATCTATCTATCTATCTCCCTAATTATCTATCCATCTAATTGCATCTATATCTGCTCCGCCTGACGGACACATTGGTGTAGAGTATCTGGTCAGGCTCGCATGACATAAACCATTCTAAGTTTGGGGAAAAGCTTTTAACCTTCGACTCGCCTTTAGTAACTCACCAGCGAGTCCACAGAAACTCTGTCCCTAATGGGGTTGCTTGACACACACACACACAGTCACAGCTAGGGGTCCGGCTTCAAAAGATCGCTATCTCCTCAGAGCGAAGCCAGATGTACACGAGCACATTCCAACACACACACACACACACACACACACACACACACACACACACACACACACACACACACACACAAACCTTTCTCCAATATCCTCACCGAAAGACATTTAACCAGATGTATTCGATGTGTTTTTATGTGTTTCTGTTTGTCCATGTCACATTGGAATAACTATGATTTATCGTAGCATAAATACCTTCATTATGCATTTTAAATATAAATGTATATTCCTTTAACTCTTACAATAGCGTTCTTACTACCTGTAGAACACTCGTGGCGTGAACAACGCGAATATGCATACAAATATAAAGTAAAGTGTATTTTTGATCAGTTTTACTGTCATTCAAGATCGAAGTGTCTTTAGACTGTAAACCCTCCCCACACACACACACAGAGATAAGGAGCTTGCGCTCTCGGACAAAGAGTAATAAAAACTAAATTCCCGCCTGTGACTTCCAACTCTTCGATTGGCCAAGCCGACAGGAAGAGGCTGGATTTCTCCAAGGTGATAAATGTCGACGCGCTCACTCTCTCTCTCTCTCTCTCTCTCTCTCTCTCTCTCTCTCTCTCTCTTCCTGGACGCTCTCTTCCTGGACTCGCTCTCTTCCTTCAACATGTGACGCGCTCTTGACTCCTGCACTCTTACCTCCAGGGCCGGCGATTGCTATAGGCGAACTAGGCGGTTACCTAGGGCGACAAATGTGTTGGGGGCGCGGGCGCTCTCTAGTGTCGCCCTTGGCCTACTTCCCCTATTGGAATTATAATGACGAGCGAAACAAAAACGTGTTTATTAAACATGATCATCCTAAAAGGCGCCCCTCAGCCATACGTTTAATTACTTGTCAACCTGATTATTAGATTGAATGGATGATTATTGTCGATCATTTTTTCTAAAGGGGGGGCGGGGGTTAGTTGCGTTACGTTACGTTCTATGGTTACGTTAGGCAAGTGCTCGGCTGCTGCGCGCGCTGATCGAAAATGAAGCGGTCTAAACCCTCTGGTGCACAGGGACAAAAACGGAGAAAGCAACAAGATAAAAAGAAAGCCCAGTATAGAGGTAAGTCTTTTCATCTCAGCCATTAAGGTGTCAAATGTTCTGGCCATCGGGACTACGGGAGATTCCCGCGGGGCCGACGTGCTTTTTGGGCCGATACATCTCATACTTTTATTTTTCTATGTTTTTATTTTTGTCTTAACGGACCATAAAACTCGTACATTGGTGGCCCATTCGTTTTGTTTTGTTTTGCTTAATTGACGGCGCTGGGTTACTTCCAAATATATAACTTACTTTCAAGTATAGAAATTTGTACAATAAGGCTACTTATGAAAGTTTCCTTTATTTTTCAGTGCATTTGTTTTACAATAGCCTATGGCTATTATATCTATTATTGTAGTAGTGTAATGTAGACAGACACTGTAATTAAAAGAGGTTTGCATTTTTCTTTGTTCAATTTGCACACTGAATATGGGTTGGAGTTTTTCCTCTCTCACTACCACTGCACGTGCGTAGTTCTAACTCGGGGTTGAGCTGTGCTTAGTGACTGACCGTGATTAGTCACAGCGCTGGCCCTCGGTTAGACGATGTCCACACTGGTGGTCCAGAAGCACCTCAAAGTCAGCCCGCTCGGAGTTTGTTTTCCCCCAGCAAAGGGAAGGGAAACAACCCTGAGAGGAGCGACCCAGAGTATGTGACGTTCTGCTCTTTGGGAGTGCGTGTCATCACCACTCCTTCCCCCGGGGGAGGGCCGGGTGGAGAATTTCGTTTCTGTTCCGCCGCTGGTTATCCTGTAATCAGCGGTACCCATGAGCAGTCCACTTCCTCTGAGTCGTTCACGGGCCCCAGCGCTCAGATGGCAGTGAGGGCTGCAGCCTTGTCACTCTCGTCTCTCGCTGGGTGAGGGGAAACCAGGACTCGATGCCCCCGGGCCTCGTTCCTCGTTTCCCCTCACGGTCGAGACTGGCAGTATAATAAGACCAGTTTCCTCCGTCCGAGAGGGTCAGAATGGCAGTGTGTGCCGCTCCCGAGCTGCACCACTCCCGTTCCCCTCTCCCCAGCTTGCAGATAGCAGTGACGCAGCCTCGGCTGCGTCGCTCCGGTCTGCAGCTGGGCTCGGAGGTGCAGAGACCAGGACACGAGGAGCCAGGGGCTCAATCTTCGTCTCTCCCCCTCCCTTCGCCACAGGGCAGCCCGCAGCAGAAAGCCTATGAGCTCTCTCTGCCGTCTGCCCCACGGTGGACCGCCCAGACCCCGCTTCCAGTGGCTACATTGCCACTGGAGCCGGATCCCGGCCTTCCACCTCGCTGCCCCTCCGCGGGTACGCCGGTGGTTCGGGTGGGCTTATTGGGTCGGTACCTGGAAGCCTGGTTAGCGCTTCCGGGTCTGTCCCGATGGCTTGTCCGCACCATTCGGTTCGGCTATGCAATTCAGTTTGCACGCCGGCCTCCCAGGTTCAGGGGCATCCACTTCACCCGTGTGCGGTCAGTGGATGCCCCTGTCCTGCGGAAAGAGATCGATGTCCTGCTGGCGAAGGACGCGATCGAGCCGGTCCCTCCTGCCGAGATGAGGTCCGGGTTTTACAGCCCCTACTTCATTGTACCCAAGAAAGGCGGTGGGTTACGGCCAATCCTGTATCTGCGAGTTTTGAGTCGGGCCCTACACAAACTCCCGTTCAAAATGTTCACTCAGAAGCGCATTTTCGAGTGCATCCGTCCCCAGGATTGGTCTGCAGCGATCGACCTGAAGGACGCGTACATTCACGTCTCGTTTTTTCCTCGTCACAGACCGTTTCTACAGTTTGCTTTCGAGGGTCGAGCGTATCAGTACAAGGTCCTACTCTTCGGGCTGGCCCTGTCACCCCGTGTCTTCACGAAAGTCGCGGAGGCGGCCATTGTTCCCATGAGAGAACAAGGCGTTCACATTCTCAACTATCTCGACGACTGGCTCATTCTGGCTCTCGCGAGATGTGTTGTGCGATCACAGGGACATGGTGCAACGGCACCTCAGCCGGTTGGGGCTTCAGGTCAACTGGGACAAGAGCAAACTCTGCCTCGTGCAGAGGATCTCTTATCTCGGTATGGAGTTGGACTCGGTCGCCCAGACTGCACGCCTCACGGAGGAGCGCGTCCAGTCAGTGCTCACCTGCCTCAGGTCTTTTCGAGGCAGGACAGCGGTTCCACTGAAACAATTTCAGAGGCTCCTGGGGCATATGCCAGCCGCAGCCGCAGTAACGCCGCTCGGCCTGTTACATATGAGACCGCTCCAGCACTTGCTTCACGATCGAGTCCCGAGGTGGGCGTGGCAGAGCGGCACGTTCCGGGTCAAAGTAACCCCGCACTGTCGCCAAACCTTCTCCCCGTGGTCGGATCCTGCGTTTCTACGGGCCGGAGTGCCCCTAGTCCAGGTTTCCAGGCATGCTGTGGTTTTCACAGATGCCTCTGCCATGGGGTGGGGGGCCACGTACAAAGGGCATGCAAGGTCTCGGGTCTGTGGACGGGGCCCCAGCTGCATTGGCATATCAACTGCCTAGAGTTGCAAGCAGTACGCTTGGCTTTGTGCCGCCTCAAGGGGCTCCTCAAAGACAAGCACGTACTGGTCCGTACGGACAGCAATGCGACCGTTGCATACATCAACCGACAAGGTGGTCTACGCTCCCGCCGCATGTCGCGACTCGCCTCCCACCTCCTCCTATGGAGTCAGAAGCATCTGAGGTCGCTTCGCCACTCAAGTTCCAGGGGAGCTCAACCGTGGGGCAGACAAGCTTTCACGGTTGCCTCCCCTGCCAGGAGAATGGCGACTCCATCCCCAGGCGGTTCAGCTGATCTGGAGTGTTTTCGGAGTCGCACTGGTAGACCTGTTTGCTTCTCCGGACACGACCCATTGCCAGTGGTTTTACTCCCTGTCCGAGGGGACCCTCAGCACGGACGCCCTGGCTCACAGCTGGCCCCGGGGCCTGCGCAAGTATGCGTTTCCCCCAGTGAGCCTTCTTGCACAGACACTGTGCAAGGTCAGGGAGGACGAGGAGCAGGTCCTGTTTGTGGCGCCGTATTGGCCCACCAGGACTTGGTTCACGGAACTCATGCTCCTCACGACAGCCCCTCCTTGGCCGATTCCTCTGAGGAAGGACCTATGTTTATCTCTGTAAAGCTGCTTTGAAACAATCCATTGTTAAAAGCGCTATATAAATGAAGATGACTTGACTTGACTTCATTACGGACTTACCCGCCTCCGATGGCTATACCACCATCCTCACCGTGGTAGACAGGTTCTCCAAAGCCTGCCGACTTATTCCCCTAACCAAACTTCCCACAGCATTGCAAACGGTAGAACATCTCTGCAACTGGGTATTCAGGTTG
Organism: Rhinichthys osculus; assembly: GCA_029959095.1. Taxonomy (NCBI): domain Eukaryota; kingdom Metazoa; phylum Chordata; class Actinopteri; order Cypriniformes; family Leuciscidae; genus Rhinichthys; species Rhinichthys osculus. Next base: position 86,171 of record JARWKJ010000029.1, read on the forward strand.
TACGGTCTACCCGAGGATATCGTCTCCGACAGAGGACCTCAATTCACCTCACGAGTCTGGTCGGCCTTCTTCAAAGCCCTTCAAGTCAACGTGAGCCTCACGTCCGGATACCACCCTCAAAGCCAACGGGCAGGCAGAACGTCTCAATCAAGATATCATCAGATTCCTCCGGACCTATTGTCATCATCACCAAGAGGATTGGTGTCGATACTTGATCTGGGCGGAATACGCCCAGAACTCCCTACAAAAGCACTCCACTGGTTTGACTCCTTTCCAATGCATCCTGGGCTTCCAACCACCTCTATATCCTTGGCCTGGGGAGCCCACCAATGTTCCCGCCGTAGACGACTGGTTACGACGCAGTGAGGAAACGTGGGACCAAGCACACACACACCTCCAACGAGCAGTCCGCCGCTTCAAGAGACAGGCTGATCACCGCCGTCGAGCCGGTTCAGAATACCAACCAGGACAATGGGTGTGGCTGTCCGCTCGAGACCTTCGCCTCCAACTCCCCTGCAAAAAACTCAGTCCAAGGTACGTGGGTCCTTTCAAAATCCTTCGACAAATCACTCCAGTATCCTACCGCCTGGCTCTGCCTAATCATTTCCGTATTGCTCCCACCTTCCATGTTTCACTACTCAAACCTGCCGCCGACCCCATTGAGGGAGGAGAGAACTGACCCCAGGAACCGAATCCACCACCCATCTTGATAGAGGGCGAGGAGGATTATCGAGTACACCAACTACTGGACTCGAGGCACCGGGGCAGGATGCTCCAATACCTAGTCGACTGGGAGGGATTCGGTCCCGAAGAACGCTCCTGGGTCAATCCCATGGACATTCTGGACCCCACTCTCACCGCAGAGTTTCATCACAATCATCCCAACAAACCTGCTCCCCGACCCCGTGGTAGACCTCGACGCCATCAACATCCTCGCGCCAGGAGTCGCTCGCAGGGGAAGGGCTCTGTCACAATATCAGATCCCACGACATCCCTCACTGGCCACCAGAGGGCACCATCACCCGAGTATTGACTTTCTCACACATCATTCCTGGACTGATTACTCATACACCTGTCATCACTGATTGCTCACGCACCTGCACCCTGTTATCTACCTGCATATAAGCCCCATTCACATCACAAACAGTGCGAAGTCTTGTCTCCTCTGTGAACATTCTAAGCGTTTAATTCCTGTATTCTGCCTGCCTGTGTTTTGACCTCCGCTGATCTGATTCTTCCATTGTCTGCTGCCTGCCTCTCGACCCTCTGCTTTGTCCCTGGATTCTCTTCAGCTCGCTGCCAGCCCTGACCCTCGCCTGGATCTTGACCAAGTGTGAGCCTGTTCTTCGTTGTCTTTCTTGCCAGTGTCTGACCATTTCCCTGTTGACTACTCTTCCTTAATAAACGTTGCAAATGGACCTGACTGCCTCCGGTGATTCCTTACATAAATGCTCAATCAGAACTCAGTGAAAATGGTCAAAATGGTTGTTGTTCTTCGTGTTGATTTTCTGGGCAGGTGCTTCTTTTCCTATTTATGGAAGTAGTCAAGTCAAGTCACCTTTATTTATATAGCGCTTTTTACAATACAGATTGTATCAAAGCAGCTTCAAAGTGATAACATGAAAATAATATAACAAAGTTTGTTTCTAAAAGAAAATTGTGTCAACGTCCACCTTAAGTAAGGCAGATCAATAATATTATTGAATATTAAATGTCCCCAACTAAGCAAGCCAAAAGCCAAGGCAACAGTGGCAAGGAACCAAAACTCCATCAGGTGACAGAATGGAGAAAAAAACCTTGGGAGAACCCAGACTCAGTCGGGGGGCCAGTTCACCTCTGGCCAACGAAGGAACAGTGCATGATTCGGGCAGCATTACAAGTCAGATTGGATCGGAACATTTAGAGCATTTGCCCATTTCCATCTTTTTGGAAGTCCAAGTAATCACGCCGGTATTGAGACGAGTTGTTGAGGATCAGTGCAGTCCACCATAGAGGGTCCATATCGCCGGTGTTGAGTCGTCTCTTCACAGGCTTTGTGATTGGGGCATCTGAAGTCTCCGTGAGAGGCTGGATACAAACTGGAGCTGACGAACGCCATTTTCCTCGGGACTCGCGTCCCGAGATAACAGCAGAAAAGCAAAAAGGGAAAATAATTAGCGTAGCTGCTGTTCATAATGATTTCCATAACACAGGCGTAAATGATAAAAACATGAAGACAGTGACTCTTGCGTCCCAGAGTCACCCCCCTCCGTCCCCCACTCAACTCAGCCTTGCTTACTGACCTCTACATCCCTCCTGCTGCTGAGACCTAACCACAATCTCACAATCTCTCCGCAGCCCAACCATACGCGCCAACCCGTTGACTAAGGCTGTCGGGCCCCACTGGTGCGTTAATGCAGTTTCAGTGGCAGCGGTTCCGTATGGCATACCACCTACCACAAAACACAATATCTGCCCAACCACCCGTCATTCACGCAATACACAGAGGAACGTGATGACTGTAAATACTATGCAACCTATACAAATAACCTACAGTCTCTTCAAGTTTTATAGTATTAAATGCATTTGATCTGATTCAGCAGTGGTATAAAAGGTAAGCATTATGTAAATGCTTGGCTAAAGAGATGCGTCTTTAATCTAGTTTTAAACTGGGACAGCGAGTCAGAGCCTCGAACAATATCAGGAAGGCTATTCCAGAGTTTAGGAGCTAAGTGTGAGAACGCCCTCCCTCCTTTAGTGGACTTAGATATCATAGGAATGACCAGAAGCCTCGAATTTAGTGATCTTAAAGAACGCGATGGATTGTAGGGCGATAGAAGGTCCATTAAATACACAGGAGCTAAACCATTTAGGGCTTTATAGGTCAGTAATAGTCAGTGTAATTGATACGGAACTTGATAGGTAACCAGTGTAGAGATGATAAAATTGGTGGTATATGATCATATTTTCTTGACCTAGTAAGAACTCTAGCGGCTGCATTTTGCACTAACTGTAGCTTGTTTATTGAGGATGCAGGAAAACCAGCTAATAAAGCATTACAGTAATCTAGTCTCGAGGTCATGAATGCATGAACTAACTTTTCTGCATCAGAAACAGATAGCATGTTACGTAGCTTTGTAATGTTTCTAAGGTGGAAAAAGGCTGTTCTTGTAACATATGAAATATGATTTTCGAAAGACAAGTTGCGGTCTAGGATAACTCCCAGGTCTTTTACTGTAGTGGATAAAGTAACAGGACATCCTTCTATATTAAAGTTGTATTGTAAGTGGTTTTGTGGGTAGTTTTTTGGACCAATAAGTAATACCTCCGTTTTATCTGGATTTAGTAGCAGGAAATTACGCGTCATCCAGCATTTTATATCTTTGAGACACTCTGTCAAATTAGATAAGTTAGTGTTTTCATCTGGCCGTGATGAAATATATAATTGAGTGTCATCAGCATAACAGTGGAAATTAATTCCATGTTTTCTTATAATATTACCAAGTGGCAGCATATATATTGAGAATAGCAGAGGGCCTAACACCGATCCTTGCGGCACTCCATAGTCTACTGACGTTATCTTCGATTTTTCCCCATTTAAACAAACAAAACGGTAACGGTCTGATAAGTACGATCTGAACCAGCTTAATGCCTGTCCCTGAACACCAGTGTAGTTTTGTAGTCGATCCAAGAGTATTTTATGATCGATAGTGTCAAACGCAGCGCTAAGATCGAGTAGAACTAGTATTGAGATACAGCCTTGGTCAGAAGCTAAAAGTAAATCATTTGTAATTTTAACTAGCGCAGTTTTTGTGCTATGATGCGGTCTGAATCCTGACTGAAATTTTTCATGTATCTCATTTTCTTGCAAGAAAGAGCACAATTGAGCAGACACAATTTTTTCTAGTATTTTAGACATAAATGGAAGATTTGAAATGGGTCTGTAATTTGCTAAGTTATTTGGATCTAATTGTGGTTTCTTAATGAGAGGTTGTATTACTGCCAGCTTGAATATTTTTGGAACATGACCTAAAGATAAAGACGAGTTAATAATATTGAGAAGAGGCTCTTCCACTACAGGTAACACTTCTTTCAGTAGTTTAGTGGGTATTGGATCCAATAAACATGTTGTTGGTTTAGATGCAATGATAAGTTTATTTAGCTCTTCCTGTCCTATAGTTGTAAAGCGGTGTAGTTGTTCCAGAGGGGCCATAATTGAGGCTGAATCATAAAACACCATAGAGGATTGTACATTTACAATTGTGCTTCGGATGCTTTCTATTTTCTCATTGAAGTAGTTCATAAAATCATTACTACTATACTGTAATGGAATATTTTGCTCTGGTGATGTCTGTTTATTTGTTAGCCACGGTGTTAAATAAAAACCTTGGATTATTTTGGTTATTTTCTATTAGTTTGCGGAGATGCTCTGCCCTGGCTGCTTTTAGAGCTTTTTTATAACCTGTCTTTCACGCGATTCTAAAGACCTCTAAATTAGTTTGTTTCCATTTAAGCTCTAATTACGAGTTTCTCTCTTGATAACATGTGTAGTACTCAGTGTTGGGGAAATTACTTTTAAGTAGTGTAACACGTTACTCGTTACTTCTTTAAAAAAGTAATCCGTTACTTTACTTAGTTACCCCATATAGAAAGTAACTTTTTACGTTACTCGTTACTTTTACGTTACTTTTATGTTGCTTGACTTTGGGCAGAACCCAATATCTGTTCCTAAATGTGTAGGCCTACATAAAGTTCTACTATGCATAATGCCATATATAATGCCATAAATGCATAATGCATTTATCAAACATTTTAATATTTATGAAGAAATGCCGGTTAATGGATAGGCATATGCATGGGGGGCGCTAGGGAGGGGCTAGAAAGAAAGCCCCCAAGAAAGACCAAAGCACCCCGTTAGCACCCCCAAAAAATCATTTCTGGAAGCAATTATATTCAGGCTGTATTCTATGGAAGTCCTGAACCGCATGGTGAAGAAAAAAAAAAGAACATTTATCTTGTTATTTAGACATAATAAGGGGACATTCTAATCTGCATTAAGCCAAATTAAGCGTTCTTATAATGGTTTTCTATGGGAGGAAAATGCTTAACGTGTAATTAAACACGTTGCGTTCATATTCTGGGCTCATCTGATTTTTTGTACATAGTATAGCCTACTCTATTATGATTTTAGTATCATAATGATTAATACATGCATGCACAATTATCCGTGAACTTGATAAATGTTGCAGATATGTTTTACTATGCACGTAAACAAATGCCTTTCAACTTACGTGTGCAAAATTCAGAATTAAATGTATGTGCTTGTGCAGCAATATACATATAGAGAGTAGTACAACCTACTAGCCTACGTGTTGTAGCCATTAAATAAGCGCATTTAGTTTCATATTTGTTAAAATATTATAATGTTATTTTTTTTCCATCTATGCTGATTATGAAAAGTGAACAGCGCGAGTAAGATGGATGCACAATATATCGGGAGACATTGAGTCAATCAGACATGATTTTGACCACTTCATTAAGTTTTGTTTTGAAGAAAGCCTTTCAAACCCTTGTGTTATGTTGCGGGTCAATTTGACCCGTTTCGGTTTTCAAGTTGTTGGAAATACTGGTTAACTTTAGTTTGTTTTCTTGATATTTTGTGACTTTTTCTCATTTATCATGATGAACATGCATGCAAAGTTTCAACATGCTAATTTGTTTTGACATATTCAAACAAAATTACTGTTACGTTCGTGATGTTCGCGGGTCAATTTGACCCTCATAGACAGCCATTCAAAAGCAACTGTACAGACACAAAATAAAAACATTTATTTTCTGTATGTCAGGGCACTTCAACTCCAGTTCTAACGTGCAAGTGCATCTAAAAGTGCTCTAACCCTAACCAAACACACTTGAAAAAGCTAAAATTACAGTATTCAGAATTATTTGCAAATTACAGATGAAAATCTTTGTCAGACACAGATAGTAAAATAAGCTCTCATTTCAATATTCAAAATATCTAAAATACCTAGCTTTTAACCAAAACTTTTATGTAGGATTTTCAAAGGCAGCTTCACAGAGCCAATAAATAAATAAAAAACATTTATTTGATGTATGTTTTTGTTATGTTTGGTTTCTCACTTCCCAGTGAGTGAATAATGAAACTAGGAAAATAGGTCTTAGGAAACTAGGGAAAGTTAACTTAGGAAAATGAAAAAATTTCATTATACAGCAATTTTTTTGTTCAGTTACGATGTTCAAAGCATATAATGTTAAATAAAAAGTAAAAAAAAAAAAATTTTAAATATGTAATATAGCTTTATTGTCACTAGTCACAAGTACCAGCGAAATTAGCCATCAACCTGTCCATACATACATACATACATACAATATGACAAGGGGGTAGACAGGACAGGAAGACAGAGCATTGAGGAAGAAAATACAGCATAACATGAGGAGAGGTGAGGAGAAAAAAGGCAACCCCCAGACTATGCTCCTGTGAGGAGTACAGTTTGGGAACAGTAAAAAAACACCTCAGAAACATTAGCACAATCAGTACACTCTACAACATGAACACACAAGACTTGCAACAGGGGAGGGGAGTGGGGGGTGGAGGTAACCCAGTACAGGCAGGCAGCCTGTCCTGCAGCCATTTCAGGCGCTGGTCACAGACCCGCCTGTCAGACTGGTGGTACAAAGCGGCGAAGGCGAGGGATGGGGGGTGGGGGGGTGATTGCATATCTGTATATATATGTAAAAGTTCGTGTATGTGTAGGCCTGGAGAGTCGCTGCGCCTGGCTTCATAATCTAGGTGCCTCAAGTCCGCAGGATTGTCATAGCGATACACAGCATATGCATATATAAATATATGCAAAAAAAATCAGTATACTGTTTATTTTCCAATTTTGTCAAAACAAAACTGTTTTAAAAAATGTTTTAAAAACATTTTCATAAATCATATTTTCAGATATAATGTTTTTGTAATGTTTGACAAATGTTGATATTAAATGTTTACATTAATTTTAATCAATTTTTATCAACCAAATGCCTGGATTTAATAAGCAAATAAAGGGGACAATACAATCATGGAAGCGCCGGCGTGGTCACTTGCATTGCACGTGAACTGGAGCATCTCAGCATAAATTAACCGAAAAGTAGTGTAACGCGATAGTAGCGCGTTACACTACTTTTTACCCGAAAAAGTAGTTACGTTACTGTAACGCGTTACACACAACACTGGTAGTACTATTGTACCATGGTGCTTTAGTTTTCTCTCTAATCTTTTTTAATCTAATTGGTGCAACAATATCTAATGTTCTAGAGAAAATGGTGCTCAAACTGCTAGTCATTTCCTCTAGTTCATCTGTTTGTTTGGGTTCACTGAGCAGCTGAGATAGATCAGGTAAGCTATTTGAGAATCTATCTATAGTGATTGGAAGGATTGTTCTGTCTGGTCTATAACGTGGCGCAACATGACAAATTTCAGCAGTGCGTATTATACAAGTTACCATGCAATGATCAGTGAGATCGTCACTTTGCGGTATAATATCTATATCGGTTAGATTGGTTCCATATGATATAATTAAATCTAGTGTATGATTTAGACGATGAGTGGGACCACTGACTATCTGCTTGACCCCGAAGGAGTTTAATAAATCAGTAAACGCAGTCCCTAACGCATCATTTGTGTTATCTACGTGTATGTTAAAATCTCCAACAATTATTGCTTTATCGGCATTGACCAATAGATCTGAGAGAAAGTCTGCAAACTCTTTAAGGAAATCAGCGTAAGGTCCTGGAGGTCTATATACAGTAGCCAAGGCTAGAGATAATAGGGATTTCTTTCTTACATCTAAGAGCGTAACGTTTAGCACAAGTACTTCAAACGAATTAAACCTGTGACCTGTTTCCTGAGTAACATTAAGAATATCTCTGTAGATTGTTGCAACATCGCCGCCACGACCGATCAGACGGGGCTCATGCTTATAACAGTATCCTGGTGGACTAGACTCATTTAGACCGAAATACTCATTTGGTTTAAGCCAGGTTTCAGTAAGGCAAAGTACATCGAAGCTATTATCTGTGACCATTTCATTTACAATAACCGCATAAGGTGTGAGCGATCAGGTTTAATTACAATAAGATTTTTCCTAGATCCTACAGTAGATTTATTATTTGGCCTCACTAAACGAGGAATAGACACAGTTTCTATATAATGTTCTACACTACTTATATCAATTAAGTTGGGACAGCAAAGACTGTGATTTGGACTTTGACTTACTAGTCAGATGGTGTGTAACGTCTTGGAGATGTTGTCCAACAGAACAGCCGCTCCGATTCTGCTGGGGTGCAGGCCATCAGCACGGTACAGCCTGGGTCTCTCCCAAAACAGATTCCAATTATTTACAAAGAGCAGTTTCTGTTCATTACACAGTGACATTAACCATTCATTTAGTGCAAATAGTCTACTGAACCTTTCCTTTCCTTGTCGGTACGTGGGAAGCGGTCCAGACACGATGATCGTTGCCTCAGGCGCTGTGCTGCGTACCGTCTCGATCAGGCTCCTGTAGTCCTTCTTCAGAACCTCCGTCTGCCGCAGCCTGATGTCGTTCGTTCCCGCATGGAGGACAACGGCTCCGACGCGCTCGTCACCGTTCAGGATCTCGGGAACCTGTGCGGCGACATCTAGAACACGAGCACCAGGAAAGCAGTGAGTGCGCACCTTACCTTTACCTGAGCTAGCACGGACATGACGGACCATGGAAGTGCCGATGATCACGGCGTCGTCCATGGTGTTGTGTCGGAGCCGGAGTGAATGAAGCCAGAGATGATCGCGTCCTCCTGGGCAGAGAAACGCACGGAGTAGACGAAGTCGGAGTCAAAAAGTTACCAACCACTGACTTGTGAGCATCGGCGCGTGACGTTTCAAGCGCTGATCGCCGATCCCGCAGCTCGGCTTGCCTCTCCAGCAGACCACGGATCTGTTTCTCCACCGATTCCAGCTCCAATCGTACCGAAATAAGCTCGAATGTGTCCTCACCTGCACTCAGAGGTAACGTTAGACACACATCAGATATGTTCGCCATTATAACAGATGAACAGTAAATTAGTAGTGATACTACCAATATCACTACTAATTTAGGACTGAAATGCCGGATATAACCTGTATCCTTTCAGTGAAACGGGTGTAAAATCAGACGATCGATAGGCGCAAGGCCACGCGTGAAATGCTAGCGGACTAAAGGCTAGTAGCCGAGATTCGCAAAGTTGGATCTAAGTAGCGACATCAAAGCAATCCGATTGTTTTTATAGGGAAAAGTATCGAGGATAAGTTCCCATGATATAAAAATAGAAAGTGCTTGTTTATAAATGAGTGGTAAAGAAGAAAATCAAGGATTAATGAATCGATTCGACGGAGCTCCAAACACAAAACCATTTTTCGAAAAATCCTCCTTAAATATTAATGGAGCTAGAGAAAGTAGGAAAAGAGCACAGTTGTTTGAGTTAATGACACAGAAGAAGGTTGATGTTTTATTCATGCAAGAAACACATAGTGATTTATCAGATGTTTTAGATTGGGCAATGGAGTTTGATGGGCTATCAGTTTTAAGTCATTCTACCTCGCTGTGCGGTGGCGTTGCTATTTTGTTTTCGAAAAATTTTATACCTGCATCTTATAAAGTCGATGAAATAATTAAAGGTAGACTTCCAAGTCCAAGTTTTTTATGAGAACAATTTTTCTTTTGTATTAATTTGAGTTTATGTTCCAAACGCTGCAATTGAAAGAATGCTTTTTTTAAACACTCTGTGCAAAGTTTTAAGTGATTGTGATTCAGAGAGTTTGTTATTATTGGGGGGAGATTTTAATTGCACTGAAAATGTATTAGATAGAAATCATGTTGAGCCACGTATGCAGTCACGTAGGAGGTTAGTTCAGTTAATGAAATCTCAAAAGCATCCTGGGCCTCCATAACACCTCAGCAGTGCCACAGGCTGATTGCCTCCATGCCACGCCGCATTGAAGCAGTCATTTCTGGAAAAGGATTCCCGACCAAGTATTGACTATTGAGTGCATAACTGAACATAATTATTTGAAGGTTGACTTTTTTTTTTTGTATTAAAAACACTTATTTTATTGGTCGGATGAAATATGCTAATTTTTTTAGACAGGAATTTTGGGTTTTCATGAGCTGTATGCCAAAATCATCAGTATTAAAACAATAAAAGACCTGAAATATTTCAGTTGGTGTGCAATGAATCTAAAATATATGAAAGTTTAATTTTTATCATTACATTATTAAAAATAATGAACTTTATCACAATATGCTAATTTTTTGAGAAGGACCTGTAGAGGTATACTCTCAAGGTCAGCTGCAGTGGCATATCCCTAGGACATAGAACAAATTAAACACAATATTAATGACATAAGACTACCACTGACTGAGATAGATAAATATACAGATAGAGATGGAGAGACAGGAAGAGATTGAAAAAGAGAGAGGGGATATAGATATAGAGAGATAGAGATATAAATCCTGGGATATCATCTTGAACAGCAGTGTGATCAGGGATGGTATCCTGCATCTGTAATAAAAAAAAACAAGAAAACAAATGTAAACATTGATCTACAACTCAATGATAATCAAAACAGCAACAAAAAAACACAAAATAGGGTGCACTATACCAAGGCAATTAAAAGAGAATAGCTGTTCACATAGCTAGATACTGCACTAGCCCTATCAGTAATAACTGTTTTTGCTGGATTTACCGCATTGATAGGCTAAAACCTGCACATAAAATAGTCACACCAGCATGTCTGGTACGTTAGCCCAAACAGCTATAATCCATCAAAGACGAGCAGCTGACATGAATTCATTAAATACTTGGACCAACTAGACCAACTAAGTTAACGTTATCTAGCATCATAGACAGCTATCAGTAAATATATTTATGTTAGCCGTTTGATTTTCAGGATGAATCTGCTTTAACCAGACATGCACATGCCAAGAATGCCACACAAACTTGACCACGGAATTGCTACTTAAAGTTATAGGCCTAATGTTAGCCTATTGTTTATAGATTTAGATCGTATACATAAATGGACATTAAAATAAGCTCATTGTTTCTAAAATTAATGGACAAACTATCGAAATCACCTAGGCTCATTAGCAGCTAGCTAGCTAAGTTAAGTTACTTCATTTCATGTGGTGTAAGTCCGTGGCGTTTAGTATACATCAACATCACTGATAGATGTTAAAACTATGCATGACTTTCAAGAAACTCTCTCACCGGATTATTTTGATTTTGGTCGATGTAACCACCGTGATCCTCCGACATGGATCTCCGTGTTCGTTGCCGGCCGGTTCAAATACCTTCTACGCTCCTTCCCAGAATAAAAAAAAATACTGTATGAACCTGTTATTTCAAATAGTGGCGCCAATAGACATAATAGGGTGGCGGCTGCCAGCGTGCTATGGAAGCAGAATAGTCTCAATTATAATTCACGCAAGAAACATGATTCACACGTGCGTAGACAATTTCACATGCGTGAAACCTAATTCACGTACACACAAAAAAAATTCACGTGTGTGAAAAAAAATTCCATGATATGGTTGTCATAAAATATATAAAAAAGTATAATAAAACACAATTAAAAAATGAAAAATATGCAAATACTGCAGACTCGTTAAGAGTACCTTTTTTCCATGAGTGACTGGTTCATGGGTTGAGGGCTGTTAAGAGATTTTATAGCTCTGCAATATGTACTGTTGAGGAAGCGGGAGGTTTTTGTCTTAATAGCTCTTATCCTTCTTCCTGATGGAAGTATGGAGAAAAGGGAGTTGGCAGGGTGAGTATCATCTTGTAGAATTCTAAGGCCTTTGCGATGAATACGGGCCTCGTAGATCTCACGGATGGGGGAGAGTTTGCAGCCAATGATTTTTGAGGCTGTATTCACTATCCTGTCTAGCTGCAACCTCTGCTGGACAGTAGAGTTGCCATACCAGACAGAAAAAGTAGAAAAAGTAAGGACACTCTCGATGGCAGCTTGGTAGAACTGCAACATACCCTTACAAGCTACCCCAAATTTCCTCAACTGGCGAAGGAAAAAAAGCCTCTGATTGGCTTTTTTTAGTAATGGTAGTTATGTTATCATCCCATTTTAAAGATGATGATATCGTAGTACCTAAAAACCTAAAACTGTCCACTCGCTCCACCACCTCCCCATTAATGTACAGGGGCTGGGACACCGTTCGGCTCGTTCGGCTCGCGAGGCTCCGGTGAGCGTACCCAGACGCCTCGCCCTGCCGGCCCCGCCTCTGCGCCTCGCCCTGCCTGCGCCCTTCAAGCTCCGGGAGGCCTTTCCTGAACCCGTGGATTTACCCAAGTATTTTTTGGGGGGGGGCCAAGGGTCCGGTGAAGAGATCATTAAGGCTGCGCTGCCATGGTCGTCTTCAGGGGCTTCACCACCCTGGCCTTCGCTTCATCCTGCTCCGCCCTGGCCTTCGCCTCAGTCTGCTCCGCCCTCGTCTCCGTCCGAGTCTGCTCCGTCCTGGTCCCCTTCCAAGTGTGCTCACCCATGGTCTCTTGCCCTGCTCTGGTCTCCAGGCCCCAGGTCTCTCCATGGGCCTGGCCCCCTGCATCTATGAGGCTTTTCAATCTGGGTTCAGGACTGCCCACAGCACTGAGTCCGCCCTTCTGCGAGTGCTAAATGATATTTTTATCTCCACTGATTCGGGTGATTCTGTGGTTTTAGTTATCTTAGACCTTTCGGCAGCTTTTGACACTGTTGACCACCCTACTCTGTTGGCTAGACTTGAGACTGAGGTGGGCCTAAAGGCTTCTGTCCTGTCATGGTTTCAGTCGTACCTTTCTGACAGAAAGTTTTTAGTTAAGATGGGTAATTTCTCCAGCTCCATGGCACCTCTAACCTGTGGTCTTCCACAGGGCTCCATTTTGGCTCCCTCTCTATTTTCTCTATACATGCTACCGCTGGGCGCTATCTTAAGGAAACATAGTGTATCATTTCATCTTTATGCAGACGACACCCAAATTTACATTCCATTTAAAAGAAATAACCCTGCAGCGTTAAACTCTCTTCTACTATGCCTAGAGGAGGTGAAGGCATGGCTGGCTCAAAATTTCCTCTCTCTAAATGATGATAAGACCGAGGTCATTGTCTTTAGCCCGAGTGAAAGGTCCCAGTACATAAGCCCAGACTTGGGGAGTTTATCTCCCTTTAAATCTACAGGAGTGCGGAACTTAGGTGTTCTTGTTGACCAGTCTTTAAAATTTGACAAACACATATCATCTGTTATCAGCTCCGGTTTCTACCAACTTCGCTTATTATCTAAAATCAAAGGCTTTCTTACTCCGATAACTTTGGAAATGGCGGTTCATGCCTTCATCACGTGTCGGCTAGACTATTGCAACTCACTTTACTGTGGGATATCAGTTTCTCAAATTGCCCGTCTTCAGTTGGTCCAAAATGCTGTGGCCAGACTTATCCTTAACTGTCGCAAATACGACCATATCTCTCCGATTCTTAAATCGTTACACTGGCTGCCAGTCCGGCAGAGAATAGATTTTAAAATCCTGCTATTTGTTTTTAAATCTTTACACAACTTAGCTCCAGCCTATCTATCCGAACTCATTCATCCCTATACTCCGTCCAGAAGCCTAAGGTCACACGACCAGGCTCTGCTGGTTGTCCCTCGTGTCAGACTTAAGCGTAGAGGGGAGCGTGCCTTTGCAGTGGCAGGGCCTCGTCTGTGGAACACCCTGCCTCTAGAGATCCGAACGGCCCCCACCCTTTCTATCTTTAAGTCTTTGGTAAAAACCTACCTGTTTTCTTTAGCTTATTGATCTCTTTTTTTCTTTTTTTTTTCTTTTTCTTTATTTCTACGATTTTATATTTGAATCTCTGTTAAGGCTTTTCGTAGCTCTGCTGCTTTTTATGTGTTTTAGGGGTTGTTTTCGCTGTTTTTACTTTTCTTATTTGTGTGTTCTGTAAAGCACTTTTGGTCTGTCTAAGCGGCTGTTTAAATGTGCTATACAAATAAATGAACTTGAACTTGAACTTGCATCTCCACGGGCCTGGCCCTCCATCCCATCCCCCGTCGACCTCCCTCCGGAGCTCTTAGGAGCGTCTGGAAGCCGCTCCTTAGAGGGGGGGTTATGTGACGATCGGCAGCCGTAGTGCCCTCTTGAGCCTCTGGGGGCACTCCTTCCTAGTTTATTGTTTCCATTATGTTTTACCCTGGACTGATTATGCTTGATTTTACGCACCTGTGTTTTATTATCTTGTTTAGCGCACCTGTCTTAAGCCTGAGTGGCCCTTTGTACCATTGCTCAGTATTGTATGTGTCTGACTGCATTACCTAGCCTTGTTCCAGTTTCCTTGTATTCTAGTGTTTCGGTTCCCTGATTATCTGCCTGTTCCCGGTTTCCATTTGATGTTTGTTTGGACTGCTTACCTGGTTTTGACCCCTGCCTGTTTCCTTGTACCTGTCTCTGGATTCTCCTCTTAATAAAGCCTGCGTTTGGATCACCTCTGTCCATGTTCCATGTGCAGTTTCATGACACATCGCTTCTAACTATCATTATGTGGCTTTTCTTAGCATTATATTTTATGTCATAATCAAGGCCATACTGAGAGCACACCTTCAGCATTTCCTGCAGCCCAGAACTATATGGATAGAGCAGGACCAGATCGACAGCATACATAAGATGATTAACAATAGTGTTGCCCACAAGACAGCCAGTTTTTAACCTATTTAACTGGTTAGATAATTCCTCCATATAAACATTAAATAAAAAAGGAGACATGATACCTCCTTGTCGCACTCCATTACTAACATGAAAAGGAGATACAACATTGTCCCATTTAACCAGAAACGTTTGGTGGGCATACCAAAACATTAAAATTCTCACTAAAAATTTAGGGGCACCTCTGTCTAACAATTTTACGAACAATCGTTCATGATTAATCCAATCAAATGCCTTTGACGCATCAATAAAACGTAGGAACATAGATGTATTCAAGCTTTTGTACCTGGACACAATCTCTTTAAGAGCGTAGATACACAGGTCAGTTCCATGTTTTCTTTTGAACCCAAACTGATTGTCAGAAGTAAGGACATACATTTCTAGTTTGGTTAACAGTATCATCTGCAGTACTTTAGACAAGATACTGGCTATTGCAATAGGTCGATAATTGTCAATACTGTTGATCTTACCAGCCTTATCTTTAAGCACCGGCAGTAACATTACAGACATAATAACATTTGGCAGGACACCATGGAACAGACAACCATTAAAACACATGGAAAGTAAAGGACAGAGCCTATGGCTGCACTGTAAAAAAATTGCTGTAGTTATGCAGCTGTTTGCCAGTAACTTACTGTAGATTTAAATTGATGTATATTTACTGCCAACAGTTTGTTCAAAGTTAAATGAACATTAAACATTAACAAGTCATTGTCTTTACAGAATAAAATGATAAAATAACAATCTAATGCAAAGCATTCTGGGAACCAGAAATCTTCTTCAACCTTTTTCTGTTTTTTTTTCCTTCAGATTTTGGTTCCCAGAATGCTTTGCATGAGGCTGTTATTTTAGTTTTATTCTGTAAAGATAAAGACTTGTTAATGTTTAATGTTCATTTAACTTTGAACAAACTGTTGCCAGTAAATAACATACATTTAAAACTACAGTAAGTTACTGGCAAGCAGCTGCCAGTAATACTGTAATTTCTACAGATTTTTTTGTACAGTGTGGCATATTTTAGATGTTCTGCAGTAATACCGTCCATACCACAGGCTTTATTGTTCTCCAACATATTAATTGCGCCATAAATATCTACTGCTCTAACTATCATATCTGCTGAGAAATCAATATGTTCATTATCAATTCTACCTGGGTTACTTTTAACACAATTAAACAGGTCCCGGTAGTGCTCCCGCCAAAGCTCAGCTATTTTTCGGGGCCACTGATACCTTCAATATCCGCTGGTAAAGATGTTTTATTGGAATTCATTACTTTTACCTCTTGCCAAAAGGCAGTAAAGTTGTTGTTCTGTAGCTTTCTGGCTAGTGAGTCTGCTCTTATTGTGTTTTCATTGTTCTTAATTAACGAGTTTGTTTGCCCATAAAATCTTTAAGATATTAGGTTAAACTTATTTGGCTTGCTGTCCGCTGGAGAGGGGCTCGATGAAGCAGCTTCAACTCGAGCTCTGATATGGAGCATGGATGGACGCTGCTGCGGCAGTGATATGTTTAATGGGGCTCCTGGCTTGAACTGCGTCTCCCTACTATGCCCACCATGTGGGGCTATGAGTGGAGCTCCGGCAGGAGCTGTGTTTGAAAGAGTGTGCCTGCGTTCGTTGTGGAGTGAAACGACATGGGCTTGTGGAAATTTGACTGGGGTACATCTCACCGCTGCACTGCTGCGGCAGTGACTTTCAGAAATTACTCCTGCGGGAGTATCTTGGGACTGAAGGTTTGAGTACAAGGTTGAAAAACGCCCTGCCACATCCATGACATGGAGCTCCATGGAGTTAGAGAACATGGGGCTTCCAGATGTCACAAACGGGGAAGAAGGTCCTCGTCCCTAAAGGCAAAACGGGCCACCGGTGTCTGAAGCGAAACTCCCTACGCAGCAAGAGGGAGCCTACGGTATACATAGGAAATGCAGAACTACCATCCTTCTGACGCAGGGGGCGAAGATCACATAAAGACATAATGGCCCGTCGCGTTCGAGGGACGTACGATTCTTGGTACCTCCAGTCCTGTTTTTCGGATAGGAGGGCCCACACTGCGATCCGAATGGGAGAGCCTCCATGGTTAAGAACATGAAGGATCACACAGCGATTCGGAAAGGGAGAGCCCCCACGGCGCCCGAACGGAAAGCTCATACTGCGATTCGACCGGGAGAGATCCCGCTGCGTTTCGAAGAAGAGAGCCCCCCCATATGTATAAATAGGGAGTTCACTCGGCGATCAAAACGGGAGAGCCCACACAGCAAGTCGAATGGGAGAGCCTATGATGCTTCTGAACGGAAGAGCCCACACGGCGATTCAGATGGGAGACCCCACTCCAGGAGTGGTAGGCCACGCACATCTGAAAAGGGAGAGCTCTCACTGCATCCAGATGAATACTCGCCCTGCGGGGCTAGGTAAGCGGGGAGATGCAAAATAGTAGGGAGAAGCGGTCCAGACTTAGAGGGATGCTAGTGTTTGCTGTGCTTGTCTAATGTTATGCAGATCTGAACGAACGTATGTTTCGAAGGCGAGGGACGACCATCGACCAAGCATTTTGATTTGGTGATCAGAAGAAAGCCAAATTGAACATGGCGTCTGGGGCTCTTGTTTTGTTAGGAGAAAAAGACCTGAGCGGAGAGTGGTTAGGCAGACGCTAAGAATGTCGACGGTTAAAGTTAGCTGAGGAGCGGCGCACAGGGCAAATAGAACGGGCGTGAGCTCCGCCACAGAAATTACAGACATGGAGGAAGTGGCATCGTTGTCTGTTGCAACGTGATGAATTAAAGCTGTTGCACACTTGTCTGCCTGGAACTGAGGTAAAAATCTGGTTACGGTCATTCCTTGATTGAGGGACATATGAAATGGATTTTTCTTGGAAAGGAGCTGGATGGGTTGGAAGATCCGAGTTGGTTTGGGGACATTCTGAAGTAGAATGAATGATAGACCTGCAGATGGTGCAAGAAGGTCTTCGAATGCCTAAGAAGACTCTGTTATATAGTTCGAGGTCCAATGCTCCCCAGTAAGGACACTGGTTCCAGTGTGTGACGCGGGCGGCGCATTTAGCTGGAAAAAGCTTATGTACAGGTCCTTCTCAAAAAATTAGCATATTGTGATAAAGTTCATTATTTTCCATAATGTAATGATAAAAATTAAACTTTCATATATTTTAGATTCATTGCACACCAACTGAAATATTTCAGGTCTTTTATTGTTTTAATACTGATGATTTTGGCATACAGCTCATGAAAACCCAAAATTCCTGTCTCAAAAAATTAGCACATTTCATCCGACCAATAAAAGAAGTGTTTTTAATAAAATAAAAAAAGTCAACTGTAATTGCAATTTTTTAGAGGTTAACAAACTATGCATCAAAGGTCAAGAAACACTTTCCAGAGGCAAATTGACCCTTTCTCGTGGGTTCTTCAGCTGTGTAAACATGATACTAGAAAGACAAGATTCTCTGTTCTCGTAACTCAGGAATACAAACAAAAGAGAATCAAATTAGAATATAAAAATTTCCATAACAAAACGCAATTAGATTTTTTCCCCAAATCGTTGAGCCCTAGTGTGAATGATTCTCAGGAAGAATTAGGGAAGGATTATTTTGTGTTTAATTTTTTGGGATCAAGCAATCTTAACATCTATTTTCATGTTTTAAGGATGCCATTATATGACACATCATGACCTATTCTCGTTAGGGTTGGGCAATGTCTACAAAATTGATACAATAAGACATCGGGATGGATGGCGGAGGGGGTAGCGGTCGTCTTATAAAGGCACATAGACTTCACTCTGTAAAAAACTTGGTATTACGTTACAAGTCTCAGACACCGTGGACAGACCAGGTAAAGCAACAGTGAATACAGAGAGTGCAGATGCTGGTTTTGATCGTTTGATAGGCTACGTCATTAACAAGCCGGTATGAGGCTCACATGCTGCCGTGATAACAGATCGATGGTGGAAAACTCCGGAATAAAGATGAGTTTTGTGTCTTTTGTGCGAGTTTATAAAACATACTGTTGATGGAGAAAGTCAGGGGAGCAGACAGGGAGAGAGAAACAGAGAGAGGCGGGTCAAGCTGGTGTGTCTGCAGCAAGAGACCAGAGGTGTAGGTGTAGAGTGTGCAGGCCTGCCCACAGAAATGACTGTGCCCCTGAAAAGGTCCAGTAAATGGGCCCTCCGCAAATCTGCTTTACTCATGTCAACGCATGCTGTGCTCTCTCTCTATCTCCTACATAAACACATACATGGCCTGCCGCATGCGGTGTATTTTTGATGTTTTGACGTTGCGTACAACAAACATTACTCCTACCATTTTCAGGAGAGGGGGTTTTCATTATGAAAAAGGCTATATTTTACCAAAGCAACATTAATTTTTTATTTATTTATTTATAAGTAATGGTGAGTTTTTTGGTTCAAAATTAAATTTGGTTATCTTTGCTATATTTAGAATGAATATCATTAGTTCTGGACTGCATGGGCCCCCCTAGCAGCTTTCCCCTTTTTCCCCCCTTATGGGCGGCCCTGGGAGTGTGAGTGTGAGTGTGGGGAGAAGAGAAGTCTGAGGCAGATGCAAAGCAGGTAGATTTAAAATAATAATAATAATAATGTTGGTGGGGATTAAAACCTGCTTTCACAGGGCGGTATTATGTAAAAAATTTAAATGTTTTTTTTTGTCAGGGGTGGGGGTTGGGGTGTACAATCACGATGCCGGTTCAACATTGTGATGTCTGTCAGCCATCGGCGATGGCATCGTCTAACGACCCAACCCTTACCCTCGTGGTGACTTAACACAAGATTTTCACCCTACTATAAATAAAACAAGGCTGATAAAATAAGTGAAATTTTAATTCATGGGGTAAAAACATGAAAAAAAGGAAACTGAGGCCGAGCTGACCTGACGTTGTCGTGTTTCTGGATATAGATCTTGTGAAACATCATGTCTTCCTTCTTAGCATTGATGTCAGCCTTCATCTCCATGGCAACGTGCCTTGGCAACACTGAAAGCAACAGACGCTCCTGAAAAACACAAAAAAATGCAGATTCATAATATTACTCTCTATGTGCAATGTGTCAAGTGTGCAGGCACGTGTGTCTTCAGATAAGGAGACGTCTGGCGATATTCTTTATTTTTGTTTTTGTCAACAAATCCCATGCAAAAGGCCAAAAACCAACAATGACCTGATCCTGTGGTATTGTCTCCGTATCCAAAGCCTGATATTCCTCTGTGCCAGCCATAGAGCTCCATTGTTGTACAAAAACGATTAAAAACAATCAATAAGCCACCTTGTCGCACTGGGGAACGTGTTCCTTCATTATGATGAACGCGAGCGCTGTAGTTTATTTTGAGTTGATTCAATATACGCAATCCCGCTGCCATAAATACTCACCTGCACACCAAATGTGCATTCATTTGTGGGAGAAAAAACTGCCCAGCGAAAGCATTCTTTACTCCTGTTTGAGTAATCTTTGCTGTTTCAGACTTCAGATTCAAATTTCTAAAAATAAAACCTTATATTTGTGAACCATTTTTAAAGACTGGCCTAGCATTGAAGCTGAGCACTGACTTTTAATCGTCAGTGATTTACATCATTTATTTTTATTTACATGTGAAATGTCAAAATGAAGGTCCCACCAACTGTTGAAGAGTAATCTCCCTGTCACAGGTTCCTGTATTAAAAGCTGATATATCATGTTTCTTAAATGAATTGTTCTTGTATAAATAATCGATGTTCTCCCGCATGCCCTGCGATGGACTGGCGACCTGTCCAGGGTGTACCCCGCCTTTCACCGGATGTAAGCTGGGATTGGCTCCAGCCCTTGCGACCCTGTACGCAGGATAAGCAGTTGACGATGGATGGATGGATGGATGGATGGATTCTCTCGCATGTCGTTTCTAGTGTGAATTTTAACTATTTAACTTTATTTAAATACATATGACATTTCCAGTATTAATCTTCTAGGACAGAAGTTTAAAACATTGCAGCATAATAAATGTTTCATTATCAAATAAAAAACTTAACTGGCAGTAGACTGACCATGAAGACGTTTGGGAAGTAAAGGGTTTGACATTAGAACAAAAGAACTGTAAGGATTTAGATTTATCACAAACAGAAGTATAATGTGAAGTTAAAGGTTTCACATTTATTCCAAAACCTTTAAAGTTTTCACTGTATCTGGCATTATTGATAGTTTCTTTGCCATTTATTTTTTAAAAGATACAACAACAGGAATACTTTCATTACTTTCATTTTTAAAATATGTTTTGATATTAATGGCATCTTTAAATCTGAAATATTAATTAGGGGCTTTGTTAAAACATCCATATTTTAAATGATAAAGGTGAAAACTGGAGAAAAATCTCTAGAACGAATGTGTTATTGCTGCTCAAAAGTCATCTGTGTAGCTCATGTTGAATATACAATACTTCAAACATTCTCGGCAGGCCTAACAAAAATAAACTTTCTTCCGATTTTTTTCTAAATCATCTTTTTTCAACACCTTTCTCAGCATGGTCCAGGTCGCTTTCTGTTAAGATCCATTGTTCTTCTTCAGAAATTCATCACTGATGATCCTCAAGTGTTTTCATCAACACGCTTCCTTTACTTCTTGAAATTTCACTGGAAAGGTTATCCAAAGGTGTATAAAAAGCAGTCTAAACATTATATTTCGAGCCTTCCATTTTGAAATGATCTGAGCAAGGGAAAAGTCTGTGTGTATGTTTACATGTTTCTGCTCCACTTTGTGTTTGGACCAGTCTTATTGGTAATATAGTGTACACGGTACAGATGATGCATTTAGAATACTAGCTAGAATACAATCTTGAGCGAGAGTATTTCTATCTTAACATTACTATAATTAAAAGAACTTGCATATGAACCGAAAAACACCAATGAATGATAATATATAAGGTGGCTACAAAGGAATAATGAGAATAGCAAAAGGGGATAAAGGTGACATAGTTTAGTAGAGTTTAGAGTACCACAGACATGATGAATAGAAACATATGGGTAATGGACAGATGAGTTTAAAAAGAAAGCAAACAAGGAGTGGGGTAAAAAATAGAACAGTGGCATAATGGACAACACAGATAAAGTGGAAGACTGACAGATGTTGAGGGTAGGAAGGAAATTAGTGGCAAGGAGCGGGGCGAGAAAGGGGAAAAACACAATGTGAGGATGACGAGAGTAAGAAGGGTACGAGTGAGTGAGGTCTGCAGAGAGAAAGAGAGAGAGCAGGACAGATATGGGCCACAGTGACATTAGGCAGATGGCTCAGAGCGCTCAGCTCTGTTTACATTACTCTCACTGATCAAGCAAAAACAGCCACGAGACAAAAGTGAAACCTGCGGCATGATGTGCGCTCACAGGTGAACGCCGCCTGTCAGTCTATGTGTGTGCAGTCAATACATTTATGTGTGAATATGTGTTCCCTTTCGTTGTCACTCCGAGTTCCGTCGGATGACGACGAATGGGGTTTCGCTTAGAAAGCCTATCGACTTCGAGTATACAAAACGAGCCAATGGCAAGCACATGCCATGGGTCTGCGGAATTTGCATGGCGCAACTCCGCCCCACCTCGTGGGAATAAAAGGAGAAAGCCGGCAATATGCAGATATGTTTTTGCTTCGGAGCCAAGATGTTCTCTTCACTCCTGCAGTCTATTCTCTGACTATCTTCGAGAATCTTCAAGACGAGCAGCTTCCAGTCGGTGTTGGTGTGATGGCGTGTTCCAGCGAGTTTCACATTCCTGCCTGCTGATCTGAACAGCGTGTGTGCTTCTCCCTGGGCGCTTCAGCACTGCTGCAAGCTTTTCTCTCACAAAAAGAGCGTGCACGCGGCGCGTCTTTCTAAAGACGATCTGCCCGTGTATTTCTGAGTGCGGTAGTCTGATAGATTCAGCTGATGGGCACGAGCGCTGTTTTGACGTGTTTGGGCTTCGATCACGTTCGAGCAGCGTTCGCGGATGTGTCACGTTCTCTAAGGGGAACATGACCATCGCAATGTAACGGTCAAGACTCAATGAGCTCAACCGAGTGAGTCCCCTCATCCATACCCCGATCTATTTTCTCCACGTGAGAGAATACTTTGGCTGGTGGCCAGGGTGACCTGAGATGGCTGGTGTGGAACTAAACCGCCGATTAATATCCGTGGTCCACACCCCTCTCTTTGACATTGCAACTGAATGAGAGCTGGTCAGAGCCGAGTCCGGCATCTCATTCAGTTCCCCGGCTGATGAAATCATGTCTATCGCCGCGTCACAAGGTGAGCTGGAGTCCTTTGGAAGTGAGGGCTCGTCTATGTTGCCACTCTCGGGTGTGCAACCTAGCGAGTCTGATCCAGAGTTGACAGCTATGCTTCCAGGGCCGCCGCGAGTATCGGGCATGTGTGGATTACTCTGCCATGTCTCGAGCACTCAAGGCTGATGATTGGTTTTGGGGAGGCGTTTTTCCCCCCGTGGAGTGTTCTGTGGCAGCACATCTGTGCCCCCACAGCGCCTCCACCTGGCGTGGCGACCCTAAGCACCCCTCCAATGCCTGTAGGTTTTTTGTCTACTCCGGTGGCAAAGACCTATAGAGCAGCGGACAGGCTGCCGTCTCACTGCATGTTATTGCCATCCTTCGGGGTGCTCAATGACATGCACGAGGGTAGGGCTGATTCAGGGCTCATCTAAGAGACTCCCTGCCGCCACCGACCTCGCTCTACGAGTGACGAAGGTGACCGCACGCTCCCTGGGTCAGGTGATGTCCACTTGTGTGGTCAGACATTTCTGGGTTAACCTGGTTGATATGCGCGAGGCTGATCGAATCCGCTTCCTCAACTCCCCCATATCGCAGGCTGGCCTTTTCGCGGCGCGGTCGAGGACTCTGCCCAACATTTCTCGGCCGCCCAGAAGCAGACTGAGGCTACCAAACACGTTCTGACCCCGCGGCCAGCTGCTGCCGGCGGCTCAGACGCCTCAGTCAGCTTGCCGCCGAACGTGCCCTCCTGCGACTTTCGCTCCCTCCCACCCGGCCCCAGCAGCTTCGGGCCGCGCCGTGGAGGTGGTCGCAGGAAAGCGCCCCAGCCCGCACCAGCCCCGCAGCCTGCCAAATGCCAGGCAAAGCGGCGCTCCCGTTACGGGCAGCTCAGAGATGGGTTGCAGTTCTCCAGGAGGTGGTTGCAGGGCCACTCCTTTGCCCGGTGGAGGGCCGGGGGAGAACCTCTTTTTACAGAGAGCTGACTTCCCATCTCTAAGCACACAGAGTTCTTGGACGACACGGTGCGCCGTCCCCGGGCCGTGCACCCCTCGTCCTCCTCTGTCCCAGAGCCGGATGACAGTGCGCGCCGTCCCCGGACCGTGCCGCTCTCATCCTCCTCAGTCGCCAGACCCCTGGCAGAGCAGACCCCCGTGGAACGTCCGTCCTTCCCTGGTCTCCTCTGTCAGGACGCAGTCTATGACTGTACCCCCCCCTACCGGGCCGCTATGCCATCCACATCTGGGTCAGCCATACCGCCTCGCTGCTCCACCGACGGGAAGTCTGTGGTTCGCGTGACCCCGCTGGTACAGTCCTTGGGAGCCTGGTTAGAGCTTCCCAACCTGTCCCGCTGGGTCGCGCGAACGATCAGGCTCGGCTACGCGATTCAGTTCGCGCGGTCTCCTCCCCGCTTCAGGGGAGTCCGCTCCAATATGGTCGGTGGCAATGCCCCTATCATGAGAGCGGAGGATGCCACCCTGCTGGCGAAGGGTGCGATCGAGACTGTCCCTCCAGCCGAAATGAGGACCGGCTTCTACAGCCCGTACTTCATTGTCCCGAAGAAAACCGGTGGGTTACGGCCAATCCTGGACCTACGCGTTCTGAACCGCTCCCTTCACAGGCTGCCGTTCAAGATGCTCACCGCCAAACGCGTTTTCGAATGTGTGCGGCACCAGGACTGGTTTGCAGCGATCGACCTGAAGGACGCCTACTTTCATGTCTCCATTCTCCCTCGACACAGACCGTTCCTGCGGTTTGCTTTCGAGGGGCAGGCATATCAGTACGCAGTTCTCCCATTCGGGCTAGCCCTGTCTCCTCGCGTCTTCACGAAGGTCGTCGAGGCAGCCCTTGTTCCCCTCCGGGAACACGGGGTTCGCATTCTGAATTATCTCGACGTCTGGCTAATCCTAGCTCACTCTCGAGATCAGCTTTGCGAACACACTTGGGACTTGGTGCTCATCCATGTAGCCCGTCTGGGCCTTCGGGTCAACTGGGAAAAGAGCAAACTTTGCCCCGTGCAGAGGATCTTTTTTCTTGGTATGGAGATCGACTCGGTCGCATGTCCGCACAGCTTACAAGCGAGCGCGCGCAGTCACTGCTGACTTGCCTGAGAAAGTTCAAAGGCAAGAGTGTGGTTCCACTGAAACTTTTTCAGAGGCTCCTGGTGCATATGGCATCCCCAGCCGTGGCAACACCGCTCGGATTCCTTCATATGAGACCGCTTCAGCTTTGGCTTCGCGACCGAGTCCCGAGGTGGGCATGGCAACACGGCACTCTCCGAGTACCAGTTACTCCGACCTGCCGTCAGACCTTCACCCTGTGGTCGAACCTCAGTTTTCTACGGGCCGGAGTGCCCCTGGAACGAGCTTCCCGGCATATTGTTGTAACGACAGATGCCTCTACCACGGGCTGGGGTGCCATGTGCAATGGACGTCCTGCTGCGGGCTCCTGGACAGGACCCCACCGCCTATGGCACGTCAATTGCCTCGAGTTGCTGGCTGTACACCTCGCCCTGCGCCGCTTCCGAGCCGTGCTCAGGGGCCAGCATGTACTAGTCCGTTCAGATAATACCGCGACCGTAGCGTACATCAACCGTCAAGGTGGTCTGCGCTCCCGCCGTATGTCGGAACTCGCCCACCACCTCCTCTTATGGAGTCAGAAGCATCTGAGGTCGCTTCGGGCCATTTATATCCCCGGAGCCCTGAACTGTGCAGCCGACGAGCTCTCACGGCTTCAGCCCCTCCCAGGAGAATGGCGACTCCATCCCCAGTCGGTTCAGCTGATTTGGGACCAGTTCGGGGACGCACAGATAGATCTGTTTGCCTCTCACGACTCGACCCATTGCGCCCTGTATTATTCCTTGACCGAGGGCACGCTCGGCACGGATGCACTGGCGCACAGCTGGCCGCAGGGCCGCAAATATGCGTTCCCCCCAGTGAGCCTTCTTGCTCAACTTCTACGCAAGGTCAGGGAGGACGAGGAGCAGGTCACTCTGGCCCACCCGGACCTGGTTCTCCGAACTTGTACTCCTCGCGACAGCACCTCCTTGGCCGATCCCTCTGAGGAAGGACCTCCTTTCTCAGGGACGGGGCACCCTGTGGCACCCTCGTCCCGATCTTTGGAACCTCCACGTGTGGCTCCTGGACAGGGCGAGGCAGGTTTGAGTACCCTACCACCAGCGGTGGTGGCTACCATCACTTCCGCTAGAGCGTCGTCCACGAGACACATCTACGCGTTGAAGTGGAACCTCTTAGTCAGCTGGTGCTCTTCTCACCGAGAAGATCCCCGGAGATGTTCAATCAGTGTCGTGCTTTCCTTCCTTCAAGAAGGGTTGGAGCGAAGGCTGTCTCCCTCCACCCTCAAGGTCTATGTCGCCGCCATTGCCGCACATCATGACCCTATAGAAGGTAAGTCTGTGGGGAAGCACGACCTGATCGTCAGGTTCCTGAGAGGAGCGAGGAGACTGAATCCTCCTCGCCCTCCTCTCCTGCCCTCTTGGGACCGCGAAGTGGTCTTAACTGCCCTGCGCAGCGCTCCCTTTGAGCCTTTGCAGTCGGTCGAGCTTAACTTCCTGTCAATGAAGACAGCGCTTCTGACCGCATTGGCCTCCATCAAGAGGGTGGGGGACCTGCACGCATTCTCCGTTGACGAAGCGTGTCTGGAATTCGGGCCGGGTGACTCTCACGTGATCCTGAGACCCCGGCCTGGATATGTGCCCAAGGTTCCTACCACTCCCTTCCGGGACCAGGTGGTGATCCTGCAAGCGCTGCCCCCGGAGGAGGCAGACCCAGCCTTGGCACTGCTCTGTCCAGTACGTGCTCTCCGCATCTATGTAGACAGAACGCAGTGTTTCAGGACCTCAGACCAGCTCTTTGTCTGTCATGGTGGGAAGCTGAAGGGAAAGGCTCTCTCCAAGCAAAGGTTGTCTCACTGGATAGTGGACGCCATTGCTTTGGCATACCAACAGCAAGGTCGACCGTGCCCCCTTGGTGTGACCGCCCACTCCACTCGGAGTGTGGCGTCCTCTTGGGCTTTAGCGCATGGCGCCTCGCTAACAGACATCTGCAGAGCTGCAGGCTGGGCGACACCTAACACATTCGCCAGATTTTACAATCTCCGAGTGGAGCCAGTCTCCTCCCGTGTACTGACTTTTTCAAGCTAACATGGGTCCGTTAGGTGTCTTCGCTTGCTCGCCATTCCACTCCACGGACTGGATACGTGCGATATTCTCCTCAGGTGAGCTTCCCCGAAAGCCCCGAGTTCCTCCAGCACTCCTGATGTCGGCACCAGTGTCTATTGCCTGCGCGTCGGCTAGGTGCCTCCCGTGTGCATGGTCCCTCCCCTGAGTGACCCCCACATGTGTATTTCCACTGTAAGCCTCTCTGAGCATGTGTCTTTCCCTTTGCAAGCCATCTTGCCACCCCTGGGGTTGAAATATTCCACCTTCGGCTGGACACCCCAGTGTTCTCCATATGCATCCTTCGGGTCATATGTGTATTTTCTAAGTCCCCCCCTCTGGGTTGGCAGTAATTGCATATTCCCCTCAAAACCTGGGATATGCTCCCCAGTGTACCTTGGTATTCCTGTGCTAATAGGAGTCCTTCGTCCGTGCTAGTTCACGACAGGGTCTCAGATTACGCAGGGCACTGGAAGACAGCTGAGAAGGTGGCGTGATTAGACAGGTATCCCCATTCGTCGTCATCCGACGGAGGCAGACGGAACGTCTCCGTTCCCTACTCAGGGAACGAGGGTTACATCCGTAACCGATACGTTTTCTCCCCACATGCAATAAGCTTCGGCTACTTTAAGTATTTATCTGTTGAGATACACTCAACGTTCGCATCACACTCCACATGTCTGCGATCACAGGCTCAAAACTAATTGCTTCCTTTTCTCAAGAGGGGAAGGGCAAGTGGGTTTACAGAGTACACAGTAAGGTCCTGTGTTTACGCAACAGCACTCCACCTCTTTAGGAGCTCTGCTTGGCAGCGTTCACCCGCTACCTGTACGAACTACCACGCTCCCAGTGCAAGGCCACTGCACCTGCTCGTGCCCTCTGTGCTCAACAACACACTCATTTATCTAAACTCATCACTTATATCCTGCCGGCCTTTCCTGTGCTGGTTTGGTCCAGCACCATTATAATCATTCCACGACGCATTATAATCTTCATCGCTCACTCCCTGTCAGCTAGGAGTCATGACTGAGTTACCAATGTTATTACGGCCTACTAAAAGGGTTATGTTCGGTTTGTGAAGACTAAAATAAACCAGGAATTGAACATCATGTCACTGGAAAATCACATTGTTGTTTTTCGCCATAAAAGCAGTCGTCATTTTCCCCTGGGGTGACATGATGGAAGCAGCCAGCCAGTCTGTGGAGAGGACCTCGACCTAATCCCTGGATATCAAAATGGCGTTATGTAAGAGTTGCTCTGATCTAGACAGGACAAGCAAAACAGCACTAATATTGGTTATTCAGCACAACATAGAATAAATTGTATTTTGCCACAAAAAGCCCCTAACAGCTTAGGGAGGATCTGAAGGCTTAATCAATAAATGATTAACAAGGCTCCATGGATGCAATGCTCAATATGTCACCACCTCTATGTGTAAAAAATAAGTTTGTTGCACACCTGAAATACCTCCACAATTAAGTTTTAAGAAAGGGAACAACCCTCTAACAATGTACATTTACTGATCCTTGACGTTTTCTTAACACCTACTGAGCTCTTTATGTTACTGAGATTATCTGAGATATTTAGAAGCCCATTTCTGTCAATTGTAAAAAAAAAACAAAAAAACAAAATAAGTATTTTAAACATTATTTGAAATTATTGTGGATATAACAAATACATGTGTATGAATTTAATGGAACGCCACAGCTATAAAACTAATGGAGTCTCTTAGGTTTGAATATGTCACTTAGCGATATGATTGTACCTTATATGATTACATGTGACAAGTGAACTTGACTGATTGATTGATAGATGAAGAGCT
Source organism: Rhinichthys osculus (assembly GCA_029959095.1). NCBI lineage: Eukaryota > Metazoa > Chordata > Actinopteri > Cypriniformes > Leuciscidae > Rhinichthys > Rhinichthys osculus. The sequence goes on from JARWKJ010000029.1 coordinate 115,142, forward strand.
GGAACAAGCTGATACAGAATTATATGTGATACTGTCAGATAGTGTAAAATAACAACTTTAAGGGGGAATTAAAGTAGAAACTGGATGTTAAGGGTTTAATAATTGACAAAATTATAAGAATGCCATCAATCTGAGATAATAAGTAATTTTGGCATTAACAATGCATTGCTAGACCTGTGCTGATAGCATGGCTAGCAGTGGTGTCACTAAGGAATACATATGTCTAAACAAATAAGTGGCAATGATAGCCACCTGCCCATCATTGGCAATGCCTCGGCAGCAACAATACACCTTCCCTCCACATCCAAACACTTGTCACCACTCTACACCTAATGAAACCCCTCTGAAGCTACCATCTCCAAGTTGGCCTAGCAGATGAGGATGAGAGGGGGGCTAATGGAACATTCAGAAACTTTATTTATAATTTTTCTCCTCCTTTATGATGGATTTAGCACAGCGGCACATTTACTTTAGCAGGAAGTCTGTGGTCCTGACAGTAAGTCTATAAACATTGACTTTTAAGGCCATCACGCCCCTGTTTCAGACTGGGAAAGAGTGTTCTTAGAGGAGGAGAGAGCATGTGGTCGAATGGGACATTTAACAGCATCCTATAAGACATATACAAATGCAATGTACCAGGATAAGATCATTTAAAGCAGCTATAATCAATATGTTTCTATTAATGGATGACATGTCTACCTGTGTGTGAAAGAGATTAAAAGGGGTCGCAATGAACCCACAGAGAACTCTTCCATCAGCTCTACAGAACTTTAAAGCATCTTTAAGCTCATTGTTTCGGTTCGCTCTTACCATTTCTGTGAGAGATAAAAGAAATATATGATTTCATATGAATGCTAATGTTGCTCCATAACTGCTGGATGTGTAAATAAGCAACTGTTTGCTAACCAAGTCAACTTTTAAGATGGTAATATGTCAGTGTTTTGTTCACAACTTGTCCCCACCCCATCAAGTGGCCAAAGAAATCTGGTATTGCAAGAGAAACTGATCAACAGAATGAAATAAAATTTTAGACTGTCTGTGTAGTGAAGTAACTAAACAATCCTCTCCAGAACAGACAGTAGGACGTGACTAATAGTCAGCACTCACAAGCCAATTCCATTTCAAACTAAACAATCTAAATCAAACTGTCTGAGGTTTTCGTGTAGTGCGTAGTCCTTCTTGCAGAATGTCAGGCCAGTATCTCTTTCCTTTTTTTACCTCAGCATGTTCACAGCAGTAGGTGACCTGCCCTCTCCTTTAATCCCTCCATCCTGCTCTCCATCCCACTTAACAATACTCAGCCGACACCCGACACTGATCACAGCTAGGTGTGTATGTGTGTGCATACATGCAAATGCACAAAATTAGCAGGTCAGGGAAGATCTTAACATTTTCCCCAGACACCTGGTGTTACTTCTATACCACTTCATTTAATCAGACCCCGGGACAAGCTGTCTGAGCTGGGCAGCCTCTCCTCAAAGTCCAGCAGGTTGTGGGGTTTGTAATATTCTGGCATGTAGGGGGCCACATCCAGATAGGGCACATCCTGAACCAGCAGGACCCAACAGGAAAGTTATGGACAATTCATTTAGGAACTGAATTTTTATCGAGCAAAGAAATATATGCTAACCAGCTCCAGATCAAAGCGAATGAACTCAAGGCCAGACACCAGGGTGAGGAAGAGCGTGAGGTGGTCATGACTGCAAACCAGTGCATTACTAGTGGACAAGAAAATCAGTTAGCTCCATGAGAGTGACACACATTTACTCACCAGAAAATACAATAATATATCAATTGGTTCTCCAGCATATCAACAGAAAGCTATTCCATAAGCGCAATCTAACTTCCAGCTGTTACATAGCATCATTTTGTGAATTCACATCAGGATTTCTGCATGACTTACTTGAAATAATACTTCTGCAGTAATCCTTGGTTCCCTTTCGAAAGCTACAATCGATGCTGCGCTGCTCAGCGCATTGGGAACGTCTTTAGTCGTGACCAGCTGTGAATATTGTGTGTAACACGTCGATAGAATTGACCCGGAGGTAATATAGCCTCGGTCGATGACGTCATCGGCGCGCACCCGCAACACGAGGCTATAAATAGATGAGCCGCAGGTGCATCGTCAGGTCTTTTGTCTTCAGACCATTCTGTGCATGTGTGAACGCAAACACTCTCTCTATCTCTCATCTGTTCTCAGATCTTTGTTAGGAGTTAGTTTTGTCAGGCAGTGTGCAGAAAATTTCTCATTTCTCAAATCTTTTTTCTCTCACGCTACATCAAAGAGTTTTTTGAAAGTAAAAAAAGAGGAGAAATGAGCCAACAAAATACTAAGCGTTGTGTTCCTCCATGCTCCCGTCCCATGTCTGAGCTGGATACACACGATTACTGTTTTGTTTGTTTGGGGGAAGAGCACGCGGTTCTGGCTATAGAGAAGGGCGGGTGCGAGCATTGTGACCAGCTCACGGTTAAGATGCTTCGCTCCCGTCTGAACTATTTCCAGACCGCACCCGCATTATCATCGTGGGGCTCTCGTATGGATCTGCATGACGAGCAAGAGACGGGTCCGTCCCTTTCGCTTGCTGCGTCACCAGATCCACACATCCCTCCTCGTGATTTCGAAGCGCGCTCCGGTGCTTCTTCGACTCACGAGGGGGATGATGTATCTCTTGGGTCCTCGGACCGCGAGCAACCAGCCTCTGAGCATTCCTCTCGTGAAAAGAAATCTGTCGAGGAATTGCTCGAGGTGGTTACTCGCGCGGTGGCCAGATTACAGCTTGACTGGCCACGCGAACAAGAGACCCCCAAGCAGTCTAAATTAGGGGATAGGTTTCTGTCCGGTGGCAGAGGGGAGGGACCAAAACATCAGTCTCTTCCCTTTTTCGAGGACCTCCATGACGAACTATCTAAGTCATGGAGTAAACCATATACTTCTCGCGTGTTTGTGCCCTCGACGTCGACTTTTTCGACTATCGTGGGTGCAAAGGCGCGGGGGTATACGGAGATGCCTCGGGTTGAAGAGACGCTCGCGAGCTATCTCTCTCCCGACTCGGCATCTTCGATAAAGAAACCTACCCTCCCCACTAAACCCTGTCGTATAACATCATCTTTAGTGGGGAAAGCTTATCAAGCTGCAGGTCAGGCTGGTGCTGCGCTGCACACTATGGCAGTGTTACAGGCGTACCAGGCTGATTTGTTGAAGGATTTGAGTGCGGGCAGTACGATCGACGAAGAGTCATTCTCTGAGCTTCGTCGTGCCACAGATCTGTCTCTTCGTGCGACCAAGCAGACGGCCCGTGCCATCGGCCGTTCAATGTCTGCTTTAGTCAGCACGGAGAGGCATCTGTGGCTTAATCTGACAGGGATTAAGGAAAAAGATCGTTTGTTTCTGATTGACTCTCCTATTTCTCCATCTGGGCTGTTTGGTGACTCAGTGAACACCGTTGTCACCCGCTTTAAGGAAGTTAAGAAACACGAGGAAGCGTTTGTTCAGTTTCTTCCTCGCCGCACTCAAGGGGAGGGGCCGTCTGCCACCCAGCCCCGCCCCGGTCCTTCAAAACCTAGGGAGGTAAAGAAGCAGAGTGTAGCGGACCGTGCTCCCCCTCGCAGGGATTGGGGACAGGTTCGCCGTGCTCAGCAACCTCCCAAGCCAGACCTCAGGACTATCATTAACAGAAAGAAGAAGTCCTGATGGTCTGGCGCCCAATCTGGTGGGGGTCCCCCCCCACGGGATGGGGCGCATGCAAGATCTTTTCGCCCCTTCCCGTTACCCTCACAAAACCTCTCCATCCCTGCCACCTCTTGTGCTTCGGGGGGCAGCGGTTTCCAGCGAAATGTTGGATGTTCCGTTGTTTCCTGCCGTCATTCAGGACACGGAACATCCAACATCCCCTCAAAAGGAAGTATTAAAATTGATACCACTCTCAGAAAGTCTGGCAGCGTGGAAACTTCTGCCAGGCATTTCTGCGTGGGTATTAAGCACAGTACAGATAGGATACAGAATCCAATTCATTCGTCGTCCTCCACGTTTCAACGGCGTGGTCATCACTTCCGTGAAACCGGAGCTGATGCATGTCCTGTCGCAAGAGCTGCAAACCCTTCTGAGCAAAGAGGCCATAGAACATGTTCCTCTTCCAGAGAGAGAGTCAGGCTATTACAGCAGATACTTCCTGGTTCCCAAAAAGGATGGGGGGGTGCGTCCAATCTTAGATCTTCGAGGCTTAAACCATACAGTCAAAGCACTCAAGTTCAAGATGTTAACCGTCAAGACGGTCGTGACGCAAATTCAACATCACGATTGGTTCGTCACGATCGATTTGAAGGACGCTTATTTTCACATAGAAATATTGCCACAACACAGGAAATTCCTGAGGTTCGCTTTCGGGGGCGAAGCGTACCAGTTTCGGGTTCTTCCATTCGGCCTGGCCTTGTCACCCCGCACATACACGAAATGCATGGATGCAGCACTGGCTCCGTTACGACTCCAGGGCATTCGCATTTTGAATTACATCGACGATTGGTTGATACTAGCACAATCGCGAGAGATGGCGCTCCAACACAGAGACATCGTGTTAGCTCATCTAGTTGCTCTAGGGTTGAGACTCAACACCAAGAAAAGTGTTCTTTCTCCTGCCCAGAGAACGACTTATCTCGGGATTGTTTGGGATTCGGTCACGATGCGGGCACAAATGTCTCCCGCTCGAATCGAGACCATTCAGCAGACCATGAGCAAAGTCAGGCTAGGCCAAGAACTCACTGTTCGTCAGTACCAAAAAATGTTGGGTTTCATGGCGTCAGCATCCACGGTGATTCCTCTGGGGCTGTTGCACATGAGACCATTTCAGTTGTGGCTAAAAGCCAGAGGATTTCATCCAAGAGCCAATCCTCAAAGGCACATAAAAGTGACGCGCCGCGGGCTTCGTACACTATCTCTGTGGGTCAGACCCCGGTTCCTTGCCTTGGGTCCCACTCTGGGGGCGCCGTGTCGTCGCAGACTGCTAACGACGGACGCCTCCCTAAAGGGCTGGGGAGCGGTCTTAGATGGCCGTCCAGCTCAAGGGGAATGGGAAGGTCATCAGCTCGATTGGCACATCAATTGCCTCGAGTTGATGGCCGTATTTCTGGCTCTGAAATATTTTCTCCATCAATTGAGGGGCTGTCATGTCCTAGTGCGGGTGGACAACACAGCAGCAGTCTCTTATATAAATCACCAGGGGGGTCTGCGCTCACGCAATCTGAACAGAATAGCGAGGCAGATTTTTCTCTGGGCCCAGGACAAGTTCCTGTCACTCAGGGCAGTATACATTCCAGGGCATTTGAATGTAGGAGCAGATTTACTGTCCAGACAGACACTACCGACAGGGGAATGGAAACTCCACCCGGAAGTAGTGAAACAGATTTGGACCAAATTTTACAAAGCAGAGGTGGACCTCTTCGCCTCCCAGCAGACAGCGCAATGTCCCCTCTACTTCTCTCTGAGTCACCCAGCTCCATTGGGTCTGGATGCGATGGCGCACTCATGGCCCAAGATGCGCCTGTATGCGTTTCCTCCAGTTTCTTTGCTCCCGGGAGTTCTAGCCAGAGTTCGCCAACAAGGGTCTTGCCTCTTGTTGATAGCGCCACGTTGGCCGAACAGAGTGTGGTTCTCGGAGATAATATCTCTCCTCGACGGCTCGCCTTGGGCGATTCCGGAGAGGAGGGACCTTCTGTCTCAGGCGGAGGGCACGATATTCCATCCCAGGCCCGACCTGTGGAATCTTCATGTTTGGCCCCTGATGGGAACCAACTGAGGGACACTGGGCTTTCGCCTGCTGTTATTGAGACTATTCTGAGTGCTAGGGCTTCCTCCACTAGACAAAGTTATGCCAGTAAATGGGGTGTTTTTGAAAGGTGGTGTGTTGTACACAATGTAGATCCAGTCAACTGCCAGGTTGCTTCAGTTCTGGACTTCATGCAAGAGAAATTATCAACAGGCACATGCCCTGCTACTCTTAAGGTTTATGTGGCCGCTCTTTCGGCTTGCCACGCCTTAGTTGACGGGGCGCCGCTCGGGAGACATCCTCTGCTCTCTCGCTTCCTTCGTGGGGCCAGGCGACTGAGGCCTCCAGTAAAAACCAAGATCCCTTCGTGGGATTTAGCTATAGTCCTCGAGGGTCTGGTTGAAACCCCCTTTGAACCTATAGAGTCAGCGTCTGATAAACTTCTGACTCTAAAAATGGTTTTTCTAATGGCAATAACTTCCTTGAAGAGAATTGGGGATATGCAGGCTCTGTCTATCTCTCCATCCTGCTTAGACTTTGCCCCAGGAATGGTGAAAGTAATTTTGCATCCTCATCCTGATTACCTGCCTAAGGTTCCATTTTCGTCTGTACATCCGGTCATTCTAGAAGCCTTCTGTCCTCCACCGTTTACAACGCCGGAGCAGGAGAAATCTCATAGACTGTGTCCAGTCCGTGCTCTTCAGGCTTACATCCACCGCACTAGCCAGTGGCGTAAGTCAGAGCAATTATTCGTCTGTTATGGTGGTAGTAACAGAGGAGGAGCTGCCACCAAGCAGACCATGTCTCATTGGGTCAGGGATGCAATTGCTTTGGCTTATGAGGCGCGCGGTCAAGCTTCGCCTATAGGTCTCAGAGCTCACTCTACCAGGGGGGTCGCTTCTTCTAGTGCTTTGGCGAGGGGTGCCCCCTTACAACAGATTTGTGATGCGGCAGGTTGGTCCTCTCCGCACACATTCATAAGGTTTTATAGTTTGGATGTTCATGCCACTCCGGGCTCTCATGTCCTTGAGTCAACATCACAGGCTAGTGTCTGAGGCCTTCTTGCGTTCTTGTGAGCACATGCACAACCGTTGGGGTCCAGACAGGTTCAAGCACGGCGGCGTGGGTATTCTCGTTCCCAATGCGCTGAGCAGCGCAGCATCGATTGTAGCTTTCGAAAGGGAACGATCTCGGTTACTTCACTGTAACCTTGTTCCCTGAGAAAGCGGAACGAGATGCTGCGCTACTTTGCCGTGCTGAAGATGTCCCAGGACTGCTCTTCAGACAAAATATCCTGACGATGCACCTGCGGCTCATCTATTTATAGCCTCGTGTTGCGGGTGCGCGCCGATGACGTCATCGACCGAGGCTATATTACCTCCGGGTCAATTCTATCGACGTGTTACACACAATATTCACAGCTGGTCACGACTAAAGACGTTCCCAATGCGCTGAGCAGCGCAGCATCTCGTTCCGCTTTCTCAGGGAACAAGGTTACAGTGAAGTAACCGAGATCGTTCTCCTGGAAGAGGCGCAGATAGCTCTCTAAAGAGTTTCGCAGTAAGTTTGCATTCCTTTAGTTCTGTTTTTGCCAACAGTGTTTTTCCCTTTTTTCCCTTTCCTCATGCAGCCAAACTAAAATGGCATCATGCCGAGGGAAAGTCAGGCTGAATACGTACCCACAAGGCCCTGCAGGAGAAGCAGGAACCAACGGCGGGAGGGGTATCTGCTCAACAGGAGGATGAGATATTAATCAGGGAGGAAAATATAATGTCTGAAAAGGTATTTCTGGCACAGATGCAGCTCTTTGTCAAGTGCTGCAACAACACGAGGACTGAAATGTGGAAAATGTCTGGTCTGTTTTGTCCTGATGATGAGGAGAGATAGAGGACAGACAGATGGGATGGGAGGGCTTTGATGAAAAGGGACTGGGTGAAGAAGCAATAAATATGTCCGGATGGGGAAAAAAGGCGACATAAAACAGTGAGGCACAAGCTGGAAAAGAGAAAGGGGACTCTTTAAAGAACTGCTCTCTAAAAAGGCTCCAGTTTCTGCGGATCCTAAGTGACGAGAGGGTCTAGCTGAGACTGGGCCAAGAGCTGCAGGATTGTTATAAAAGGTTCACTTTACTGTTTTAAGGCTCAAATGGCTTGTGTGAATCTGAAGCCAATTATCAGATTAAATAGTCCAAAGAAAACCCTGTGATCCAGTTAATAAATCCCCATTTGCTTACGTGGGGCCCTCACAGCATGTCAGCTGAATGATCAGACAAGTCTTGATCCCATGGCCCACCATGATGTCATTATAATGGGCCACATATTTGTTCCCCACCTTAACGCACACAAATATGTAACTCTAATTTGCCCAATGTATATATGAGATGAACTCTGCACAATTTGGGACTATTGCAGGCTTCGACTAGTGCTCAGCACCGCAGCACCATTTCCATGGAAATTTAAGGTATGCCTGCTCACACATACCCAGCGTGAACTCACTCATCTGGAATCCTCCACACCACTTTCCTCCAGACTGAACAAGCTCAGCGCCGACAGCTAGCAGTAATAACATATATTAGGGAATCCTGCACAAACACTGAATAATTATGAAGAATGTCAAACACAAGGAGACGCAGACAGCTGGTAACCTGGCGGCTTTCATTTCATTTGTTTTCCTCGCTCCCCCGTTCACACAGTGACAGACTAATAACGCACTTCCCTGGAAAGTGGTCAGATGTTAATGAACATGACAGGCATTTCTCCAGAGGGGGGAAAAGGTGGGATGTTTTTTGATTTCTTAAATGAATCATCTTGGAAAATGTTGGTCAGAGAAAGTGACTGAGAGCATTGAGGATTGGGGGGGCTGAGGGTTGAGGATGAGGGTCACTGACCTTCAGTACCTCAGTGTTAAAGAGACATGAGCATGAGAAAAAAAATGCTGCTCACTATGTTAAATATCTTCGACCTGTAAGTGTTCAGAGTTATTTTGTGAAGGGGTTATTCATTTTTTTTTATTATAAAAAAGGTTATTCTACTTTTCTAAAAATTATTTTTGACAACCACCAGAAACACTAGTGAACTGCAGCATGTACCTGCTTTCTCTTGGTGGAACAACTGGTGTCTCATCTAAGATGCACACTATGTTAAGATTTTGGAGCATCCATACAAACAGGAAACAGTAAACATAATGTCATTTATGTGAGGCCAGTTGGTTTCCTCCTCAAGAATAAGATGTAAGAAAATAATTTAGTCCCATAGTTATGTATCTATCAGGACCACAATGCTGTAGTCTATAGGCTGAATGTAGAAGCACTTTAATGCTAAACCAAGAGGCTGACCAAGAGATATACAGTTCTTTTTCCAAAACAGTCTTGATTTTTAGCTGCGCTAGCAGCATGGCTTCAGGTAAAGCGATGGTCAGTCCACCACTTTGGGTCAGACTCAACAACTATTGGATGGATTCACATGAATGTTTGTACATTCACAGACTCCAGATAATGAATCATACTGACTTTGGTGATTAGCTTAATGCTCTACAACTATCTGATGGATTGCCATCAGATCAAAAATGTTAGCGTTGTCATTGTGTTCATGTTTCCATACTGATAGCAGTTAGCTCAAAGCACAGCTGTGCAAAAGAGCAAGCCTCTCAGAGGCGCTGGCATGGCTGTAGGCTTTTATTCTTGTTGTTCTACACATTCCCTGTCATCTGGACTGTCGGATGCAAAAGTTTATTCTTACAGCATTTAAGAAGAGCAGAGTTTTTAAAAGCAGTAGCCATTTAATCACAGCAAACAATATAAACATGACCGTGAAAACGTCTTCAAGTTCTCACACAGTAAAATAAAAGTCTTTGGTGAGCATGTATTTTCTGTGTAGTCCTACTCAATAAATCACTTCTGCGTAACGCCCGTTTCACACATACTCCGTCTGCAGTGCGTATGCGGTGCGTATATTTTCCCGTACCCATGTTAACAGGGTTGAGCTTTCACACTGCACGCGGATGCGGTCCGGCGACCCGTTCCAGGTGCGGTGCGTATACAGCAGTGCAGAGATCGTTTCCGCACCGAGTCTATCTCTGCTGTGCTGCAAACACTGAATTAAAGTGACAGCGCACGGTTCGTGGTCAAAATGAAAACAGACTGACCTGAATATGTAGTAATTTCACCATAAATGCATTTAATTTAATAACATGTAGTAATCTCACCATAAATGCATTAAATTTAATAACATGTAGTAATCTCACCATAAATGCATTAAATTAAATAGCCTACTACTATTTTTCACAGTCATCTTTTTACTTTAAGACCGGGGTAAAGCAAGGAAAGCTACAATTTACCTCAACAAGGCCACATAATGAACGACGATCGTCTCATACGTTGAGGTGGAAAAACAAGTTATTTGTGACATGCAAGATCATGTCATTAAATTAAGCAAAAGAAAAAGTATGAGTCTGCTGTTTTTGTCAATTTTAAGTTTTAATTTAAAATGCTTGTGATTTTAATAGGCTATAAGTACATGGTTAAATATGTTACAACTTGCTTGAGCAACTTAATATATAATCCATATAAAAGTAATGCATTGAATAATACGTTGTTTAAATTGTGTTTAAACCTGAATAGGCTAAAGAGTGTAAATATGTGTACAAAGATAATCGCACTGGTGACAAATTTTTTTTTCAATAAAAGTTGCTGATAACTTGATTTGATTGATGATTTGAAATACAAATAGTGAGTAAATGTGTTTGTGGTACAGCCGCGGATCAGTTGCGCACTGCAAACACACGCAGCATATATGTGAAAGCACTATAGCGCGTGCTGCTCCTGCACCGCATACGCACCGCATACTGCACACGGAGTATGTGTGAAACGGGCGTAAGGCTCTCATGTTTACATCTGGTCTGTTCATTGACCAGAAGGCCTGCTCAAAGCCAATGACTGACCTGACACTACATAGGCAGCAATGTGTCAGTGTCACGGGGTCGATTCTCAGTCCAGGAATTTTCTTTCATCTGGAGTTGACAAGCTCTCCCTGCGTTCAATTGCGTGTCCTTCCAAATGCCAAAGACATGCAGGTCAGGCGAATTTATACTCTAAAATGTGTACTGTGAGAGTCTGTATTAGTCCTGTGGTGGACTAAAAACCTGTCCAGATGGTTTATTAACACTTTTCCACCCAAAGCATGCTGGTCCCTTGTGACCCTTGACAGGAATAAGGGACTGTTCGTTATTTATTTAAGGGGCCACTGGAGGAGATTTGAGATCTGTAGTCAAAAAAGACTTGACCCTCCCTTCGCCAGCAATAATTTTTTCTATGACCCTCCAAAATTATTGTGAAAAAAGGCATGACCCTCCCCGATAATTTATTGATTAGGCTACTTTTCTGGTTTGCGCTTGGCAAAGATGTTCAGATAGCCATTCCATGATAAACGACTAAACTCCTGCTTTCTCATCTTGCTGTAATGATAGACCAAACCTACAATTCGGTTCGTATCACAATTTTTGATTTGGAAAAAAAAATCATGTTTTCGGTGCTGATGCAGTGGTGACGCGTTCATGTAAAATGTAAGGGTGGCGCTGCCAATAAAGTATCTTAAAGCTGCCACAAAGAACCAGCAAAAGTAACGATTATGAATAATATAGCAAGGGGACATTTTAATTGTTTATTAATAAACAAGTCTTTGTCAGTGTCGGTTGAAAATATGAAGGTGACGATGCTGACTCGCAATCTTCGCAATAGTGAAAGCGCCAGAGAGAAATGCACATTTCGGATTACATAAGCAGAGAGCAGTCTGTCTGTTTTCTTTCGTTTTGAATTGTTCTGTTAAAAAGTAGACATGTCAAGCTTTCTATATATTTATCAGGTCTGTGAGGCAAGTAGCCTACTACAGCCTAATACGATGTTTCGGTTAATTTATTAGACAAGAGTCCAGTTCACGCGTCTCCGTGTCATGATGATTTTCTACTATTTACTTCTTATATATTAAATCCAGGCAATTGGTTGATGAAACATTGATTAAAATTAAGATACAATTAATAAAAAACTAAATTCACTTTAAAGAAAGTCTTTGTGCTTTCTGTTTGAGGTATCTGTAAAAGTTTTAAAGTCACTTTCAGAGCGGTCATATGTCCGTAACGGAGAACTGTCACGTCCGTAACATTTTTTTTTCACTTATAAATACAACACGAAAAAAATATAAATAATATTTTATGTGTATTAACAGTCTCAAACCAGGACAATTAGATGGTTGTTGTGGTTATGTCGTTATTTCAACATATGTGTGCATGCAACAATCAATGTGCATTTGTAAATCCATCCAGCTATTTGCTTCTTATTAATTAAATCCAGGCAATTGGTTGATGAAAAATGTATTAAAATTAAGATAGAATTTATACAAAACGAAATTCACTTTAAAGAAAGGCTTTCTACAAAACAACACTTAATGAAGTGGTCAAAATCATGTCTGGCCATGTCTCCCGATATATTGCGTAGGCTATACTTTTCATAATTAACATAGATGGAAAAAAAAACATTATAATAAATATGAAAATGCGCTGATTATGGCTACAACACATATACAGACTCTATTTGTACAAATTGCTGCACATTTATTAAATTCTGAATTTTGCACACAAGTTGAAAGGTTTGTTTGTGCATATTAAAACATATCTGCAACATTTATCAAGTTCACTGATAATTGTGCATGCATTTATTAATCATTATGATACTAAAATCATAATAAAGTAGTAGGCTTCCCTTTCAATAGTCCAAATTCGCGGTGGCGCTGCCATTTTCGTATTTCTTCTGTGGATTTGTTCAGCTCCTGGTTGGTCAAATTCAGATAGATCGACACATCGGCTCATTCAACCGCACAGCGCACACACCTCACGAATTCAAGCCTGCAGCTCCCGAACTTTTTAGACATGTTTAAAAATTATCGTGAGGTCGAGAGGTTCGGCTCGGCTCGTATCTTCCTAGCACACGACATGAGCCGCAACATGCGAGGACAACCGATTTCCACGCGATTTCTCCCGAGTGAAAAAAAAATCATCTGCGAGCTTGTAAAACAGCAAAAAAAAATCGCACCGTGTAAGCCCGCCTTAAGGGAGTATGAATATATAAACAGGCGTTTCAGTATTAAATGCATTTTCTGAGAATTTATTTTTCATGTTTTGACAGCAAATGTGACATCCATAACGCTGGAATTGCCCAATTTTAAAGAATTTATCCTCAACTAGTTTTTTTGGTGTAGGTCTATTTTATTATGTTAACTTCAAATAATACTAATAGTAATCTAATAGTAATTTAAAAATGTGGTAGCCCTATGTCCAACACATCACACTCCACTGTTATGGGGGCAATTTCAGTAGATTTACTCACTAACATTGTTGTGGAAACACAATAAGAATGGAAACTAAGATATGGAAAAAATAAATTATATCAGCTGCAGTTCTGGCGCCTCAGTCCCAATACTGTAAAACTCAACGTACATTCACATCACATGTTAATGCAGCGGTAGAGTTACACTCACAGGACACTGCACTTATTCGCAATCACAAAAGTTCATTATTTGCTCGTGCTTTAAAGCTTTGCCGGGTAAACCATTACTTTGGCGTTCTGTTCTAATACACTTTTTCTGAGCGCGTACTGAAGTGCGCGCGCACTGTCAAACAGCGCCAAACTGGATTTTTGTTGGGTCAGACCCATCTGATAGCGATGGGGGGCCGAGACCGAGAGAGCTACATAAAGCTACATGGAAAAAATATGCACCAAACAAGCCACTTTGAAATTAGCTGTTTTGATGAATACAAAAGTTGGGTGACCCTCCCCTATAGACTAAAAAAGTTGGATGACCCTCCCCTCAACAAAGAATAAAAATACATGAAGCTCCCCTATTTTCCTCCGGTGGCCCTTTCCATAAATACCGAACGGTCCCTAAGCAGGTAAAGCCAGAACAATTGAATGAACACTGTCAAACAACACAAATAGTTTCGGAAATGAAAGATATACTACCAACAGCTGTTTTTAACAGTTTTAAGGGAGATTTTTCTTTTAAACTGTCAAATATACGGCAGGCACCTCTTCTGAAAACCCTGAACCACGTGTTAGACAAGAAACTGCTAATCTACCGTACTACAGACAAGAGACAGGTGGGACACTATACCCCGGAAGGTTTTTTTTTCAATCTTGACAAGACTTCTTACCTGTACTCTGTTGTTCTCCTGTGCCTTTGATTGATTGGTTTCTCTGCTGCACTTTTATTTCCTTTGTTGTATTTTGGCAACTTATAACTTATTACTGCACTGTAACTTCACTGTAACTGTCATTTGTGTTCTATTTCATTTTATGTCATTTATTTAATTTTATTTCATCCAATTTTATTCTCTCTTCTATTCTGTTCTTTTTATTGCTCATTTTAATGCTTTACTTTGCCTATGTAAAACACAATCAATTGCCTCTGTTTGAAATGTGCTATTTTAACAAAGCTGCCTTGCCTACATAACATATTGAATCATTTCATTTCCATATATATTAATTCAAATCTTTCATAGTTCCAGGCTCTCAAGTTTTTATTTCCTGCTATTACATAATAATAACTTGAATAATTTGATGGTTTTGACAGTTGGTTGGACAAAATCCAGACAATTGATTAAGTCACCTTGGCAAGGCAGGAATTTTTCACCTCAAAAAATGATATGCAGCCTTGAATCCTCGCTCCGCACTGCCCCAGCTGATTGCGCCATTTTCTCCTATGCCTCTTTTGTGTCAATACGTTTTTTAGACACCAGTGTCTTTTGTTGAGATTTTGAATTTTTATCGGGCAACATCAAATGAAACACTATGTATATAACCAGTGGTGGGTTTGATTTCGAGCCTGGTTTGAACTGCTGGAAAACCGGGCTATATGTGGTGATAGTTTGACACAAATCTCCAACCAGGACACTTAATCAAACTCATCCTGACGTGCAAATGAAAAATTTAAAAGTGTACAGTGAACCAGTGAGAATCCATTTCTTATCAGCTGTTAGGAGAGTATGAAAATGTCTTCCAAATGGAAGTAAGAGTTGTCAGACAACTTTCTGAATTTCTCTTTTCCTTTCTCTATTTTGCTTTAAATTTGTCTTTAAGGAAAACGTCTCGGTTACGGATGTAACCCTCGTTCCCTGAGTAGGGAACGGAGACGTTCCGTCGGATGACGACGAATGGGGTTTCGCTTAGAAAGCCTATCGACTTCGAGTATACAAAACGAGCCAATGGCAAGCAAATGCCATGGGTCTGCGGAATTTGCATGGCGCAACTCCGCCCCACCTCGTGGGAATGAAAGGAGAAAGCCGGCAATATGCAGATATGTTTCTTCGCTGAGGAGCCAAGACTGAACTCGGCTGTTCCAGCGGTACAGCGGAAGTGGCAGGCAGACGGAACGTCTCCGTTCCCTACTCAGGGAACGAGGGTTACATCCGTAACCGAGACGTTCCCTTTCGTTGTCACTCCGAGTTCCGTCGGATGACGACGAATGGGGATACCAGTCTAATCACGCCACCTTCTCAGCTGTCTTCCAGTGCCCTGCGTAAATCTGAGATCCCTGTCGTGAGACTAGCACGGACAAAGGACTCCTATTTAGCACAGGAATACCAAGGTACACTGGGGAGCACATCCCAGATCTTTGGGGGAATATGCAATTACTGCCAACCCAGAGGGGGGGACTTAAGAATACACATATGACCCGAAGGATGCATATGGGGAATCACTAGGGTGTCCAGCCGCAGGTGGAATATTTCAACCCCAGGGGTGGCAAGGTGGCTTGCCAAGGGAAAGACACCCGCTCAGAGAGGCTTACGGTGGAAATACACATGTGGGGGTAGCTCAGAGGAGGTATCATGCACACGGAAGGCACCTAGCCGACGCGCAGGCAATAGACACTGGCGCCAGTGTCAGCAGTGCTGGAGGAGCTCAGGGCTTTCGGGAAGCTCACCTGAGGAAAATATCGCACGTATCCAGTCCGTGGAGTGGCATGGCCAGCAAGCGAAGACACCTAACGAATCCCATGTTAGCTTGAAAAAGACAGTACACAGGAGGAGACTGGCTCCACTCGGAGATTGTAAAATCTGGCGAATGTGTTAGGTGTCGCCCAGCCTGCAGCTCTGCAGATGTCTGTTAGCGAGGCGCCATGCGCTAAAGCCCAAGAGGACGCCACACTCCGGGTGGAGTGAGCGGTCACACCAAGGGGGCACGGTCGACCTTGCTGCTGGTATGCCAAAGCAATGGCATCCACTATCCAGTGAGACAACCTTTGCTTGGAGAGAGCCTTTCCCTTCAGCTTCCCACCATGACAGACAAAGAGCTGGTCTGAGGTCCTGAAACACTGTGTTCTGTCTACATAGATGCGAAGAGCACGTACTGGACAGAGCAGTGCCAAGGCTGGGTCTGCCTCCTCCGGGGGCAGCGCTTGCAGGTTCACCACCTGGTCCCGGAAGGGAGTGGTAGGAACCTTGGGCACATATCCAGGCCAGGGTCTCAGGATCACGTGAGAGTCACCCGGCCCGAATTCCATGCACGCTTCGTCAACGGAGAATGCGTGCAGGTCCCCTACCCTCTTGATGGAGGCAAATGCGGTCAGAAGCGCTGTCTTCATTGACAGGAAGTTAAGCTCGACTGACTGCAAAGGCTCAAAGGGAGCGCTGCGCAGGGCAGTTAAGACCACTGCGAGGTCCCAAGAGGGTACGAGAGGAGGGCGAGGAGGATTCAGTCTCCTCGCTCCTCTCAGGAACCTGATGACCAGGTCATGCTTCCCCACAGACTTACCTTCTATTGGGTCATGATGTGCGGCAATAGCGGCGACATAGACCTTGAGGGTGGAGGGAGACAGCCTTCGCTCTAACCCTTCTTGAAGAAAGGAAAGCACGACACTGATCGAACATCTCCGGGGATCTTCTCGGTGAGAAGAGCACCAGTTGACGAAGAGGTTCCACTTCAACGCATAGACGTGTCTCGTGGACGACGCTCTAGCGGAAGTGATGGAAGCCACCACCGCTGGTGGTAGGGTACTCAAACCTGCCTCGCCCCGTCCAGGAGCCACACGTGGAGGTTCCAAAGATCGGGACGAGGGTGCCACAGGGTGCCCCGTCCCTGAGAAAGGAGGTCCTTCCTCAGAGGAATCGGCCAAGGAGGTGCTGTTGCGAGGAGTATGAGTTCGGAGAACCAGGTCCGGGTGGGCCAGTACGGCACGACCAGAGTGACCTGCTCCTCGTCCTCCCTGACCTTGCGCAGGAATTGCGCAAGAAGGCTCACTGGGGGAAACGCATATTTGCGGCCCCGCGGCCAGCTGTGCGCCAGTGCATCCGTGCCGAGCGTGCCCTCGGTCAGGGAATAATACAGGGCGCAATGGGTCGAGTCGTGAGAGGCAAACAGATCTATCTGTGCGTCCCCGAACTGGTCCCAAATCAGCTGAACCGACTGGGGATGGAGTCGCCAATCTCCCGGGAGGGGCTGAAGCCGTGAGAGCTCGTCGGCTGCACAGTTCAGGGCTCCGGGGATATAAATGGCACGAAGCGACCTCAGATGCTTCTGACTCCATAAGAGGAGGTGGCGGGCGAGTTGCGACATACGGCGGGAGCGCAGACCACCTTGACGGTTGATGTACGCTACGGTCGCGGTATTGTCTGAACGGACTAGTACATGCTCGCCCCTGAGCATGGCTCGGAAGCGGCGCAAGGCGAGCTGTACAGCCAGCAACTCGAGGCAATTGACGTGCCATAGGCGGTGGGGTCCTGTCCAGGAGCCCGCGGCAGCACGTCCATTGCACATGGCACCCCAGCCCGTGGTAGAGGCATCTGTCGTTACGACAATATGCCGGGAAGCTCGTTCCAGGGGCACTCCGGCCCGTAGAAAACTGAGGTTCGACCACGGGGTGAAGGTCTGACGGGAGGTCGGAGTAACTGGTACTCGGAGAGTGCCGTGTTGCCATGCTCACCTCGGGACTCGGTCGCGAAGCCAAAGCTGAAGCGGTCTCATATGAAGTAATCCGAGCGGTGTTGCCACGGCTGCGGATGCCATATGCCCCAGGAGCCTCTGAAAAAGTTTCAGTGGAACCGCACTCTTGCCCTCGAACTGTCTCAAGCAAGTCAGCAGTGACTGTGCGCGCTCGCTCGTAAGCTGCGCGGACATGGCGAACGAGTCGATCTCCATACCGAGAAAAGAGATCCTCTGCACGGGGCAAAGTTTGCTCTTCTCCCAGTTGACCCGAAGGCCCAGACGGGCTACGTGGCGGAGCACCAAGTCCCTGTGTTCGCAAAGCTGATCTCGAGAGTGAGCTAGAATTAGCCAGTCGTCGAGGTAATTCAGAATGCGAACCCCGTGTTCCCGGAGGGGAACAAGGGCTGCCTCGACGACCTTCGTGAAGACGCGAGGAGACAGGGCTAGCCCGAATGGGAGAACTGCGTACTGATATGCCTGCCCCTCGAAAGCAAACCGCAGGAACGGTCTGTGTCGAGGGAGAATGGAGACATGAAAGTAGGCGTCCTTCAGGTCGATCGCTGCAAACCAATCCTGGTGCCGCACACATTCGAAAACGCGTTTGGCGGTGAGCATCTTGAACGGCAGCCTGTGAAGGGAGCGGTTCAGAATGCGCAGGTCCAGGATTGGCCGTAACCCACCGGTTTTCTTCGGGACAATGAAGTACGGGCTGTAGAAGCCGGTCCTCATTTCGGCTGGAGGGACAGTCTCGATCGCACCCTTCGCCAGCAGGGTGGCAACCTCTGCTCTCATGATAGGGGCATTGCCACCGACCAAAGTGGAGCGGACTCCCCTGAAGCGGGGAGGAGACCGCGCGAACTGAATCGCGTAGCCGAGCCTGATCGTTCGTGCGACCCAGCGGGACAGGTTGGGAAGCTCTAGCCAGGCTCCCAAGGACTGTACCAGCGGGCTCATGCGAACCACAGACTTCCAGTCGGTGGGGCAGCGAGGCGGTATGGCTGACCCAGACGTGGACGGCATAGCGGCCCGGTGTGGGGGTACAGCCATAGACTGCGTCCTGACAGAGGAGACCAGGGAAGGATGAACGTTCCACGGGGGTCTGCTCTGCCAGGGGTCTGGCGACAGAGGAGGATGAGAGCGGCACGGTCCGGGGACGGCGCGCACTGTCATCCGGCTCTGGGACAGAGAGGGACGAGGGGTGCACGGCCCGGGGGCGGCGCACCGTGTCGTCCGAGAACTCTGTGTGCTCAGGGATGAATGTGTCACTTCTTTCTTTAACCACATTAGGGTGCTGCCCACCCGAGGGTGAGCAGCGGGGAGTGGAGAACAAAAGATTCTCCCCCGGCCCTCCACCGGGGGAAGGAGTGGTCCTGCTACCATCTCCTGAGAAGTGCACATCATCCCTGAGCAGCCCGTCTCAGGAGCGCCGCTTGGCCCGGCGTTTAGCGGGGGGCGGGCTGGAAATGGCTGGGGCGCCTTCTTACGGCTTCCTCCGCGACCGGGCCCAGGTGAAGGCTGCTACTTGGGCCGGGCGGGAGGGGCGGGAGCCGTAGGAGGGCGCCCTCGGCGGCGAACAGACTGAGTATTCTGCCCGGTCGGCTGGGTGGAGGCAGCAGCGGGCCGTCGGGGCAGAATATGCTTAATAGCCTCAGTCTGTTTCTGAGCAGTCGAGAACTGTTGGGCAAAATCCTCGACTGCACCGCCGAAAAGGCCGTCTTGTGATATGGGGGTGTCGAGCAGCCGGGACCGCTCGGCATCCTTCATATCAGCAAGGTTCAGCCAGAGGTGTCTCTCCTGGACCACGGCTGTGGACATCACCAAACCCAGGGAGCGTGCGGTCACCTTCGTCGCTCGGAGAGCAAGGTCGGTGGCGGCGCGCTGCTCATTGAAGAGCCCTGGGTCTGTCCTGCCCTCGTGCATGTCCCTGAGCATCTGGGCCTGGTAGACCTGCAGAATGGCCATGGCATGCAAAGAGGTGGCTGCCTGTCCCGCAGCTCTGTAAGACTTTGCCACTAACGTAGACGAGTACCTACAGGCTTTGGATGGGTGCTTAGGCTCACCACGAGAAGAAGCGCTCTGAGGACACAGTTGCATCGCAACAGAGCGTTCAACCGGGGCGAGCCCAGTGTACCCACGGGCAGCGGCCTCATCGAGGGGAGGAAAGGCGGATGAAATCATAGAGCGGTCACGGGAAGACATGGGGGTCTTCCAGGACTTCGAGATCTCATCATGCACGTCCGGGAAGAAAGGTATCGGGTCCTGACGCGGACGGGGGTCCGCAGCCTGACCCAAATACCAATCATCCAGCCGCGAGCGCTCGGGACAGGGCGGAGGGTTCCACTCCAACCCGATGCTCGCGGCGGCTCGAGACAGCATGGCCGTCATCTCCGGATCAGACTCTGACACAACTGTATTCACACCCGAAGGTGGCAGCTGTGATGAGTCTTCACTTCCAGAAGATTCAGACCCACCTTGTGACGCTGCGATAGACATCGCGTCCTCCTCTGGAGCGCCAAAGGAAACCCGCGGGACACCCGAAGATGACCCCGCAGAAATCCCCTGAGCACTCGCGGGTTGCAGCACTGGAGAGGGTGCGACTGGGCACGGACTGATAGTCGGCGCTTTGTTCCAAACCGTCACCCTCAGATCACCCTGGCCACCAGCCGAAGTACTAGCTCTATTTCTAGAGTCAGTAGATCGGGGTGTGGATGAGGGGACTCTCACTCTTGCGAGATCACTGAGTCTCGATCGTAGTGCTGCGATGGTCATGTTCCCACAGAGAGAACATGAGTCATCCACGAGCGCTCCTAAAAAAAGAAAGATAAGCAGGAAGTGCGCGCTCGCCGGAGATCGCCGTCACACCAACACCAGAGAATCTCGCTCGTCTTGAAGAACTGACAGTACAGGAATGGCTTGTGGAACGAAGGATCACCTTGGCTCCGAAGCGAAAACATGCCTATTTGCTGCCAGCGTTCTCCTTAAATACCCACGAGGTGAGGCGGAGTTACGCTATGCAAATTCCGCAGACTCATGGCATTTCTTTGCCATTGGCTCGTTTTGTAGTACTCGAAGTCGATTGGCTTTCTAAGCGAAACCCCATTCGTCGTCATCCGACGGAACTCGGAGTGACAACGAAAGGGAACTGAATTTTTATCGAGCAAAGAAATATATGCTAACCAGCTCCAGATCAAAGCGAATGAACTCAAGGCCAGACACCAGGGTGAGGAAGAGCGTGAGGTGGTCATGACTGCAAACCAGTGCATTCCTAGTGGACAAGAAAATCAGTTAGCTCCATGAGAGTGACACACATTTACTCACCACAAAATACAATAATATATCAATTGGTTCTCCAGCATATCAACAGAAAGCTATTCCATAAGCGCAATCTAACTTCCAGCTGTTACATAGCATCATTTTGTGAATTCACATCAGGGTTTCTGCATGACTTACTTGAAATAATACTTCTGCAGTAATCCTTGGTTCTCCTGGAAGAGGCGCAGATAGCTCTCTAAAGAGTTTCGCAGTAAGTTTGCATTCCTTTAGTTCTGTTTTTGCTAACAGTGTTTTTCCCTTTTTTCCCTTTCCTCATGCAGCCAAACTAAAATGGCATCATGCCGAGGGAAAGTCAGGCTGAATACGTACCCACAAGGCCCTGCAGGAGAAGCAGGAACCAACGGCGGGAGGGGTATCTGCTCAACAGGAGGATGAGATATTAATCAGGGAGGAAAATATAATGTCTGAAAAGGTATTTCTGGCACAGATGCAGCTCTTTGTCAAGTGCTGCAACAACACGAGGACTGAAATGTGGAAAATGTCTGGTCTGTTTTGTCCTGATGATGAGGAGAGATAGAGGACAGACAGATGGGATGGGAGGGCTTTGATGAAAAGGGACTGGGTGAAGAAGCAATAAATATGTCCGGATGGGGAAAAAAGGCGACATAAAACAGTGAGGTACAAGCTGGAAAAGAGAAAGGGGACTCTTTAAAGAACTGCTCTCTAAAAAGGCTCCAGTTTCTGCGGATCCTAAGTGACGAGAGGGTCTAGCTGAGACTGGGCCAAGAGCTGCAGGATTGTTATAAAAGGTTCACTTTACTGTTTTAAGGCTCAAATGGCTTGTGTGAATCTGAAGCCAATTATCAGATTAAATAGTCCAAAGAAAACCCTGTGATCCAGTTAATAAATCCCCATTTGCTTACGTGGGGCCCTCACAGCATGTCAGCTGAATGATCAGACAAGTCTTGATCCCATGGCCCACCATGATGTCATTATAATGGGCCACATATTTGTTCCCCACCTTAACGCACACAAATATTTAACTCTAATTTGCCCAATGTATATATGAGATGAACTCTGCACAATATGGGACTATTGCAGGCTTCGACTAGTGCTCAGCACCGCAGCACCATTTCCATGGAAATTTAAGGTATGCCTGCTCACACATACCCAGCGTGAACTCACTCATCTGGAATCCTCCACACCACTTTCCTCCAGACTGAACAAGCTCAGCGCCGACAGCTAGCAGTAATGACATATATTAGGGAATCCTGCACAAACACTGAATAATTATGAAGAATGTCAAACACAAGGAGACGCAGACAGCTGGTAACCTGGTGGCTTTCATTTCATTTGTTTTCCTCGCTCCCCCGTTCACACAGTGACAGACTAATAACGCACTTCCCTGGAAAGTGGTCAGATGTTAATGAACATGACAGGCATTTCTCCAGAGGGGGGAAAAGGTGGGATGTTTTTTGATTTCTTAAATGAATCATCTTGGAAAATGTTGGTCAGAGAAAGTGACTGAGAGCATTGAGGATTGGGGGGGCTGGGGGTTGAGGATGAGGGTCACTGACCTTCAGTACCTCAGTGTTAAAGAGACATGAACATGAGAAAAAAATGCTGCTCACTATGTTAAATATCTTCGACCTGTAAGTGTTCAGAGTTATTTTGTGAAGGGGTTATTCATTTTTTTTTATTATAAAAAAGGTTATCCTACTTTTCTAAAAATTATTTTTGACAACCACCAGAAACACTAGTGAACTGCAGCATGTACCTGCTTTCTCTTGGTGGAACAACTGGTGTCTCATCTAAGATGCACACTATGTTAAGATTTTGGAGCATCCATACAAACAGGAAACAGTAAACATAATGTCATTTATGTGAGGCCAGTTGGTTTCCTCCTCAAGAATAAGATGGAAGAAAATAATTTAGTCCCATAGTTATGTATCTATCAGGACCACAATGCTGTAGTCTATAGGCTGAATGTAGAAGCACTTTAATGCTAAACCAAGAGGCTGACCAAGAGATATACAGTTCTTTTTCCAAAACAGTCTTGATTTTTAGCTGCGCTAGCAGCATGGCTTCAGGTAAAGCGATGGTCAGTCCACCACTTTGGGTCAGACTCAACAACTATTGGATGGATTCACATGAATGTTTGTACATTCACAGACTCCAGATAATGAATCATACTGACTTTGGTGATTAGCTTAATGCTCTACAACTATCTGATGGATTGCCATCAGATCAAAAATGTTAGCGTTGTCATTGTGTTCATGTTTCCATACTGATAGCAGTTAGCTCAAAGCACAGCTGTGCAAAAGAGCAAGCCTCTCAGAGGCGCTGGCATGGCTGTAGGCTCTTATTCTTGTTGTTCTACACATTCCCTGTCATCTGGACTGTCGGATGCAAAAGTTTATTCTTACAGCATTTAAGAAGAGCAGAGTTTTTAAAAGCAGTAGCCATTTAATCACAGCAAACAATATAAACATGACCGTGAAAACGTCTTCAAGTTCTCACACAGTAAAATAAAAGTCTTTGGTGAGCATGTATTTTCTGTGTAGTCCTACTCAATAAATCACTTCTGCGTAACGCCCGTTTCACACATACTCCGTCTGCAGTGCGTATGCGGTGCGTATATTTTCCCGTACCCATGTTAACAGGGTTGAGCTTTCACACTGCACGCGGATGCGGTCCGGCGACCCGTTCCAGGTGCGGTGCGTATACAGCAGTGCAGAGATCGTTTCCGCACCGAGTCTATTTCTGCTGTGCTGCAAACACTGAATTAAAGTGACAGCGCACGGTTCGTGGTCAAAATGAAAACAGACTGACCTGAATATGTAGTAATTTCACCATAAATGCATTTAATTTAATAACATGTAGTAATCTCACCATAAATGCATTAAATTTAATAACATGTAGTAATCTCACCATAAATGCATTAAATTAAATAGCCTACTACTATTTTTCACAGTCATCTTTTTACTTTAAGACCGGGGTAAAGCAAGGAAAGCTACAATTTACCTCAACAAGGCCACATAATGAACGACGATCGTCTCATACGTTGAGGTGGAAAAACAAGTTATTTGTGACATGCAAGATCATGTCATTAAATTAAGCAAAAGAAAAAGTATGAGTCTGCTGTTTTTGTCAATTTTAAGTTTTAATTTAAAATGCTTGTGATTTTAATAGGCTATAAGTACATGGTTAAATATGTTACAACTTGCTTGAGCAACTTAATATATAATCCATATAAAAGTAATGCATTGAATAATACGTTGTTTAAATTGTGTTTAAACCTGAATAGGCTAAAGAGTGTAAATATGTGTACAAAGATATCGCACTGCGGTGACAAATTTTTTTTTCAATAAAAGTTGCTGATAACTTGATTTGATTGATGATTTGAAATACAAATAGTGAGTAAATGTGTTTGTGGTACAGCCGCGGATCAGTTGCGCACTGCAAACACACGCAGCATATATGTGAAAGCACTATAGCGCGTGCTGCTCCTGCACCGCATACGCACCGCATACTGCACACGGAGTATGTGTGAAACGGGCGTAAGGCTCTCATGTTTACATCTGGTCTGTTCATTGACCAGAAGGCCTGCTCAAAGCCAATGACTGACCTGACACTACATAGGCAGCAATGTGTCAGTGTCACGGGGTCGATTCTCAGTCCAGGAATTTTCTTTCATCTGGAGTTGACAAGCTCTCCCTGCGTTCAATTGCGTGTCCTTCCAAATGCCAAAGACATGCAGGTCAGGCGAATTTATACTCTAAAATGTGTACTGTGAGAGTCTGTATTAGTCCTGTGGTGGACTAAAAACCTGTCCAGATGGTTTATTAACACTTTTCCACCCAAAGCATGCTGGTCCCTTGTGACCCTTGACAGGAATAAGGGACTGTTCGTTATTTATTTAAGGGGCCACTGGAGGAGATTTGAGATCTGTAGTCAAAAAAGACTTGACCCTCCCTTCGCCAGCAATAATTTTTTCTATGACCCTCCAAAATTATTGTGAAAAAAGGCATGACCCTCCCCGATAATTTATTGATTAGGCTACTTTTCTGGTTTGCGCTTGGCAAAGATGTTCAGATAGCCATTCCATGATAAACGACTAAACTCCTGCTTTCTCATCTTGCTGTAATGATAGACCAAACCTACAATTCGGTTCGTATCACAATTTTTGATTTGGAAAAAAAAATCATGTTTTCGGTGCTGATGCAGTGGTGACGCGTTCATGTAAAATGTAAGGGTGGCGCTGCCAATAAAGTATCTTAAAGCTGCCACAAAGAACCAGCAAAAGTAACGATTATGAATAATATAGCAAGGGGACATTTTAATTGTTTATTAATAAACAAGTCTTTGTCAGTGTCGGTTGCAAATATGAAGGTGACGATGCTGACTCGCAATCTTCGCAATAGTGAAAGCGCCAGAGAGAAATGCACATTTCGGATTACATAAGCAGAGAGCAGTCTGTCTGTTTTCTTTCGTTTTGAATTGTTCTGTTAAAAAGTAGACATGTCAAGCTTGCTATATATTTATCAGGTCTGTGAGGCAAGTAGCCTACTACAGCCTAATACGATGTTTCGGTTAATTTATTAGACAAGAGTCCAGTTCACGCGTCTCCGTGTCATGATGATTTTCTACTATTTACTTCTTATATATTAAATCCAGGCAATTGGTTGATGAAACATTGATTAAAATTAAGATACAATTAATAAAAAACTAAATTCACTTTAAAGAAAGTCTTTGTGCTTTCTGTTTGAGGTATCTGTAAAAGTTTTAAAGTCACTTTCAGAGCGGTCATATGTCCGTAACGGAGAACTGTCACGTCCGTAACATTTTTTTTTCCCTTATAAATACAACACGAAAAAAATATAAATAATATTTTATGTGTATTAACAGTCTCAAACCAGGACAATTAGATGGTTGTTGTGGTTATGTCGTTATTTCAACATATGTGTGCATGCAACAATCAATGTGCATTTGTAAATCCATCCAGCTATTTGCTTCTTATTAATTAAATCCAGGCAATTGGTTGATGAAAAATGTATTAAAATTAAGATAGAATTTATACAAAACGAAATTCACTTTAAAGAAAGGCTTTCTACAAAACAACACTTAATGAAGTGGTCAAAATCATGTCTGGCCATGTCTCCCGATATATTGCGTAGGCTATACTTTTCATAATTAACATAGATGAAAAAAAAAACATTATAATAAATATGAAAATGCGCTGATTATGGCTACAACACATATACAGACTCTATTTGTACAAATTGCTGCACATTTATTAAATTCTGAATTTTGCACACAAGTTGAAAGGTTTGTTTGTGCATATTAAAACATATCTGCAACATTTATCAAGTTCACTGATAATTGTGCATGCATTTATTAATCATTATGATACTAAAATCATAATAAAGTAGTAGGCTTCCCTTTCAATAGTCCAAATTCGCGGTGGCGCTGCCATTTTCGTATTTCTTCTGTGGATTTGTTCAGCTCCTGGTTGGTCAAATTCAGATAGATCGACACATCGGCTCATTCAACCGCACAGCGCACACACCTCACGAATTCAAGCCTGCAGCTCCCGAACTTTTTAGACATGTTTAAAAATTATCGTGAGGTCGAGAGGTTCGGCTCGGCTCGTATCTTTCTAGCACACGACATGAGCCGCAACATGCGAGGACAACCGATTTCCACGCGATTTCTCCCGAGTGAAAAAAAAATCATCTGCGAGCTTGTAAAACAGCAAAAAAAATCGCACCGTGTAAGCCCGCCTTAAGGGAGTATGAATATATAAACAGGCGTTTCAGTATTAAATGCATTTTCTGAGAATTTATTTTTCATGTTTTGACAGCAAATGTGACATCCATAACGCTGGAATTGCCCAATTTTAAAGAATTTATCCTCAACTAGTTTTTTTGGTGTAGGTCTATTTTATTATGTTAACTTCAAATAATACTAATAGTAATCTAATAGTAATTTAAAAATGTGGTAGCCCTATGTCCAACACATCACACTCCACTGTTATGGGGGCAATTTCAGTAGATTTACTCACTAACATTGTTGTGGAAACACAATAAGAATGGAAACTAAGATATGGAAAAAATAAATTATATCAGCTGCAGTTCTGGCGCCTCAGTCCCAATACTGTAAAACTCAACGTACATTCACATCACATGTTAATGCAGCGGTAGAGTTACACTCACAGGACACTGCACTTATTCGCAATCACAAAAGTTCATTATTTGCTCGTGCTTTAAAGCTTTGCCGGGTAAACCATTACTTTGGCGTTCTGTTCTAATACACTTTTTCTGAGCGCGTACTGAAGTGCGCGCGCACTGTCAAACAGCGCCAAACTGGATTTTTGTTGGGTCAGACCCATCTGATAGCGATGGGGGGCCGAGACCGAGAGAGCTACATAAAGCTACATGGAAAAAATATGCACCAAACAAGCCACTTTGAAATTAGCTGTTTTGATGAATACAAAAGTTGGGTGACCCTCCCCTATAGACTAAAAAAGTTGGATGACCCTCCCCTCAACAAAGAATAAAAATACATGAAGCTCCCCTATTTTCCTCCGGTGGCCCTTTCCATAAATACCGAACGGTCCCTAAGCAGGTAAAGCCAGAACAATTGAATGAACACTGTCAAACAACACAAATAGTTTCGGAAATGAAAGATATACTACCAACAGCTGTTTTTAACAGTTTTAAGGGAGATTTTTCTTTTAAACTGTCAAATATACGGCAGGCACCTCTTCTGAAAACCCTGAACCACGTGTTAGACAAGAAACTGCTAATCTACCGTACTACAGACAAGAGACAGGTGGGACACTATACCCCGGAAGGTTTTTTTTTCAATCTTGACAAGACTTCTTACCTGTACTCTGTTGTTCTCCTGTGCCTTTGATTGATTGGTTTCTCTGCTGCACTTTTATTTCCTTTGTTGTATTTTGGCAACTTATAACTTATTACTGCACTGTAACTTCACTGTAACTGTCATTTGTGTTCTATTTCATTTTATGTCATTTATTTAATTTTATTTCATCCAATTTTATTCTCTCTTCTATTCTGTTCTTTTTATTGCTCATTTTAATGCTTTACTTTGCCTATGTAAAACACAATCAATTGCCTCTGTTTGAAATGTGCTATTTTAACAAAGCTGCCTTGCCTACATAACATATTGAATCATTTCATTTCCATATATATTAATTCAAATCTTTCATAGTTCCAGGCTCTCAAGTTTTTATTTCCTGCTATTACATAATAATAACTTGAATAATTTGATGGTTTTGACAGTTGGTTGGACAAAATCCAGACAATTGATTAAGTCACCTTGGCAAGGCAGGAATTTTTCACCTCAAAAAATGATATGCAGCCTTGAATCCTCGCTCCGCACTGCCCCAGCTGATTGCGCCATTTTCTCCTATGCCTCTTTTGTGTCAATACGTTTTTTAGACACCAGTGTCTTTTGTTGAGATTTTGAATTTTTATCGGGCAACATCAAATGAAACACTATGTATATAACCAGTGGTGGGTTTGATTTCGAGCCTGGTTTGAACTGCTGGAAAACCGGGCTATATGTGGTGATAGTTTGACACAAATCTCCAACCAGGACACTTAATCAAACTCATCCTGACGTGCAAATGAAAAATTTAAAAGTGTACAGTGCACCAGTGAGAATCCATTTCTTATCAGCTGTTAGGAGAGTATGAAAATGTCTTCCAAATGGAAGTAAGAGTTGTCAGACAACTTTCTGAATTTCTCTTTTCCTTTCTCTATTTTG
The DNA here is from genome assembly GCA_029959095.1 of Rhinichthys osculus. Taxonomy (NCBI): domain Eukaryota; kingdom Metazoa; phylum Chordata; class Actinopteri; order Cypriniformes; family Leuciscidae; genus Rhinichthys; species Rhinichthys osculus. The sequence continues at coordinate 143,936 of JARWKJ010000029.1, forward strand.
CTTTAAATTTGTCTTTAAGGAAAACGTCTCGGTTACGGATGTAACCCTCGTTCCCTGAGTAGGGAACGGAGACGTTCCGTCGGATGACGACGAATGGGGTTTCGCTTAGAAAGCCTATCGACTTCGAGTATACAAAACGAGCCAATGGCAAGCAAATGCCATGGGTCTGCGGAATTTGCATGGCGCAACTCCGCCCCACCTCGTGGGAATGAAAGGAGAAAGCCGGCAATATGCAGATATGTTTCTTCGCTGAGGAGCCAAGACTGAACTCGGCTGTTCCAGCGGTACAGCGGAAGTGGCAGGCAGACGGAACGTCTCCGTTCCCTACTCAGGGAACGAGGGTTACATCCGTAACCGAGACGTTCCCTTTCGTTGTCACTCCGAGTTCCGTCGGATGACGACGAATGGGGATACCAGTCTAATCACGCCACTTCTCAGCTGTCTTCCAGTGCCCTGCGTAAATCTGAGATCCCTGTCGTGAGACTAGCACGGACAAAGGACTCCTATTTAGCACAGGAATACCAAGGTACACTGGGGAGCACATCCCAGATCTTTGGGGGAATATGCAATTACTGCCAACCCAGAGGGGGGGACTTAAGAATACACATATGACCCGAAGGATGCATATGGGGAATCACTAGGGTGTCCAGCCGCAGGTGGAATATTTCAACCCCAGGGGTGGCAAGGTGGCTTGCCAAGGGAAAGACACCCGCTCAGAGAGGCTTACGGTGGAAATACACATGTGGGGGTAGCTCAGAGGAGGTATCATGCACACGGAAGGCACCTAGCCGACGCGCAGGCAATAGACACTGGCGCCAGTGTCAGCAGTGCTGGAGGAGCTCAGGGCTTTCGGGAAGCTCACCTGAGGAAAATATCGCACGTATCCAGTCCGTGGAGTGGCATGGCCAGCAAGCGAAGACACCTAACGAATCCCATGTTAGCTTGAAAAAGACAGTACACAGGAGGAGACTGGCTCCACTCGGAGATTGTAAAATCTGGCGAATGTGTTAGGTGTCGCCCAGCCTGCAGCTCTGCAGATGTCTGTTAGCGAGGCGCCATGCGCTAAAGCCCAAGAGGACGCCACACTCCGGGTGGAGTGAGCGGTCACACCAAGGGGGCACGGTCGACCTTGCTGCTGGTATGCCAAAGCAATGGCATCCACTATCCAGTGAGACAACCTTTGCTTGGAGAGAGCCTTTCCCTTCAGCTTCCCACCATGACAGACAAAGAGCTGGTCTGAGGTCCTGAAACACTGTGTTCTGTCTACATAGATGCGAAGAGCACGTACTGGACAGAGCAGTGCCAAGGCTGGGTCTGCCTCCTCCGGGGGCAGCGCTTGCAGGTTCACCACCTGGTCCCGGAAGGGAGTGGTAGGAACCTTGGGCACATATCCAGGCCAGGGTCTCAGGATCACGTGAGAGTCACCCGGCCCGAATTCCATGCACGCTTCGTCAACGGAGAATGCGTGCAGGTCCCCTACCCTCTTGATGGAGGCAAATGCGGTCAGAAGCGCTGTCTTCATTGACAGGAAGTTAAGCTCGACTGACTGCAAAGGCTCAAAGGGAGCGCTGCGCAGGGCAGTTAAGACCACTGCGAGGTCCCAAGAGGGTACGAGAGGAGGGCGAGGAGGATTCAGTCTCCTCGCTCCTCTCAGGAACCTGATGACCAGGTCATGCTTCCCCACAGACTTACCTTCTATTGGGTCATGATGTGCGGCAATAGCGGCGACATAGACCTTGAGGGTGGAGGGAGACAGCCTTCGCTCTAACCCTTCTTGAAGAAAGGAAAGCACGACACTGATCGAACATCTCCGGGGATCTTCTCGGTGAGAAGAGCACCAGTTGACGAAGAGGTTCCACTTCAACGCATAGACGTGTCTCGTGGACGACGCTCTAGCGGAAGTGATGGAAGCCACCACCGCTGGTGGTAGGGTACTCAAACCTGCCTCGCCCCGTCCAGGAGCCACACGTGGAGGTTCCAAAGATCGGGACGAGGGTGCCACAGGGTGCCCCGTCCCTGAGAAAGGAGGTCCTTCCTCAGAGGAATCGGCCAAGGAGGTGCTGTTGCGAGGAGTATGAGTTCGGAGAACCAGGTCCGGGTGGGCCAGTACGGCACGACCAGAGTGACCTGCTCCTCGTCCTCCCTGACCTTGCGCAGGAATTGCGCAAGAAGGCTCACAGGGGGAAACGCATATTTGCGGCCCCGCGGCCAGCTGTGCGCCAGTGCATCCGTGCCGAGCGTGCCCTCGGTCAGGGAATAATACAGGGCGCAATGGGTCGAGTCGTGAGAGGCAAACAGATCTATCTGTGCGTCCCCGAACTGGTCCCAAATCAGCTGAACCGACTGGGGATGGAGTCGCCAATCTCCCGGGAGGGGCTGAAGCCGTGAGAGCTCGTCGGCTGCACAGTTCAGGGCTCCGGGGATATAAATGGCACGAAGCGACCTCAGATGCTTCTGACTCCATAAGAGGAGGTGGCGGGCGAGTTGCGACATACGGCGGGAGCGCAGACCACCTTGACGGTTGATGTACGCTACGGTCGCGGTATTGTCTGAACGGACTAGTACATGCTCGCCCCTGAGCATGGCTCGGAAGCGGCGCAAGGCGAGCTGTACAGCCAGCAACTCGAGGCAATTGACGTGCCATAGGCGGTGGGGTCCTGTCCAGGAGCCCGCGGCAGCACGTCCATTGCACATGGCACCCCAGCCCGTGGTAGAGGCATCTGTCGTTACGACAATATGCCGGGAAGCTCGTTCCAGGGGCACTCCGGCCCGTAGAAAACTGAGGTTCGACCACGGGGTGAAGGTCTGACGGGAGGTCGGAGTAACTGGTACTCGGAGAGTGCCGTGTTGCCATGCTCACCTCGGGACTCGGTCGCGAAGCCAAAGCTGAAGCGGTCTCATATGAAGTAATCCGAGCGGTGTTGCCACGGCTGCGGATGCCATATGCCCCAGGAGCCTCTGAAAAAGTTTCAGTGGAACCGCACTCTTGCCCTCGAACTGTCTCAGGCAAGTCAGCAGTGACTGCGCGCGCTCGCTCGTAAGCTGCGCGGACATGGCGAACGAGTCGATCTCCATACCGAGAAAAGAGATCCTCTGCACGGGGCAAAGTTTGCTCTTCTCCCAGTTGACCCGAAGGCCCAGACGGGCTACGTGGCGGAGCACCAAGTCCCTGTGTTCGCAAAGCTGATCTCGAGAGTGAGCTAGAATTAGCCAGTCGTCGAGGTAATTCAGAATGCGAACCCCGTGTTCCCGGAGGGGAACAAGGGCTGCCTCGACGACCTTCGTGAAGACGCGAGGAGACAGGGCTAGCCCGAATGGGAGAACTGCGTACTGATATGCCTGCCCCTCGAAAGCAAACCGCAGGAACGGTCTGTGTCGAGGGAGAATGGAGACATGAAAGTAGGCGTCCTTCAGGTCGATCGCTGCAAACCAATCCTGGTGCCGCACACATTCGAAAACGCGTTTGGCGGTGAGCATCTTGAACGGCAGCCTGTGAAGGGAGCGGTTCAGAATGCGCAGGTCCAGGATTGGCCGTAACCCACCGGTTTTCTTCGGGACAATGAAGTACGGGCTGTAGAAGCCGGTCCTCATTTCGGCTGGAGGGACAGTCTCGATCGCACCCTTCGCCAGCAGGGTGGCAACCTCTGCTCTCATGATAGGGGCATTGCCACCGACCAAAGTGGAGCGGACTCCCCTGAAGCGGGGAGGAGACCGCGCGAACTGAATCGCGTAGCCGAGCCTGATCGTTCGTGCGACCCAGCGGGACAGGTTGGGAAGCTCTAGCCAGGCTCCCAAGGACTGTACCAGCGGGCTCATGCGAACCACAGACTTCCAGTCGGTGGGGCAGCGAGGCGGTATGGCTGACCCAGACGTGGACGGCATAGCGGCCCGGTGTGGGGGTACAGCCATAGACTGCGTCCTGACAGAGGAGACCAGGGAAGGATGAACGTTCCACGGGGGTCTGCTCTGCCAGGGGTCTGGCGACAGAGGAGGATGAGAGCGGCACGGTCCGGGGACGGCGCGCACTGTCATCCGGCTCTGGGACAGAGAGGGACGAGGGGTGCACGGCCCGGGGGCGGCGCACCGTGTCGTCCGAGAACTCTGTGTGCTCAGGGATGAATGTGTCACTTCTTTCTTTAACCACATTAGGGTGCTGCCCACCCGAGGGTGAGCAGCGGGGAGTGGAGAACAAAAGATTCTCCCCCGGCCCTCCACCGGGGGAAGGAGTGGTCCTGCTACCATCTCCTGAGAAGTGCACATCATCCCTGAGCAGCCCGTCTCAGGAGCGCCGCTTGGCCCGGCGTTTAGCGGGGGGCGGGCTGGAAATGGCTGGGGCGCCTTCTTACGGCTTCCTCCGCGACCGGGCCCAGGTGAAGGCTGCTACTTGGGCCGGGCGGGAGGGGCGGGAGCCGTAGGAGGGCGCCCTCGGCGGCGAACAGACTGAGTATTCTGCCCGGTCGGCTGGGTGGAGGCAGCAGCGGGCCGTCGGGGCAGAATATGCTTAATAGCCTCAGTCTGTTTCTGAGCAGTCGAGAACTGTTGGGCAAAATCCTCGACTGCACCGCCGAAAAGGCCGTCTTGTGATATGGGGGTGTCGAGCAGCCGGGACCGCTCGGCATCCTTCATATCAGCAAGGTTCAGCCAGAGGTGTCTCTCCTGGACCACGGCTGTGGACATCACCAAACCCAGGGAGCGTGCGGTCACCTTCGTCGCTCGGAGAGCAAGGTCGGTGGCGGCGCGCTGCTCATTGAAGAGCCCTGGGTCTGTCCTGCCCTCGTGCATGTCCCTGAGCATCTGGGCCTGGTAGACCTGCAGAATGGCCATGGCATGCAAAGAGGTGGCTGCCTGTCCCGCAGCTCTGTAAGACTTTGCCACTAACGTAGACGAGTACCTACAGGCTTTGGATGGGTGCTTAGGCTCACCACGAGAAGAAGCGCTCTGAGGACACAGTTGCATCGCAACAGAGCGTTCAACCGGGGCGAGCCCAGTGTACCCACGGGCAGCGGCCTCATCGAGGGGAGGAAAGGCGGATGAAATCATAGAGCGGTCACGGGAAGACATGGGGGTCTTCCAGGACTTCGAGATCTCATCATGCACGTCCGGGAAGAAAGGTATCGGGTCCTGACGCGGACGGGGGTCCGCAGCCTGACCCAAATACCAATCATCCAGCCGCGAGCGCTCGGGACAGGGCGGAGGGTTCCACTCCAACCCGATGCTCGCGGCGGCTCGAGACAGCATGGCCGTCATCTCCGGATCAGACTCTGACACAACTGTATTCACACCCGAAGGTGGCAGCTGTGATGAGTCTTCACTTCCAGAAGATTCAGACCCACCTTGTGACGCTGCGATAGACATCGCGTCCTCCTCTGGAGCGCCAAAGGAAACCCGCGGGACACCCGAAGATGACCCCGCAGAAATCCCCTGAGCACTCGCGGGTTGCAGCACTGGAGAGGGTGCGACTGGGCACGGACTGATAGTCGGCGCTTTGTTCCAAACCGTCACCCTCAGATCACCCTGGCCACCAGCCGAAGTACTAGCTCTATTTCTAGAGTCAGTAGATCGGGGTGTGGATGAGGGGACTCTCACTCTTGCGAGATCACTGAGTCTCGATCGTAGTGCTGCGATGGTCATGTTCCCACAGAGAGAACATGAGTCATCCACGAGCGCTCCTAAAAAAAGAAAGATAAGCAGGAAGTGCGCGCTCGCCGGAGATCGCCGTCACACCAACACCAGAGAATCTCGCTCGTCTTGAAGAACTGACAGTACAGGAATGGCTTGTGGAACGAAGGATCACCTTGGCTCCGAAGCGAAAACATGCCTATTTGCTGCCAGCGTTCTCCTTAAATACCCACGAGGTGAGGCGGAGTTACGCTATGCAAATTCCGCAGACTCATGGCATTTCTTTGCCATTGGCTCGTTTTGTAGTACTCGAAGTCGATTGGCTTTCTAAGCGAAACCCCATTCGTCGTCATCCGACGGAACTCGGAGTGACAACGAAAGGGAACTGAATTTTTATCGAGCAAAGAAATATATGCTAACCAGCTCCAGATCAAAGCGAATGAACTCAAGGCCAGACACCAGGGTGAGGAAGAGCGTGAGGTGGTCATGACTGCAAACCAGTGCATTCCTAGTGGACAAGAAAATCAGTTAGCTCCATGAGAGTGACACACATTTACTCACCACAAAATACAATAATATATCAATTGGTTCTCCAGCATATCAACAGAAAGCTATTCCATAAGCGCAATCTAACTTCCAGCTGTTACATAGCATCATTTTGTGAATTCACATCAGGGTTTCTGCATGACTTACTTGAAATAATACTTCTGCAGTAATCCTTGGTTCTCCTGGAAGAGGCGCAGATAGCTCTCTAAAGAGTTTCGCAGTAAGTTTGCATTCCTTTAGTTCTGTTTTTGCTAACAGTGTTTTTCCCTTTTTTCCCTTTCCTCATGCAGCCAAACTAAAATGGCATCATGCCGAGGGAAAGTCAGGCTGAATACGTACCCACAAGGCCCTGCAGGAGAAGCAGGAACCAACGGCGGGAGGGGTATCTGCTCAACAGGAGGATGAGATATTAATCAGGGAGGAAAATATAATGTCTGAAAAGGTATTTCTGGCACAGATGCAGCTCTTTGTCAAGTGCTGCAACAACACGAGGACTGAAATGTGGAAAATGTCTGGTCTGTTTTGTCCTGATGATGAGGAGAGATAGAGGACAGACAGATGGGATGGGAGGGCTTTGATGAAAAGGGACTGGGTGAAGAAGCAATAAATATGTCCGGATGGGGAAAAAAGGCGACATAAAACAGTGAGGTACAAGCTGGAAAAGAGAAAGGGGACTCTTTAAAGAACTGCTCTCTAAAAAGGCTCCAGTTTCTGCGGATCCTAAGTGACGAGAGGGTCTAGCTGAGACTGGGCCAAGAGCTGCAGGATTGTTATAAAAGGTTCACTTTACTGTTTTAAGGCTCAAATGGCTTGTGTGAATCTGAAGCCAATTATCAGATTAAATAGTCCAAAGAAAACCCTGTGATCCAGTTAATAAATCCCCATTTGCTTACGTGGGGCCCTCACAGCATGTCAGCTGAATGATCAGACAAGTCTTGATCCCATGGCCCACCATGATGTCATTATAATGGGCCACATATTTGTTCCCCACCTTAACGCACACAAATATTTAACTCTAATTTGCCCAATGTATATATGAGATGAACTCTGCACAATATGGGACTATTGCAGGCTTCGACTAGTGCTCAGCACCGCAGCACCATTTCCATGGAAATTTAAGGTATGCCTGCTCACACATACCCAGCGTGAACTCACTCATCAGGAATCCTCCACACCACTTTCCTCCAGACTGAACAAGCTCAGCGCCGACAGCTAGCAGTAATGACATATATTAGGGAATCCTGCACAAACACTGAATAATTATGAAGAATGTCAAACACAAGGAGACGCAGACAGCTGGTAACCTGGTGGCTTTCATTTCATTTGTTTTCCTCGCTCCCCCGTTCACACAGTGACAGACTAATAACGCACTTCCCTGGAAAGTGGTCAGATGTTAATGAACATGACAGGCATTTCTCCAGAGGGGGGAAAAGGTGGGATGTTTTTTGATTTCTTAAATGAATCATCTTGGAAAATGTTGGTCAGAGAAAGTGACTGAGAGCATTGAGGATTGGGGGGGCTGGGGGTTGAGGATGAGGGTCACTGACCTTCAGTACCTCAGTGTTAAAGAGACATGAGCATGAGAAAAAAAATGCTGCTCACTATGTTAAATATCTTCGACCTGTAAGTGTTCAGAGTTATTTTGTGAAGGGGTTATTCATTTTTTTTTATTATAAAAAAGGTTATCCTACTTTTCTAAAAATTATTTTTGACAACCACCAGAAACACTAGTGAACTGCAGCATGTACCTGCTTTCTCTTGGTGGAACAACTGGTGTCTCATCTAAGATGCACACTATGTTAAGATTTTGGAGCATCCATACAAACAGGAAACAGTAAACATAATGTCATTTATGTGAGGCCAGTTGGTTTCCTCCTCAAGAATAAGATGGAAGAAAATAATTTAGTCCCATAGTTATGTATCTATCAGGACCACAATGCTGTAGTCTATAGGCTGAATGTAGAAGCACTTTAATGCTAAACCAAGAGGCTGACCAAGAGATATACAGTTCTTTTTCCAAAACAGTCTTGATTTTTAGCTGCGCTAGCAGCATGGCTTCAGGTAAAGCGATGGTCAGTCCACCACTTTGGGTCAGACTCAACAACTATTGGATGGATTCACATGAATGTTTGTACATTCACAGACTCCAGATAATGAATCATACTGACTTTGGTGATTAGCTTAATGCTCTACAACTATCTGATGGATTGCCATCAGATCAAAAATGTTAGCGTTGTCATTGTGTTCATGTTTCCATACTGATAGCAGTTAGCTCAAAGCACAGCTGTGCAAAAGAGCAAGCCTCTCAGAGGCGCTGGCATGGCTGTAGGCTCTTATTCTTGTTGTTCTACACATTCCCTGTCATCTGGACTGTCGGATGCAAAAGTTTATTCTTACAGCATTTAAGAAGAGCAGAGTTTTTAAAAGCAGTAGCCATTTAATCACAGCAAACAATATAAACATGACCGTGAAAACGTCTTCAAGTTCTCACACAGTAAAATAAAAGTCTTTGGTGAGCATGTATTTTCTGTGAAGTGCTGCTCAATAAATCACTTCTGCGTAACGCCTGTTTCACACATACTCCGTCTGCAGTGCGTATGCGCTGACATGTAATTTAATAACATGTAGTAATCTCACCATAAATGCATTACATTTAATAACATGTAGTAATCTCACCATAAATGCATTAAATTTAATAACATGTAGTAATCTCACCATAAATGCATTAAATTAAATAGCCTACTACTATTTTTCACAGTCATCTTTTTACTTTAAGACCGGGGTAAAGCAAGGAAAGCTACAATTTACCTCAACAAGGCCACATAATGAACGACGATCGTCTCATACGTTGAGGTGGAAAAACAAGTTATTTGTGACATGCAAGATTTATTGGTAACACTTTAGAATACTGTATCTTACTTACTGCATAACTAATAAGGAATTATTGAAGAACTAGTAGGTAATTCTTCATTAACTACTTCTTCACTGCTGTTAACTACTAAGGAAGATGTGTTAACTAATCAGTATGTAATAGAATTTTATGATTGTGTTAAGTAACAGTTAGTTAATCAATAACTAATGAATTCTGTCATACCTCCTAAGAACTACCATTAATTATCTATTAATTAAGGTTCAAGAAAAATAACTAAGAAGTAACTACTAATGAACAGTCATACACAGTAGTCACTACAATAATCCAGTTTTTTTTAGCATTGCAGTGGTGGAAGAAGTACACAAATCAAGTACTTGAGTAAAAGTAAAGATACCCCAATAAAATATTACTCCAGTAAAATTATAATTAGGCCATTTTCAAAATAACCTTAGTAAAAGTACAAAGGTAATTAATTTTTAAAGTACTTAAAAAGTAAAAAGCATATTATTATACTTAGTTCTTATACATTTTAAACTTATTTTGCACCATGCAATATCACGGTAGCCTACATTTTACAGTGATTTGGTGATGCAAGAGCGCGGGCATTTGCATCCTCTTCTGGAGAGTTCTCAGCGCCGCCGATTTGGTGCATTTCTTCTGCGAAAAACAGGTTTGTGTACGTTTTATTTAATCTGTAAAATCATTACTGTGCTGTAAAACCTTTTATTTTATGCAAGGCAACATACAAGGACGCGATGTCAGTAAGCCTACCTAGCTGAGTCTGTCTTTTTTGCGTGATGGAAACGCCTGATCCCTTGCATAAAACAAAATTATTTTATTCATAAATATAGTAAATCTATTTTCAGATGTTAAATATGTTCTTAGAGCTGTGCACTGTTTGTTTATGGGGAGTGAAACGCAGGGCCGAACACAAGACCAGCTGCCGCAAGAGATCCAGCAGCTACCATGGAGACGCGAGAACAGTTGATTACTTGAATTACTTTTAAAGGTTTAACTTTTGATTATAAATGTTTGTTAAACAAGGCAGTAAACATGTTAAAACATAATTCCTGAAATAAAAGGAAGATATCATGTAGCTTAAACGAGTCATTGTCGTGTATTTTACAAAGGTGATTACATTAATAGTGTTTTTTTAACAGTAAGTTTTATTTGAGTCAGAAGTATGTGGTAATTCTTTATTAATTACTAATGGGTTCCCTATATTTTCACTTTAGAATACTGTTTCAGGTTATAAGTAATTCCTGAATAATTATCTAATAATTCTTTATTAATTACTAATAAGTTCCCTATATTTTCACTTTAGAACACCGTTTCAGGATATCAGTTGCCTAATTCCTGGATAGTTATTTGATAATTCTTTATTAATTACTAATGGGTTCCCTATATTTTCACTTTAGAATACTGTTCCAGGTTCTAAGTAATTCCTGAAGAATGATCTAATAACTATTTATTAATTACTAATAAATTCCCTATATTTTCACTTTTGAACACTGTTTCAGGTTATAAGTAGCCTAATTCCTGGATAATTATTTGATAATTCTTTATTAATTACTAATGGGTTCCCTGTATTTTCACTTTAGAATACTGTTCCAGATTAGAAAATAATTCCTGGAGAATTATCTAATAATTCTTTATTAATTACTAATAAGTTCCCTATATTTTCAGTTCCCCGCAGTTGTTGCCTAAAATACATGGCATTTACTCAATGGCACTCTATGCTGAGGAAAACAGACACACACAGTACTGTATATAAAATATAAAAACTAATCTGTGGTTAGTTTTGTATGACTGTTCATTAGTTACTACTTAGTTATTTTTCTTGAACCTTTATTAGTAGATAATTAATGGTAGTTCTTAGGAGGTATGCCAGAATTCATTAGTTATTGATTAACTAACTGTAACTTAACACAATCATAAAATTCTATTACATACTGATTAGTTAACACATATTCCTTAGTAGTTAACAGCAGTGAAGAAGTAGTTAATGAAGAATTACCTACTAGTTCTTCAATAATTCCTTATTAGTTATGCAGTAAGTAAGATACAGTATTCTAAAGTGTTACCGATTTATTGTATAAAGATTTAAATTAAGCAAAAGAAAAAGTATGAGACAATTTTAAGTTTTAATTTAAAATGTTTGTGATTTTAATAGGCTATAAGTACATGGTTAAATATGTTACCACTTGCTTGAGCAACTTAATATATAATCCATATAAAAGTAATGCATTGAATAATACGTTGTTTAAATTGTGTTTAAACCTGAATAGGCTAAAGAGTGTAAATATGTGTACAAAGATATCGCACTGCGGTGACAAATTTTTTTTTCAATAAAAGTTGCTGATAACTTGATTTGATTGATGATTTGAAATACAAATAGTGAGTAAATGTGTTTGTGGTACAGCCGCGGATCAGTTGCGCACTGCAAACACACGCAGCATATATGTGAAAGCACTATAGCGCGTGCTGCTCCTGCACCGCATACGCACCGCATACTGCACACGGAGTATGTGTGAAACGGGCGTAAGGCTCTCATGTTTACATCTGGTCTGTTCATTGACCAGAAGGCCTGCTCAAAGCCAATGACTGACCTGACACTACATAGGCAGCAATGTGTCAGTGTCACGGGGTCGATTCTCAGTCCAGGAATTTTCTTTCATCTGGAGTTGACAAGCTCTCCCTGCGTTCAATTGCGTGTCCTTCCAAATGCCAAAGACATGCAGGTCAGGCGAATTTATACTCTAAAATGTGTACTGTGAGAGTCTGTATTAGTCCTGTGGTGGACTAAAAACCTGTCCAGATGGTTTATTAACACTTTTCCACCCAAAGCATGCTGGTCCCTTGTGACCCTTGACAGGAATAAGCAGGTAAAGCCAGAACAATTGAATGAACACTGTCAAACAAGACAAATAGTTTCGGAAATGAAAGATATACTACCAACAGCTGTTTTTAACAGTTTTAAGGGAGATTTTTCTTTTAAACTGTCAAATATACGGCAGGCACCTCTTCTGAAAACCCTGAACCACGTGTTAGACAAGAAACTGCTAATCTACCGTACAACAGACAAGAGACAGGTGGGACACTATACCCCGGAAGGTTTTTTTTTCAATCTTGACAAGACTTCTTACCTGTACTCTGTTGTTCTCCTGTGCCTTTGATTGATTGGTTTCTCTGCTGCACTTTTATTTCCTTTGTTGTATTTTGGCAACTTATAACTTATTACTGCACTGTAACTTCACTGTAACTGTCATTTGTGTTCTATTTCATTTTATGTCATTTATTTAATTTTATTTCATCCAATTTTATTCTCTCTTCTATTCTGTTCTTTTTATTGCTCATTTTAATGCTTTACTTTGCCTATGTAAAACACAATCAATTGCCTCTGTTTGAAATGTGCTATTTTAACAAAGCTGCCTTGCCTACATAACATATTGAATCATTTCATTTCCATATATATTAATTCAAATCTTTCATAGTTCCAGGCTCTCAAGTTTTTATTTCCTGCTATTACATAATAATAACTTGAATAATTTGATGGTTTTGACAGTTGGTTGGACAAAATCCAGACAATTGATTAAGTCACCTTGGCAAGGCAGGAATTTTTCACCTCAAAAAATGATATGCAGCCTTGAATCCTCGCTCCGCACTGCCCCAGCTGATTGCGCCATTTTCTCCTATGCCTCTTTTGTGTCAATACGTTTTTTAGACACCAGTGTCTTTTGTTGAGATTTTGAATTTTTATCAGGCAACATCAAATGAAACACTATGTATATAACCAGTGGTGGGTTTGATTTCGAGCCTGGTTTGAACTGCTGGAAAACCGGGCTATATGTGGTGATAGTTTGACACAAATCTCCAACCAGGACACTTAATCAAACTCATCCTGACGTGCAAATGAAAAATTTAAAAGTGTACAGTGCACCAGTGAGAATCCATTTCTTATCAGCTGTTAGGAGAGTATGAAAATGTCTTCCAAATGGAAGTAAGAGTTGTCAGACAACTTTCTGAATTTCTCTTTTCCTTTCTCTATTTTGCTTTAAATTTGTCTTTAAGGAAAACAGCTTACATCTGTGACTCAAATGTCAGCAATGCAAAGGTCACTTAACTACAAAAATCCTGTTCCAGTTATGCCGGGTGGACATCTGCACTCACCCTAAATAAACATGTGGCAGAGACACGCCCAGTTTAAGCAGTACACTGGCAGCACAGCAGTGTGTGTTGCGGATCTTCACGTGTTTATACTCTTTGCCGTTTTTTCCCCCCTCTCCCACCTCGCTGACCCTTTCAAATCTGGCAGGATCCAGGGGACTTAGCCCAACGATCTCACTGGGAGATAAATGACTCCCCACAGCCATGAGGCTCCTCAAATCCCTCCATCCAGGAACCAGTCTGGGCAATAACACAAACATCAGAAGAGCGAACTGCTCTCCAGGAGAAGACCAGCAAAAAAACTTGGTCCTTTGAAAGCACAAAGACTTGGCCCAAGAGGAAAGGAACAGGTAAGTTCTTGTAGATGAACTATAAAGTAAAGGGCTCTACCTTTTTGGAAGCAGAACTATGGTCTGCGAAGTTGGCTTGTTAACAGAGAATTGTGGTGTCCTATAATTGAGACTGGGGGTCCCTCGCAGCTATGATGGAGGAGTAGAGTTGCTGTAGGGGTTGAGTCATGGCTGATGCCTGGGACACTGGAGACATACAGTAGAAGAGAGAGGGAGCTGGGGCCAAAGTCGTACAGGATGAGGATGTATAGGTATTACTGATATGGTTGTATAGGATGGGATTCGGGCTACAGGAGAACCTCAGCACCCCCTGCAAGCAGCTGCATGTTGGTGCTGAAGAATGCCAGGAAGTTTTTTTTTTTTGTTGGGGGGTCACATCTGCTTTGGCTATCAGGAGACCACTCGCCCTCCCCATACACTTCAAAATTACTTTTATTATGATGAACATTTTTTTAGAAAAAGACTTGTTCTGGAAGGTAGGAGGGAAGGAAGAAAGAAAACACCCCTCTAGGAGAGCTGAAGCCATTAGGAATGCATGCTGAGTTTCAAAAACAGAGAACAGAGAAAAAGAGGATAAAAATCAAATCAAGGGCAGAGAGAAAAAATGGGGGTTGGAAAGGAAAGAGGGCTTTGCTTTTCTGTGAGAGAACGAGGCCAAAGCTTAGTACAGCGCCAGGTTCCATTCAGACTAGACAAAGTAAATAAAACCACTTGATGAAAAAGAGCAAAAGGAAGCCAGTGGATGGCGGAAAGAGTGTTCCAAGCAGGGGGGTATGAAGCCATGTGAAGTTAGAACGATGCAGGGAGTGAGAAAGAGAAGGTCTGGCTTTCTGCACTTTCTGTTTTCTGTTATTACAACTGGTCTTATCGGATGGCCGGACACAGATAACACAGATTATCACAGGATTGTCAAACACGAAGTCACATCTCTGTGTGTGGGGGGAAAAGGGTGCGAAAGAGAGAAAAAAGAAAAACAGAGGAAAAGAAAGAGAAAGACTATTCATCTACCCCATTAATCATTTTCTACTGTCATCTCAATCTCCAGAGGACATCCAGACTGCTAATCTTGAATGATAAACAAAAGCTAGTTCACATCCATTGAAGGTGTCTTACGAGACAAAAGATCGTTTGATCCATTTCGAACTGCCCTTGATGCCTAAACTCAGGTTCTTTTCTGTAACTGTAATACAAACATGTTTCCATTCAGAGTTTTTCCACTTTACGTTAACACCACCATCTTTTATTCTGCAGTATAAACATCTTTTATACCTACTCTAGAGCTCCTGACCATAGATGAACAGATGAACCAATTGTCTGATATAAGGCCTGAGTCACTGCTGCACCAATCCGCCTGTCAATATCAACTAATCAAACAGATTTCCCCTTATAAACATTAAGAACCCCCGCAGCTCTCAGCGGTATAAATGGTTAATTGACTGTCGCTGAGAAAAGGCACTAATGATTAGCTCTGGGACACTGCAGGAACATTCGCCTGCCCACCTTATGTCCAAGCAAGGAAACATCAATGAAGCACAAATAACATCAGCAGCAGGCTGCTCTTTTCCCCTGAGCCTGCACAGATACATGGAACATCTGGAGGTTTGAGGAAGGTCATGCCAGCTGATGTGAAAGTGTATGAGTAACTTTTTCTGACTTAACAACCTTAAGAATATCAGTGTTGCTGAAATGAAGGAAGAAAATATGCTGTAGGTGTACAAAGCCTCTAACAAGACAGCAGTCCACTTACAAGTTAAACAACCGTGTTTATAGTCTGTGTTGATGGTGCTTGTGTAATCACGCTGCCTCATGGGACTGATTAAGCTTGGAAATGTTTTATTATGATTAGCCCTAGGTTGGTGGTGATGATGCAAAAGATGAGGATAATGATTGGCAGTGGCAATGACAGTGACTTTGTTATTCAAAATAGTCATGTTACAAAGTCATTTCATATTTAGATTGCATTGCCCACCACCAGCACGTGGCTTTTAGAAACGAATTGATAGATTCCCATGAAATTTGGTACACACGTTCAGGTCCTCCCTCACAGTGAATTGAAATCTGACTTTTTCAATTAGCACCACCATCAGGTATAAATGTTTTATTTGTCCAATATGTTTATTTATGACCAAATACCTGCAAAACAAATGGTAGTCCCATCAGCCTCAACTTGTTGTGTTTAGTGATAATTAGCTAATGTTAGCATGCTCTAAACTAAGATAATAAACATGGTAAACATAATACCTGCATAACAATGGCATGTTAGCTTTGTCATTGTGAGCATGTTAGTGCCGCTAGTGTGGCTTAAGACTCTTATGCTGTGTCTCATTATGGATACTTCCGTTAGTACACTTCCATATAGTACACTGTGTACACTATGTACTTACTTGCAGAGTGCGTGAGTTTTGACAGGGCAGTGTTGTATACTTGTGACGGTCGCAACATTTGACCACTTCTTCTTCTTCTTTTCAATGGTGAATTGCAACCAGACAGAGCATTAACCCCAAATGAACACAATAAACATACTGATGGCTTCTATCCGACAACAGGATGGTGACACTTATTGTGGATGATGGCGACCATTGAGTGTGAGAAGTGTCCAGCGTTCCGTACCCAACTTTTTGACTGGGTACTCATAGTGTACTGCATTTTGGCATAATTATCAGTGTGAACATACTCCAAGCGTAAGCACAGCATTTGTCGTGTTTCAGTTTGCAGTGTCTGCTTGAGAGGAATTTCATTTGTCAACTTTTGTAAGAAAAGCTATTAACTGAATAGAATTAACCACAGCATGAGTACGACACACACTATGTGAAGTGTGTGTGTGTGTGTGTGCATCACTCCATTAAAATGCTGCATGATGTTTTTTGTGAAGTGTATACTCATGAAGATTCTTGGATGATAAGAAATATGGGGAGGAAATAAATATGTCAAATAAATGCTCAGTAAAAAGTCAGTCTACTGTGAATGACATTGTCTTCTCCTGGATGAAGGTTTATGTGTTTAGCATCTCTCTATCACACACACACACACACACACACATGCACACACACCAACACACACTACTCTTGTTGTTGCCTTCTAGACTCACAAGGCCAGGACTGGCTTACTGCATCATTACAGTTACAATGCGCACCCTCCCTTTATATCTCTTTTCTTATTTTTAATAGCCTCGTTCGTCGTACTGTCTCTGTCCTGTTGTGCCGTACATAAACACACACACACTGTCTTGTGCATCAACAGCTCATGTAATCAGTAGTCCACTCTTTAGTTGTATAATAACTCTAAGGGTTAAGCTTTTATCTAATCAAACTGCTGTGTTTAAAAGCTGCTGCAGCAGTCAACTTGGCCAAAGACAATAAAGTGTGTGTGTGTGTGTGTGTGTGTAGTGCTCAAGGAGGAAGGGAGCGTGTGCGGTGCAGTTATAAATCTAAACAGCGAGAGAAAATAATCATTATTGCTCATTTGGTTTGGGCGATAAAACACAGACGCAGAGACACACAATTAGTCTCACATCTCATGCTGTGGATCAGTTGACAGGAATTCTTCTACATTCTGAAAGCTAAGCTATGTAATTATCATCTGACATAGTTATCACTGTGCATATCAATGTCTCACTGGCTTGTCTTTTCTACCCCCTCCAGTGCTCCTTCCTGCCCAAGTTTTCCATCCACATAGAGTCCAAATACGAGGACAACAAAGGCCGCAATGATACTGTGAGTAGAGCTCAGGGTGTCGTGTGGTTGGGAGTGTATTGAGTGGGTAGATCTGACAAAGAAAGAGGCAACAAGGCTTTGCAGCATATTTCAGGTTTCTTTTTTTCCCCCTCACACAATCTCATTTCTTGTACCGTTGCCAGTCCCCTGTTGCACACCTGCTGTCTGTTATTACCTTTTCTCTCCTTCTTCCTATGTTATCACAGATCTTCTCACTTCAAAGCCTCCAAATCAGGACTGGTGAATTATCTTTGTCAGAGGGTTATTGCATCATTGGCCCACCATTTAATAGTGAGATTTTGCTCATAATTCAAAATCTCTCGTCTTTTTATTAAGTGAAGGTTAGAGAGTTGAGTTTTTACACACTTGAGTACCCAAATTAATTTGCCTGACATTGATATCTCACACAAGCAACACAGTTATAACCTTGCTGGAAAGCAATATCTCTCTTCCTGTGACTAAAATGGAGAAATTTGTGCAACGTTATGACAGCAGTTAACAACAAAAACATGAAGAAATCATAATCACTTGCACTTCCACCTGCCCTGGTTCTGTAACTACACCGCCATCAAGTCTCAGACATCACAGAGCCATTTATTCAGTTCAGTTTAATGTAATGAATGTAATTGCTTTGAAAGTTATGAAACATTATTGCCAAAGACAGAACAGTACAGAACAAACACATGGTAATATATCGAATAACAATAGTAAAACTATTGTATAAGAGAAAGTAAATGTTGACTTTCTCCAACAGCAACATGACAAGCTACTCTTGGTCTGGCTGATTCTTTCATTGCCGCGTAAAGCTCACTCTCCACCTCTACTTTGATACCACTTAACACTTTGGCAGCAGTAGGAGCAAGTATGAAAGTTATGCAATACTGCCTCGATCCATACTGTGGCTGAAAACGAAATGCTGCAGCTCCACTTAGTGGTGGCTCATAAGAGTTGCAAACCCATTTTGATGGTTTCACAGACGGTCATACTT
Source organism: Rhinichthys osculus (assembly GCA_029959095.1). Taxonomy (NCBI): domain Eukaryota; kingdom Metazoa; phylum Chordata; class Actinopteri; order Cypriniformes; family Leuciscidae; genus Rhinichthys; species Rhinichthys osculus. Next base: position 162,191 of record JARWKJ010000029.1, read on the forward strand.
TCACATTTGAAACTGATCGTAACATGCGGGAGCGTTTAAGTAGTGAGTGCAGACGAGTTAAATAGAAGTGTTTGCTCCATCCGCTCTCAAGTTTACCCAGCCCCCTACTCCCTTACCAATTCAATTCAATTCAAATTTATTTGTATAGCGCTTTTCACAATACATATTGTTTCAAAGCAGCTTTACAGAAAGTGCATTTCCTTACCATTTGTGCAGACTTGTTTTTCATCCTCTATTCTTCTCCCTCATCTCTTTTAATAACCATTTCTTCCTTCCGCTACACCGGTACAAAGGTTTGAAGTATATAGGAGGTGCGATCCAACCTCTGACGCAGGAGACATTGTTCTGAAAAGGAGCGGATAACTAGCCAACATTGCTTTGCTGTTCCTGTGTGAGTCAGACACAGGAAGAAATCACAGGCACCTTGGTGTGTCACTGACTGTGTGAATCACAGTTTATTTAGTGTGTTGTCTGAGGGTAAAGCCAGAAGGAAGGAAGGTGCTCATCATGTCTTCTGTGCTCTGTACTTTTAAAACCAACAGGACATTATCTTATTGTCAAACCTGCCTAGCCTCTTTGAACCTCAGCTTTTACTGTGAAATATTGTCCTTTCAGCTTCACACACACTTCCAGCCCCATCACTGCCGTATCAAGTGACAGGGGAAATCACAGCACATTGTCCCACACCATTTGTCAACCACTAAAGTGCAGTATTGATTTGGCTGTCCTCCTCACACATTGAGTTGTCCCCTGTTCCTCAGATCTTTGGCAGCGAGTCCAGAGACGAGGAAACGGAGGTGTGGTTCGTGGACATCGCCTATGATGAAATCCCCGAACGGCATTACAAGGAGTCAGAGGTGAAGGAAGTCAGGTCACTGACCTCTGGATACGCTGGTTATGTTTATATGTGTGTAGTGGAGCACAGAGTGAATGATTACATGCACATGCCCCAGTGGCAGACATAAAGGAAGGTAGAAAGGAGAGAGAACAGGGGAGAGAGTATGGAGATAAACAGAGAAGAACAAGGCGGAAGGAGAAAAGTCAACAAATGAGAAATGAAGAGAAGGGATGGCGTGTGAGCAGATAAACAGAACAGTGTGTTCTCTTTCTCTATCAGCTTATTTTGGACCACCAGCTGGTCATCTGCCTCTTCAGAGTAATGGAAGCGAGGGAAATGCATGTTTATATATGGGGGAGGTGATGGACATTAGCTGTTGCTGATTTGACATTTGTGTGTGTGTGTGTGTGTGCGTGCATGCCCGTCTGTCAGGGTGTGATTGTGATAAAAAGCAGAGCTATTAATAATCAAGAGGGGTCATGATGTCACTGCCGTGGTGTTTTATTATTGACACCCCCACTTACACACACACACTCATATACACACCTCCCACCAGGGTTTATGGTCTTCTGCTTTTATCCACTCAGAGCTAAAAGTGGATGTCATGTGGTTGATGTAAATATTATTGATGAAGAAGACAGAAGACAAATGGGTTTTGCACACACCAGAGTCACACCTGCAGCCCAGAGACCAGCATCATACATGAATGAACCAGTTACCTATGCGTGGTCAGACACCTCAAAAAGACAATGGTCGCAAACATACTCTTTTCTGGCTCATTTATGAAAAAATTGAAATAAATAATAATAATATCATAAACTTTATTCATTTAGGACCTTTCGTGCACAAAACACAGCTCAAATTGTTTTCTAAATTAATAAAAGGAAAGACATCTATTGATCGATATCAGCAGAATAGCTCCACATTTTGGGAACTCTTTTATTTTCAGAGGTAGATGAATATGTCCTATCTGTTTGGCGACGCCTGAAGATGCTCGATATCTTTCCAGATCCATTATCCATATATGTTACAATCTTGTCATAGCTTTGTCATCATGATACCTCCCTCCTGGGAGAGGGATCCTTCCTCTTTTGGTCTTTCTGTGGTTTGTTGGGGGGGGGGTTTTTCCTTATCTGAATCGAGGGTTTAAGGATTAGATGGTCTCTTATGCGATACAGATTGTAAAGCCCCTTGAGGCTGATTTGCAATATTGGGCTATATAAATAAAACTTTACTTGACTAGATCAATATCTCTCTCATGTCTGTACACTAAACGAAGCTACCGTCAGCAGCTGGTTAGCTTAGTACAAACACTGGAAACAAAGGGAAACAGTCTGGCTCTGTCCACGGAAAGAAATCACACATCGCAGTATGTGTAAAGCTCACTGACTAACATATATCTTGTTTGTTTAATCGTACAAAAACTGCAGTGTAAAAACAGCATGTTTTAATGAGGGTCAGGAAGTTACTGCAGTCAGCCAGTTGTTGTTTTTTACACTGGTACACTAGTATATAGCATTTGTAAAGGCTCAATTACAGTGAAATATCACTTTTAACACCAGCATATTATCTCCAGAGAAAATGGTTCAGCAAATCTTGCAGACACATGCAACAGGCCTCCACTGCAGGTGCTTTCCCGGCTGGGATGAAGAGAGTTGTGTATCACACTCACAGTCAGACACATGACCCTAAGACCAATGAGCCCCACAGCATGATTAGTCTATAGGGAGCAGTGACTGATGCACGTAAACGTTTGTGGTTGGGGGCCACGCTGTGCAGCCTGGCTGTTACTCTACATGAGGCTCGTAATGAATGCAGATGATCCTGTCCTATGGGCATAGGATGTGTGTGTGTGTTTGTGTGTATGTGTGAGAGAGATAGATGATGAGACACGACATTTTAATTAGGTATTGGTTGAAAAACAGTTAAGTAATCCTTTAAGAGGATTTATGGTCTTGTTTTTTTGCAGACATCTTCATGCAGAAAGAATGACATGGAATTTTTTTCTTATTTTTCTGATCCGGTGTCTCATGACCTTGTAGGACCTGTGGTATTTTAAGTCAAAGAAGACTGACCGAGGCGTCCTGCAGGAAGGTTGTATCAACAACCAAGACCCCATCATGTGCTCCTACAAACTGGTCACGGTCAAGTTTGAAGTCTGGGGCCTACAAATGCGTGTGGAGCAGTTTGTACACAAGGTTGGGATCAAAAGATTCTTGTGTTAATTTTCTTTTTGTGGGGTCAAGTTGTGGATGCCCTCTTAGAAATACCCTTTCCTTACTCACTCAAACTTTCTGATCTGTGTAGATCGGTGTCAGAGGCTTTTCATTTTCTGTTCCGAAAACATGCAACACATGACCAGTTGGCTGTGAACCAAATCAGATGCCCTGTTCACATCCTGCAGATTGCCTTGCACCACCTCCCTTTACCCTGGCTGAACAGTTTAAACTTCATATCTCCCATTTCCCAAACCCATTTCGCTTTACTGCATCTGTCCCTGGGGTGAACTGTCCCTGTCCTCTCCTTGCCCGAGGCGCACACACACAGGCAAGGCTATTACTCATGTAACACCGGAAGTGACTCATTTTAATCACATTCCACCAGGGGAACGAACATAAAAATGTTTTGATACTCTCTTTGGCCCTCAGAGTTAACTCATTCTATTTCACATCCTCTCTCTTTGAACTTCCTCCCTGCCTCTGTCCCTCTTTACTTTACTTTCCTCTGTGATCTCTTCTCTTTTTTTCTGCTTAGGTGATTCGAGATGTCCTGCTTTTAGGCCTTTGCCTGGGTGGACGAGTGGATTGGTAAGTTTACTAGTGATGGCAGTGCTCATGAAACATGGGTTGGCTTTAGGTGTTGTCCTTCAAAAGGCAATACAGAAGTTAGATCAGTAGTTTTCCACACCTGCCGCAAACTGCATCTTCACTTGTTACTTCACGTTTAAGTGTTCTTATCATTACATCTTTGAACTGCTTGCTGTTGCTGTCACACTATTTATTTCTGGTAGCATTTTTTTTGTATTTCGTGACAGTGACGCATCTTTGAAATGAATTTTTGAATGAAATTTTCATCTTCCATCTTTTGGTGGTACTGAAGCCACATAGATGGGTCTCTCATTTTTTGTGGATATTTTCTTTAATTGGATACCTTCGTTTCATCTCCACTATTTGAGGATTCATTTCTCCTCTGAGCCATTATTATTTTATTGCTTTTCAACCCCTGTGCTAGAGGCATCCTATAATAAATGGTTTTATTATCTTTGTAGAACCCACTGCAACAACAGATTCACAGATGTGACCATGTACTTAACCCTCTGGGGTCCAAGGTGTTTTTGGGGTCCTTGAGATGTTTTGACATACTCTGACACTTGTGCTTTTTTCAGTTGCTTATAAACATATTACTGGCAAAGGTGTAATTACACTCTATTTAGCACACACAGGGCTACCATAATGTGTTATCAACATGTATGCACATTTTTGTATTTTTGAGAGAATATTGTTTATGCGTGGTTATTGAAAAAACTAAAACTTAAAGTTTCTGAAATAAGGCCACAAAACACATACTAAATATGTGTCCACAAGACTTTTGACTAATGGATGTTGTCGCCTTGAGTTTTTTCTTCAAAATGATCTGAAAATCATCCTGCCTTATCATTCACATAAAACAATAGATTGGTTTAAATTTAAAAATGACACTTTTTGTTTGGAAAGGCAATATGCGCAGGGGTGTGACCTGCTGTGATTCACACCTGAGAAGACAATGGGCCCGCATAATGAGCGCATAATGGGGCTGCATACTAATGACCCTTTCATTCAGGTGTGTCACTGAGCCACAAGAATGCAATGGCAATATATATATATATATATATATATATATATATATATATATATATATTAGTGCTGGGCAAGTTAACGCGTTATTATCGCGTTAACGCATTTATTAATTAATGCCGACAATTTTTTTATCGCGCGTTAACGCAGTTTTTTTTTTTATTATTACCGTAAAACTTCAAATAGTAGCCCGGGCTTTTATTTTCCCAAATCGTCGAACTGCACCGGCTTGTATTTGAGACAGGCGTCTATATGAGACAGGCCTTTATAATTTAGTGTTGAGATGTTGTTCATTGAGTGTATAGGCCTGTCTCTAATCTCTAAAAATCTCCAAATGCTCCACGTGAAACTGCGATCTTCCGACCTTTTACTATCGTGTCAATTGATTTTGATTAATATGCGCGAGGGAGAGAGAGCAAGACAGCGCTCGTGTTGTTTGAAGACGTGAGAGTGCGCGCGCGCGGCGGGGCGCTCGCTCTCTCTCTCTCTCTCTGCTCGTAACGCGCCCTGTCAAGCGCCGCAGTCATTCTATTCTACATCACTCATCGATCAAAAAAGGTTTTGGAGGGACAACAATTTGCTTTGGCGGCCGCCAAAAAGCGGACGATCTGACGGTTTTAGAGGATTAAATACAACCCGAAACTAAAAAACAGACCCGGCCTCTATTTGAGACCGGCCTTTATTTACCCAAACCTGCAGCCACACCAGGCGTGTAAAAGAGACAGGCGTCTATTTGGGACTCGGCTATTATTTGAAGTTTTACGGTATTTTGAAAGTCCGTTGCTCACTGGCTCTGAATACACATAGGCCTACAGTCAAACCATGATCACAGGAGGGGTGGGATGTTAGTCAGCCAGCAAATAACCTACCCAAACAAGCAGTGGAGCGGCTTCGGGAGGTTCTCTCAGGTGAACAGAAAGGGAGACAGCGCTCCGCGAGTGAATGACAGGCGCTGTATGGATAGTAACCATGGCAACGGCTTCTGTGCGCTACGCAGCTGTAGCCTTTTTAACTTAAATTCAAATTATACATAACTTTACCTGATAGGCCTGCGTTTAGTTTAGCGGGGATGCTCTGCCATGTGAATTCCCTCCTGTTGATGTCCTGATAACTTAGATTCTGGAAACTCACAAACAGCGAGCCGAGGATCAGTCTCTCTTCCAATGATTTGTGCTGCGCGTCGTGTACAAAAAGTTAGACAATTCAACTTCGGCAACGCGCGGGCGCGTGCGCGAGGCGAGCATGACCGCTACAGTTTCACAGAACGCACCCGCTTGTCGCTGCACCTGTGCTCGACCACTTCACCTCACAGAAGGCTGATTTATACTTCTGCGTCGGACCTACGCCGGAGCCTCTACGCTATAGACTACGCGTTGGTTTTCATTTATATATCTGCGTCGTTGTCCGCATTGACGCGCAATTACACATGCAGAGGGAGAGTGTGAACCCCGGGAGCGGTTCTAGCAATCACAGCGCTTGCGGTACGCGTAGAATTGACGTTACATTTTTGGAGAGATGCACGTCAGGGTACGCGCGCTACACAGCTACAGCGTGAGTTCGACGCAGAAGTATACATTGGGCTTTACCTCTGTTTAATGTAATCTTACGTGGGAAACCATGGCATGCCATGCTAAGCTGCTATCAGAGAAGTAACGTTGGTCGATTTATATCTGTAGTGATCATGACCCTTTGACTAGACTGTTTCTGCTGCTCCCTGATACAAGATACCTGTTCAGAAAAAAAAGAAAAGAAAACTGGACTCTTTTTAACAAGCTAGATAAAAGGTAATGCCCTGGCAGTGGCAAATAGCTTTGTTTAAATATTTGATTTGATTACGTTAATGTTTAAGTTGAGATTTACAAGAAATATTGTATTGATACTGTGTAAAGGGAATACCGCTGGTATAAAAGCACCTTATTTGTTTAAAGTTTTTGCAAACCACATGTTATTGCACTTTTGTAGCAGTACATTTAAATCAAAAGTGCGCAATACACTACTTTAGAATTCATTATTCACTCTTGCGCCTAACAATGCGATTAATCGCGATTAAATTTTTTAATCGTTGCCCAGCACTAATATATATATATATATATATATATGCCTATACAATACAAAATTGGTTCACAGTTCCAATTATTTATTTGTATAATATCAAATGTAAAAAATGTTCTAGTAATTGTGCAGTTAATTATCATACTGTTTTTACAGAAAGTTTGGGAATGTATCCCAAATGTGTCACTAATAAAACACAATACAAATAATTTAAAGAGGAGGCTTATATTGAGCTTTTAAGATTTACCTAAGATTTATTTATATGTAGCCTACATATATTTTTGCTATTTTAATAAAAAGGTTACAATTACAACAACAATTAAAATTTTAACTATATTTCAAATGTAATCTTTCTTTGTATTATATACTAAAGTATACATTTTATCATACATATTTCACAGTTGCGGATTAATTAGTTTGAATATAGCCTACAATCGAACAAACACTATAATAACATCTTAGCAAACAAGCTTATTTGATGTGGCAGTATTTTACAGTAAAAATGACATCTTGTCTTTCATATGTAACATATCGTTTTTATGATTAGGACATATAAATGTTAATTTGCAGTTTAATACGTTGCTTATACAAAAATATTTTATTTCAACATATTTCAGTCGATTTTTACTCATCTCAGTATTGGAATATAGTTAGGTAAAAGCTGTTCATTCATTCACACACAAAAACGCGATTCAAACAGTCTTTTTGTTTACAGACACTATTCCATATCGCGATTAGCACAAAGCACTTGAAAATAAAGAATGTACCTATTTCCTCGGCTGGATCCGCTGCTCCTCCAAATGAAACTACCTGTAGCCTACTTCTGAGGTAATTTTTTCCAGGATTATTATTAAGATAGTACTATTATTCCTCACAGCGTCGTAAATATGAGTCTCTTTCGGTGGGTTATCCAGCTGATGTGGGCGTGGATCGCCCTCGAGCATTTGTGTTTGAATAGAGCGCGCGCTCCGTGGCCGTGGTCAAATTAACTTTAATGAGCTGAGACGAGAACGACTATCATCTCTCTCTTTTCGTACAGATTACATAAAATGAGAAAATTAGTTTTTTATATAAATTACTTCATTTAAAAGAAGATAATTCAGGCTTCATGCCTGTGTGCCTGTATACCTGTTTGACTGAGTATTTGCAGAGTTACAGTTGATTTTTCGGACGCGTTTCAGAATGGACTTCACTGACAGAGAGAACGCAGAACGCGCATCATGTTTATTTTTATTTATTAGGCGAAAAGCACAACACTTTGTTTTTATTATGAGGTTCCACAAAAAAAATACAAACTTAACAGGATCGAATGATGTACAACACTTATATGTAAGATCAAAATCAACAGAGTAATTTGAGTCTCTTTTGCACTGATAAGGAAAAAAGTGAGCTGGTATCGCCGGCGAGACCGCCGACCCCAGAGAGTTAATCACAAGCTCACGTACAAAACTGTGTTCAGTCATGTGATGGATGTTGGTTTTGAACCACACAGTAGGAGCCTTCTTTGTACAACAGTTTGATGCTATGCAGCTGTCTGTTTGGAGATTCCCTAGGCTTATGTAGATTTTTACAGAGATGTAATGATAAGTCGATGAAAAGTCCATGTGCCTTCCAACAGTGCTTCCCAAACGTTTTTGTTTTGTACAGGTTTTTCATACAATTGAACTGTCAAAGTTTGCATTTGTTCTACTACCACTTGGTGCGGCAGAAGCTGCACGTTTCAACCATTTATCCATTAGCCTACGTTTAGCTGATTAGTCCCACTGTTTATTTATGCATATTATATTTGGTTAAAGATACTCCAAAAAGTTTCACCTCTCATCCAAGAGGCTTATTCATTTCTGACTGACAGGCAGGGAATCTCAGCTATTTAACCTCTCTGGGGTCATTGTCAACCAACGTCCATTTAATGCAATGCCTTTATCCCAACAGACATGACCATGGAGGAAGTCAGTGAGTACGAACGTGCCACACAAGAAGCAACCAACCTGAAGATTGGTACCTTCCCCCCTGCCATCACCATCTCAGAGACCCCCCTGCCATCCAGCACCCGCAGCGGCCCTAACAGCGCCCCGTCCACTCCCCTTTCCACAGAAGCCCCTGAGTTCCTATCAGTGCCAAAGGACCGTCCCAGGAAGAAGTCAGCTCCGGAGACCTTGACCCTGCCGGATCCGGGCCGTAGGGATTCAATCTTCAAACTGCCCAGCTTTTTCTCCTGGAACTCCAGTCCACAGCCAGAATGAGAGTGGGGGTGTGCCACTGGTGAACGCCCTCGACCTGTGGATCAGCGGAGGATGCCTGCCCAGCACATCCCACAATGCCCCCTCAGCCAGCTGAAGTGAAGGAGACTTCTCACTGTCCTGGTGATCCCAGCACCCCCCCCCCCCCCCCCCCCCCCCACACACACACACACACACACACACACACACACCCCTCCCCCCTCCCCCCTCCCCCCTCCCCCCTCCCCTCTCCCCTCTCCCCTCAGCAGACTTGCCGGTGTTACAGCAAAGCCAACAGCTCTCAGACTGCTTTTACAGGTACAGACAGGCAGCCTGATCTCCACAGCAAACAGTCCTGCGAGGTTTAAAGGTATAGTGCGTCCCATTGAGAGTCTAACAAAAAGCAGCTGGAGGTTCCGCATTCTTTTCTCCTCCTCAGAAAACCGACAGCCAGCACCATGCATCATGACAGTATGGAGTCAAATTAGTCAGACTGAGTGTAGCGTATATTCCTGAAATTGTTTTTCCCCACACACAGTATCACTTTACGGAGAAAGAAAGTCAGGTCAAAACGAAATTTGCTTTATTGGAATTAATGTTAATACAACAGTATTGCCAAAACCTTTTTTTGCCAAAAAAAACAAGTGCATTCATATAGTTCATTGAATAAATAAAATAAAATCATTGTATTTCTATATATTGGATGTAGAATAATATCTAATATTGTTAATTTCTCTATGTTTTCTTTCATTACGGCTGTGTGTCCTCACAACGATAACAGCAGCCATCTTTGCACAACACTAGCGGTTTACCCCGCAAAGCAGCTGGGTCGGACTCTGTCTCTCCATCCACCCTGAAACACCAATCAGCTGTCTCCGGTGTTCACAGAGATTTTTAACACCTCACAGGAGACATGCCTTGTGCCAGCCTGCTTCAAAGCTTCCACCATCATCCCTGTCCCCAAAAAAACAAGGACCACAGGACTAAATGACTTCAGACCTGTCACCCTGATCTCTGTGGTAATTAAGTCTTTTGTTCGCCTTGTGTTGTCCCACCTCAAATCCATCACAGACCCACTCCTGGACCCCCTGCAGTTCACCTACAAAGCCAACAGGTCTGTAGGTGATGCAGTAAACATGGCCCTTCACTACATCCTCCAGCACCTGGACTCCCCAGGAACATACGCCAGGATCCTGTTTGTGGACTTCAGCTCTGCTTTCAACACCATCATCCCGGCTCTGTTGCAGGACAAGCTCTCTCAGCTGAACGTGCCTGACTCCACCTGCAGGTGGATCACAGACTTCCTGACGGACAGGAAGCAGCACGTGAAGCTGGGAAAACATGTGTCTCTGACTCCAGGACCATCAACACCGGTTCACCTTTAGGCTGCGTTCTTTCCCCTCTGCTCTTCGGCCTGTCCACCAACAGCTGTAACCAGTCCGTCAAGCTCCTGAAGTTTGCGGATGACACCACCCTCATTGGGCTCATCTCTGGTGGACTGTGGACTCCTTCCGCTTCCTGGGCACCATCATCTCCCAGGACCTCAAGTGGGAGCTGAACATCACCTCCATCACCAAGAAGACCCAGTAGAGGATGTACTTCCTTCGGCAGAAGTTCAGCCTGCCAAAGACAATGACGGTGCACTTCTACACCGCCATCATCGAGTCCATCCTCACCTCCTCCATCACCATCTGGTACGCTGCTGCCACCTCCAGGGACAAGAGCAGGCTGAAGCGTATCATTCACTCTGCAGAGAAGGTGATTGGCTACAATCTTCCTCCTCTTCAGGACCTGTACGCCTCGAGGACTCTGAGGCGAGCGGGAAAGATTGCAGCTGACCCCTCCCACCCAGGACACAGACTGTTTCAGACTCTCCCCTCTGGCAGGAGGCTGCGGTCCATCAGGACCAAAACCTCTCGCCACAAAAACAGGTTCTTCCCGTCTGCAGCTAGCCTCTCTAACAAGGCCCGGGTCCCCCACTGACTCTCCCCCTCCCCCTGCACATGTAAATATTAATTCATTATGCACAAACCTGGCACATTGCACATATTCGCTGTTGTTCTATATTTTTATATTTTGTCAATGTATATATTTATGTACACTATATCCTCTTCCATTGCAATACATCTGCACAACACAAACCTGGAGTAATGCACATGTAAATATCTGCCACGTTGTTCTTTCTCTGCAAATATTTTTCTCTATTCTGTTATCATTCTTATATATCTTGCATCTGTTTATTCCAATTTTTTAATATTTCTGCATTTATTTATGTCAACTGTATGTTTGTCTACGTGTAGCACCTTATCACCAAAGTAAATTCCTCATACATGTAAAAACTACTTGGTAATAAAGCTTTTTCTGATTCTGATTCCACCTTCCTTTCAAACGCATTAAACACAGATGCTGTTGCACTCACATGAAATTGCTTTTAGGCTTGGTAGATCACATTGCGTTTAGTAAATAAATGTATTTGCATGTTACCCTCCCATTACTTTGCACAATAAAACTGAAACGCCCCAAATTGCATATTCGTTAAGGCAAAAGTAGTAAATGAACAACAGGTGCTATCTTGCACTTTTGGAAGACGTAATTCTCCGTGCACACCGTTAGTAGATCAGCTTACATGTTAATTTGCTGGTGATATCTAGTTTGCACACGTTTTTACTCACGCAAACCTTTAGTAAATCTGGCCCTTAGTAGTAGTAGTTTACAGTTTTTGTGGATGCGGTTAAACTGCAATCAGATCTTGCCCCTATCACATTGCGGTTAGATAACAGATTTTGCAGATCAGGCCAGGATGATTTTTTCTTTGTGCAAACCAACTGCAGGGCTCCAGGATAACTTTTCCACTAGTAGCACTGGTGCTACTAACTTTCTCAGTTGGTCGTACTTTGTGACGACCCCCAGCCTGTTTCCTCATTGCTCTAATGTGGAGCATCGATCCCCGTCTCCTCCTGTCCACATGTCCAAGTGTCCGACAAGACAAGAAAGAGAGGTAAATTGTAAATGCAGCTATTTAGCTTTTAATTCAAGTCCTGGTACATTACTTTGTCGAGTGGTGTCATGGTTTTAGGGTTTGTTTTGTATTTCCTGTTTTATTTTGAAGCTGTCTAAACTTGGTATCAAGTCAAGTCAAGTCACCTTTATTTATATAGCGCTTTTTACAATACAGATTGTATCAAAGCGCTTCACAGTGATAACATGAAAACAATATAACAAAGTTTGTTTCTAAAAGAAATTGCGTCAACGTCCACCTTAAGTAAGGCAGATCAATAATATTATTGAATATTAAATGTCCCCAACTTAGTATCCTGTCTGTCCTGATTGCCTCATGTGTCTCACCTGTCTAATCCCCCTGCCTGTATGCTATCCTTGTTTCCTCCCTGCTTTTGTCGGTTTGTTTGCATATGTTTGGTGTCGCTGCCTGTTTCCAGATTTATTCTGTCTTGTTTTTTGGATAACCTCTAGGATTTCGTGCTTTCTGGATATCTGTTTGTATCTCTTGTGGATTTGTCATTCTTTGGACTGCCTGCATCTTCAATTGCTGTAAGTTTCCTGACATGTCTGAGAAAGAGACCAGTTTCTGATCCTAACTGACCATGGAAGTCAATGAGACAAGGCCGTCGTTAGTCTTTTAATTTTTTGATTGTCAACAAATTCCATGTGCAGATCCAAACCAACAACATGTCAGTCCGTCTCTAAGTGTCTGACTTTCTCTCTGGCTTTCAGCTCCGAGCCCATTGGTTCTTTTTGAAGACATAAATCTCACAACTCAACAAAAATATAGTTCTCTTACGAGAGGTTCTCTCGTATTGCGTAAGTTTAGCTTACGCTACGGGAAAGATTCATCTTCTCGAGATATTGAAGCCAAAAAATTATCCTAATTTTGTATTCATTGTCAACGCAGTGCAGCAGCTAGCAGACCTAGAGCAGACAGTCTAGCGTGCTCATTGGCTGCCCTGCAGGCAACTGCTGCAGCCTACCAGTGAGCCCGGCGTGACGTCACGCCCAATTAAGGGCGCTCGCGCCTTCATAGCGCCACAGCCCGCCAGAATGGGCATGGCTTAGCGTATAAAAGAAGGGGCTCGTAGGCTGAATTCCCTGATTTTTCGACTCTTCAGCGAGCTCTTCGCATCGCTGGATTGAGAGAAGCCACCGCCGCCGTCGAGACAGCGAACAGCCAGCCAGGACAGCGCTGAGGAAGCCGGCCGTCTTCGCCACCTTCAGCCATCCGTGCGAGCTACGCTATCCGGCGACGTATCCTTTTTACTTGCTATATTATCCTAAAAGAGCACGAGCGTCTTTTTAAAGATGTCTCGATTTTCCTCGTGTGGCTCGTGTAGGGCCCCGCTCAGCGTCGGAGACCGCCATGTGATCTGCGCTCTCTGCCTGGGCCTGGAACATGCAGAGCTCGCTCTCGCTAACGGAGGCTGCGAGCTCTGCGAAGCGCTTCCGCTGTCGACCCTGCGGGCTCGGCTTGAGGCCTTCAACCCTGAGGCAGCTGCTCCGGCCCCTGTGGGACCGCGCAGGAAGAAGCGCTGTTCCCAGCGGAAATCGGAGCCCGTGGCCACAGCGACGTGCTCGCCGGATTACCTCCCTCGAGCCTCGCTTTCACCTTCCCCGCCTCCCCTCACCGACGCGCAGATGCCGCTTACGAGCCTCACTGCCGTCGCATCTGAGGATGAGGCCGAGGGACACGCCACGAAGGACTGCTGCTCCATCCTGGCATCGGACAGCGAGGAATGGTCGCTTCACTCCGCCTCCTCGTCGATCCAGGAATCCGGCCGTACCCGTGCTGGAGCTGATGCGGAACTTATGTGCCTGCTGACAATGGCTGTCGACCGTCTCGGGCTCGAGTGGTCGCCGCCGAGGGAACACGCGCCTAACAGGCTTGACGGTTGTTTCCTTCAGAGTTGCCGCCGTGCAGCTTCAGCGATCAGGCCGCTCCGTTCCTGCCGGAACTACACACGGAGCTGACGAAGTCATGGGGTGCACCTTTTTCCTCGAGACTTCAGTCCCAGGCCTCCGCGTCGCTCTCCCGAGTGGACGGCGCCGCCGAGAAAGGGTATTCGGCCATCCCCCCGGTGGAAGAGACCGACGCAGCGCACCTTTGCCCGGCCTCCGCGAGATGGCGGTCACGGTCAGCGCTCCCGTCTAAAGCCTGCAGAGCCACGTCCGCCTTGGTCCGCTGCGCATATGCCGCCTCCGGCCAGGCCGCGTCTGCTCTCCACTCCATGGCTGTGCTACAGATCCTGCAAGCCGACCTCCTCCGTGAATGGGACGAGAAGGGCCGGGATCCAGCTGCGGTTTCAGACTTGAGGAGCGCGACGGATCTTTCTCTCCGCGCCACCAAGACCGCAGCCCAAGCCATTGGACGAGCCATGGCCGCGTTGACTGTTACAGAGAGGCATCTCTGGTTAACGCTTGCGGATATGAGGGAAACTGAGCGAGCCACCTTCCTGAACACGCCGCTCTCCCCTACTGGTCTCTTCGGCCCAGCGGTGGATGGGATCGTCGACCGTTTCTCCGAGGTACAAAAGACCACGCAGGCCATGAACCTCTTCCTGCCGCGACGCTCGAGTTCCGCTACAGGCCGCTCTCGCGATAAACAAAGCCAGCCGCCTGTGCGAACCAGCACCCAGCGTCCAGCACAGCCTCAGCCTTCGCAGCGACGTCAGGGCGGCCGCCCTAGGTCGCGCTCGGACAGCCGTCACAGGCCGCCGCCCCCCAGAGGGCCTCGGCAGAAGATCACGCTGAAGTCGGAGCATGCGAAGCCCTCCTAACAGAGAGAGGGAAAAGACGCGCTTGTCCCGCTGCGGCCGGACCGCCGTCAAAGATATTTTCCCTGCCAGTCCCCTTCAAACAGGCTACTGCAGTGGTTCATTTAGCAGCCAACGAGCCGGTTCATTTACCCTCTCGCCTGTACACAAACGCCGTTTTTACGGCGACCCAGAGAAATCTCAAAAAGAGTATAATGTCTGGTCCGGCTCACGCCGCTGGTGTTGTAAGTGTAGTGAAAGTGCCCACGCCCCTGTGTTCACCCCTACACACAAGCACAACACGTCCCGTGTCACTCACAGAGCACACTCTCATAAAGCGCAGAAAAGCCGCTCGAGTGTTGAATGTAAGACATGTGTCCACAGGTTTGTGCCCACTGTCTGCCCGCTCTGTAACACGGTCAATAAAGCAGGTTATGAATGTAAGTCTCGTGCCCGCCAGAGAGCGTTCACGCTTACTAACACACACTTCTCCCCGGGCACTAAGTGTTATCACAAAGCGCAGGGCATTAATAAAACGCTCCCCATCCTTTTCGATCGGGGCGTCAAATACACGTGTAAGTCTCGTGCCCGCGCACACGCGTTCACGCTTACAGAAAGCTTCTCCGCCCAGAGCGCTGCTCGCGCGACAAAAAGTGGAAAGAGAATGTTCCCCATCCCTTATGATCGGGACATCCCACATAAATCAGCCGGTTTCGGTTTTCAGCGAGCAGCCTTTGCCCAGAACCGAGAGCGCGCGCGCCGCGCTTTCGGCTCCGGTTCAGTTTCACAAGCCCGCGAATGGCAGCGATCTGAACCTGGAGGCCATTCGCCCCCTAGCGGCTCACATAGCTGCATGGGAAGCTATCCCAAGGGTTTCAGAATGGGTGCTGAGCACAATAGAGCATGGCTATACACTTCAATTCATTCGCCGTCCCCCGCGCTTCCGAGCCCGGACCGCGACGATAGTGAATGCGGAAGTAGCACACCTACTTCACGCAGAAATAGCAAAGCTGCTGTGCAAAGGGGCAATAGAAAGGGTACCGCCTTCTCTGAGCGAGTCAGGCTTTTACAGCCGATATTTTCTCGTACCCAAGAAGGACGGAGCCAAGGATGCCTATTTTCAGATTCAGATAATACCCCGTCACAGGCAATTTTTGAGATTCGCCTTCGACGGTCAGGTATATCAATACACCGTCCTGCCGTTCGGCCTGTCTCTGGCACCCTGTACATTTACGAAGTGCATGGACGCGGCGCTCGCCCCCTTGAGAAGTCAGGGGCTGCGAATAATGAACTACCTGGACGATTGGCTGATTTTGGCACAGTCAGAGACAGAACTCAGTCACCTGGAAAGCTTGGGTCTCACGGTCAACTGGACAAAGAGCTCATTAACGCCCAGCCAGTCAATTTCCTTTTTAGGAATAGAACTGGACTCGGTGACTATGACGGCATGTTTATCGACGCAGTGCGTGCGCCGTGTTCGACACCTAGCCGCATCTTTCCAGAAGGGCAGCTTTCTCCCTTTGAAAACATTTCAAAGGATGTTGGGCTGTATGGCGTCAGCTGCAGCGGTCCTTCAGCTGGGCCTACTGCGCATGCGCCCGCTCCAGCGCTGGTTGAATGCTTGCGCGTCTCGCCGAGCTTGGGTGTCTGGCGGCCAGAAAATCAGAGTGACTCAGACCTGCATAGCGGCTCTGCAGCCCTGGTTAGTAGCCGACTGGTACCAGCAGGGAGTGATGATGGGAACCATCTCTTACCGAAAAGTCATTTCGACAGATGCGTCCAACTCGGGTTGGGGCGCGCTGTTCGAGGGCAGACCGGCCTTCGGCCAGTGGTCAGATCAAGAGAAGTGTTTCCACATAAACTGTCTGGAGATGTTAGCGGTCGAGAACACACTGAAGTGCTTCCTCCCGTTCATACAGGACCAACATGTTCTTGTCCGCTCGGACAACATGTCTGTGGTATCCTATGTCAACCGTCAGGGCGGAGTCAGATCCAGGAATCTCTGCAATCTGGCGGAACGCCTCCTTATGTGGTCTCAGATGCACCTGCGCTCGCTGAGGGCGACGCACGTGCCTGGCCATTTGAACGACGGCCCAGACAAACTGTCCAGGGACAATGTTCCCCTAGGGGAATGGTCCCTGCACCCACAAACGGCCCAGAAACTGTGGCGCCTATTCGGCAGAGCGGAGGTCGACCTATTTGCGTCAAAAGACAACGCTCAATGTCCGATATTCTTTACGAAAGACGAGGACGCACTGGCCCAGGTTTGGCCCAGCCTCCTGCTTTATGCTTTCCCTCCGATCTCTCTGTTACCTCAGGTGTTCAAGAGAATCAGGGAAACACGCCACTCGGTGCTCCTCATAGCCCCGAAGTGGGAGAATCAGATTTGGTTCCCGGAACTGACACGGCTGTCACACACAGCTCCGTGGCCGATCCGGGTGAGGGCAGATCTCCTCTCTCAGGCTCGCGGCACGATCTGGCATCCCCATCCAGAGCGCTGGTCTCTGCACGCATGGTTGATCAACGGGTACTCGCTACCCTGCCAGAAGGAGTGATGAACACAATCATGCAGGCTAGAGCTCCTTCCACGAGAAGGCTCTACGCGTCTAAGTGGTCGGTGTTCTCCAGATGGTGCACCGACAGAGGTCTGGACCCGCGGACATGCGGGGTGGCGCATCTGCTCACTTTCCTACAAGAGATGTTGGATAAGGGGAGGTCCCCATCCACGCTCAAAGTGTATGTGGCAGCCGTGGCAGCGTTCGCAGAGCCGACGCACGGCCAGTCATTGGGAAGACATGAGCTGGTCATCCGCCTATCTATCACTAAAAAACGTTTTTCTGATTGCACTGTCGTCAGTAAAACGTGTGGGGGACCTGCACGCGCTGTCTGTCAGCGCAGCGTGTCTGGAGTTCGGGCCGAATGACTCTAAAGTCATCCTCAGACCTAGACATGGCTATGTCCCTAAAGTGATGGGCACTCCATTCAGAGCGCAAGTCATTTCACTGTCAGCTCTGCCAGCATCTGACAGCGAAAGCGATGTGAATCTACTCTGCCCTGTCAGGGCGCTGAGATTTTACATTACGCGCTCCGCCTCCTTCAGGCGTTCGGAACAGCTTTTTGTTTCGTTTGGTGGGCGCACCAAGGGTCTCGCCTCCTCGAAACAGAGCCTGTCCAGATGGATAGTGGACGCTGTAGCAGCCGCTTACGCGTCAAAAGGTCTGCAATGCCCTCTGGGCATCAGGGCTCATTCCACGAGAGGCGTTGCCTCGTCGTGGGCGTGGTCCAGTGGAATCTCTATCCATGACATATGTGTAGCGGCGGGCTGGAGCTCCCCGTCTACCTTTGTCAGGTTTTATAACCTAGAGGTTCCCGCCTTGCAGGCTAAACTTTTGTCAGTTTGAAGTGAAGTGTATTCTGCCCAGATATTCTGCTCAGATCACTCTCACGTGACCCAGCTCTCCTGGTTGAGCTGCACCAGTAGGGTGTGTGCCATGTGCCTATACAGACCACCGCGCTGCTCTGTATTCCCTATGTGTGCTTATATACAAGTGATGGCCCGCGTGGCTGGCCACCTTATTTTTCCTACTTATTGGGCTCCCCTAAGTCCGGGGTCTCATGGATGCTTGGCGCGCACGGCGTTGACAAAGTGTTCCCGTAGCGTAAGCTAAACTTACGCAATACGAGAGAACCTCTCGTAAGAGAACGATACTCGGTTACTAACGTAACCTCGGTTCTCTCTAGAGAGGGAACGAGTATTGCGTAACCGGCCGTGCTCGCGCCACGAGCGACTTCGCTTCAGTTGTCGAAAAACCAGGGAATTCAGCCTACGAGCCCCTTCTTTTATACGCTAAGCCACGCCCATTCTGGCGGGCTGTGACGCTATGAAGGCGCGAGCGCCCTTCATTGGGCGTGACGTCACGCCGGGCTCACTGGTAGGCTGCAGCAGTTGCCTGCAGGGCAGCCAATAAGCACGCGAGATGGCCTGCTCTAGGTCTGCTAGCTGCTGCACTGCGTTGACAATGAATACAAAATTAGGATAATTTTTTGGCTTCAATATCTCGAGAAGATGAATCTTTCCCGTAGCGTAAGCTACGGGACGCAATACTCGTTCCCTCTCTAGAGAGAACCGAGGTTACGTTAGTAACCGAGTATCGTTTCAAGTATGAAAAGAAAGTAATTTCCTAAAACAGCTGCTGTATGCTGTTACCAGTCCTGATGGCCGAGCACCAATTAACAATGCTATGTAAGTCATCAAGAGAACCTCTTCATCACACCGGACACCTGGCTCACTCTTCACAGCTTGTTTCTCAAAATTATCAGTTATTGGAGGTTTAGGGTGGAGATTGGGATTGGGTCCGTGAGTGACATGAGCCAAACCAGATAGTTTCAGCATGTAAAAGAGTGTTGTGGTAAGTGGGGGCGCTGTTTGACCAGATCAACTGGAGAGACAGCAGCAGAATAAGGACGAGGTTATTATACGTCAAAAGTCCAATGAGCTCAATCAAATCTCTCTTGGTGTCTCTGTGCTGAAAACTCTCACAGGTACAAACCGCCCATTATTCTCTGGGTTTTTCCAGCAGACAGGCTAAAGAGCAGCTCAGCAGTTTAACAAGGTCATCACATTTTCCGGCCAGTCAGTGAATGCGTGCTGGCTTAGTGGACGACAGAGAAAAGAACTCATTAAAATACGTTTACATGCACGAAACAGCAGGAATGTCTTTTGTTCTGTACAGTCCGCACCGCTGAGCTGTGACCTGCTTTACTGTCCTGTTGGGCTCATTGAGAGTCCCTGAGAGCAAAACTGCCGGCTAACAGATCAGATAAACTCTCCTGCAGGGACGGTGGTCTGAGAGACGAGCTGGCAGCAGGGACGTAAAAACAATCAGTGACAACTGCAAAAAAAGTGAAGCTGAAATTACAGATAAACCTTTATCATGAGCTAAAATAGAAGTCCAGACACTGTGAGACTGAGCAGCTGAGGTGCATCAGCAGCGTTCAGACTGAGATAATGAAGATAACGAGCCCAGAGAGTCAGTCTTCATGTTTATAATGAAAACTTTGATCAGCTGATGTTCTGTGTGGGACCTCAGAACATCAGCTGATGAAGGTTGGGTTGAATTAGTTTGGGGTTGAGTTTAGGAAGCGGGGTTTTGGTGTCTTTTTGAGTTAAAATTAAAATCTCCCTGGTTGAGTCCACGTGGTGTCGATCCATTTTCTGCCAGATCCGGTCTGCAGGGCTGTTGGAGCCCAGATGTCCCTCTCCCCGGCCCCGTCCTCGAGCTCCTCCTCTGGGATCCCGATGTTCTTCCAGGCCAAGTGGGATTTATAATCCCTCCAGCGTGTTCTGGTTCTGGATCCCCACATGTTGGCAGATATCTTGACTTAGTAACAGATGAGACTAAACGTGGGATCAGACGGATGTAAAGGGTTACAGCTTGTTGTTACACTTGATTGTCCGTTAATCAGAAGATCTGCGATACGATCCCCCAGCTCCTCCAGTCCGCATGTCCGAGTGTCCTTGGGCAAGATACTGAACCTCAAATTGCTCCAGAAAGCCGTTCCATCAGTGTATGAATGTTAGTTACTGTTTCTGATGAGCAGTTGGCACCTTAGCCTCTGCCATCAGTGTATGAATGTGACATAGTGTAAAAGCCTAGAAAGGTACAGACCATTGACCATATTATTTTTTGCATAAATTACAACAATGGCACCTCTTTACTGCATGGTTTGTTCTACCTCACTACTGTATATTAGTCTGCAATGTTACACTGACAGCACTCCTTGTGTTGGATGGCCCTGTTTTATGCCTCCTTATTGTTTGATTTCTTGTAGCAACCTAATTTATAGTACGTTTGCCTAAAATGCACAGAGCTTTGGTGGTGTGGTGTTTGAAAATGAGCTCACTGAATGCATTTTGTGGCAAAGCACTGAAAAGTTCTCCAAAGTTTGGACCTTGCTTTTCTGATCACAGAGCAGGTTTACAGTCCAGCAGATGGGAAGTCACACATTGAGGTCACATGACAACATGAGCGTAACACACTGCTGAACATCACAGACTGAAGACACGCGTGCAACACAGGAGAACATTAAGACATGGGGGAATTACAGCAGATGTTCACATGGATTTGTTGCTGCATGTTTTTCCACTGGGAGGTGTGTGTGTTTTCCAGAGGCAGTGTGGGTAGTGTGTAAGTGTGTGTGATGGAGTTTAAGTGAGCTGCAACAAGAGGGACCAAGTGTCTGTGTTACAGATTTGGGAATTGGGATGAACGCTGCACCAGTGCTCTTACTGTAGCGGGACTGAAGCTGTGTGTGTGGATGAATCAGTGAAGGACACACAAAAGTAAAGTAAACTTTACTTTTACCTCCGTCTCCACCTGACGATGCCACTTGTGATAGAAAATAAAGATAAAGAAGAAGAAAACAGTAAAGCACTGACAGGAGAGAAAACATGTTGGTACATCTGAAAAATAACCTGAAAAAGTTGTCTCAGTGGACGTTTAAGTTTTTTTCTTTTTATCTAGACTTAAAAAGAGTCAACTAAATAAATAAGAATTTCCAATTTTGTCAACCCAGTAAACCTGACATCTGGATCTGGATCAGGAGATGTTAAAGGGATAGTTCAGTGGGGCTGTATGAGGTACTTATACACAGTCCGTGTATAACCTGCAGTAGATGGCGATCAGCGTCTCCAGTTTGGAGAAGCTGAGAGTTGTTCTCTGTCAAAACATATTTTAGCCCACCAAACAATATCAGAGGCAGCTTTATACAACAGGCGACCAAGTTGCTGTATGTGTAGGAATATGGACGTTCTATGGTTGAGAAAATGTAGTTCCAAAGGAAATGAAAAACGTGAAGATATCCTAAAATAGTGTGCAGTTGAACTGATATTGATATTGATTGTTTTCAGCGGGCCTTCTTTTAAAGGTGATTAAAACCTGCTAAACTCTTCCACAAGGGCTCACATCCTGACTGTCGGAGGTTCGGTTTAGGCAACAGAAGCACTTTTTCTGTATTAAACCAGACCATGATCTTTCTCTAACTGCACCTAAACATTAACATCAAAAAGTTGAATAATGCTCTGTGTGGTGTGAAGTGAATACTGCGTTGCAAGATCGGATATTTTAGGAGGGACGTACAGAGTCAACATGCTGCATTTGTTAATTAACCGCCTTTCCTCATTTTGTTACTAGAAAACCTAATTATGTTTCCTTCAAAACGTTTAGAGCTAGAACTCTAGAAGTTAGAAGAGGAATAGATTGTGTTTTAAACACCAGTTGTAACAAACACAATCATAACAACAGCGTTATTTGTCATTTTCTTTTTTGGTTGTTGCAGCTTGTGTCTCGAGCAAGGGCGTCACTTTGTGTTGAGAAGTGGTGCGGCTCAGATTAGGGGTGTGGCGAAACACTTTTAGCTTTATTTCGTTCATGAACAAGACCAGAAGATATTTTGACACAATTTTGAAGAAATCCTCAATCCAAAATAACAATTCAATTCATTTCCGGCGTTCTGGAGCAAACTTCTCCACCAATTTATGGTGGAAATGTCTTTATTTATATAAAGGGAAACACAAACTTTAGGTGACAGGCGACATTTAAAAATATAAAAACCTAACAGATTATAACGCAGTAATCAGCAGCTTGGTTTTTTTTATGTTAATTACTTTTTTTGGACAATTTGTTTCTTCTTTATTTGCATTGCATGTTTTCTTATTGTGCTAAACCTTTCTCAAAGCAAGGTTTCACTGCAAGAAGTCCGTCTGCTGTAACCCTCACCTGAAACCTGCCTCCAAACAACAACAACAACATGTTAGTATTTCTCTAGCCAAGGAGCAGCCTGTGTCTGTTGAGCATCTGCCAACTCAGGCCGGCCAAACATCTGCAGCGTGAGCCGGCGCCTGGCCTCTTCTCAGGCACTAACAGAGAGGCCAGACCATTTACTGACCCCTCATTGGTTAATTAGCAGGAGGTGACAAATCTGCGGGCGCATGGTTCCAGGCGGTGGAGCGTTATTAGAGTAAATGCACTCTGTGACACAGTTGCTGAAACCTGCAGTGGTCGGCCTGAACCCAGAAACACAGCAGCAGACTCACCTGCTCAGCTAACACAGGGTTTTAAAAGGGGGATATACCAGGATCTGGCAACTCCTGATATTTCTGCTGATATTAGGAGATTAAACAGGGGAGAGAAACACTGGAATGGGTAGAAAGAAAAATAAAACCATTCATGTTGTATATGTCTGGCTTATAAAGGGTTTTAACATGATAATTAAAAATAGATGTTGGTGTAACTGTGAAAGCAGATCAGTCTAACTAAAAGCCTGTTTGAATAAGAGAGTCTTCAAATGCTTTCTAAAAGAATCGACAGAATTTAAACAACGGATTATTTCCTTTATACCTTGATGTACAAGCGAGTAACAAAGGATTTCTGCCCAGGGATCAATAAAGTATTCTGATGATGATGACATTTAGACAAGGCAATTCAAAGTGCTTTACATAAAACAAAGGCAACATACATTTTTTAAATCAGTTTAAATTTAGCAGGGACAGTGCACATTAATAAAACATGATTGATATAAATGCGCCAGAGTTAGCCAAAAGACAATTTTACATCTGTAGTCCCTGGATAGTTTGTTACATAATCAGCCTAAAAAATAAAATAAAAACAAATATAAAAGTAATTTAACAGAGTCATTTAATATTTAATCATAATCTAGGAGAGCATGCAACAAAAATGAGATAAAAGAAAATATTAATCCAGACATGTACTGGAATACTTCTTTATATACTTCAAGTACAAGTTATATTTTGCTAATATTGGGCAATGATAATATTATCAATAGATAAATACATAGATAGATAACCAGATCTAGATTAGATATTATTGCCATTGTCAGTTCCAGTGCAAAAAGAGAAAATAAAAACTAGATTTAACAGGACAGTAAAAGGAAATAAAAAAAAACATTAAAAAAATTAAATACATGAAATGTACATTAATTTAACAAATACTATTTTCTCACATTCAAGGGCAAAGTACAGAGTATATATTTATTTACTCTCTAATTAAATTATTTAAGTAACAATATTATTCATTGATGAATTCAGTTATATGTTTAACTTGTTCATTTTGGCTGATTCATGGAGTAAAATAAAGTTTTAATGAAAAATAAAGTTTTTGAAGTTCAAGAGGAGACGTGCGTTTTCAAAACAAACATGGCGGACGAGAAGCGGGAGTAAGAGCTAAGAGCTTTAGAGCCAAAACTCTGGGTTTTGTCAGTATTTGAGCTGTTCAGAGATAACACAGACATCTTCTGCAGGGTGGAAACTGGAGCAAACAGCGCAGAAGTACCGCGGAAACATTACTAATCGATCCAAACACCTCCGAGTTGTCACTGGAGGAAAGTTAGGAGACTAACGCTAAAGCTAAGCTAACCAGCGCTACTGCTAACGGTTTGTGTTCATTTTTAAGACCGCGCAGTGAGGAGGTGATGAAGGTGCTGGAGACATGATGGGAAACACGGAGCTGTCAGATCGTCAGCTACAAGATAACTGCAGAAATAAGAAGCTAAAAGCTACATGGAGCTGAGCGGGGAGCTAACACAGCTAACACAGCTAACGGGTGGAGGAGCGGCGCCACAGAGAGGTAACGTTAACCTGCAGTGCTGCAACAATCTGAGGGTGGAGGTGACCTGAAGTTAGCTTTCAATTCAAAACCACTGTACCTGCAGCTGCCAAATCTGGACTAGATTATTCTAGAGATGCAGAAGTTTCTTTAAAACCTAGTTTCAAATTTTGTGAAACCTTTATTCCATTTATGAAAATGCAAAAAATGACAATTTATATGTTGTTTCCCACATGTAGACCACCGTCCAAATAAAAAAACACTATGCCTAGAGCTGTCAAATCTGGACTAAAATATCCCAGAGAGGCTAATGTTTCTTTAAAACACAGGTTCTGATTTGTGAAACCTTTATTCTATTTATGAAAATGCAACGAAAGGATGATTTCTATGTATTTTTTGCATGTAGACCACCTTAGACCAGGTCCAGATCAAAAACCACTATGCCTAGAGCTGTCAAATCTGGACTAGATTATATTAGAGAGGGAGAAGTTTCTTTAAAACATGGGTTCAGATTTGTAATAACTTTATTCTATTTATGAAAATGCATTAAAAGGATGATTTATATGTATTTTTTGCAAGTAGACCACCTTAGACCGGGTACAGATCAAAAACCATTATGCCTGGAGCTGTCAAATCTGGACTAGATTGTCCCAGAGAGGCTAAAGTTTCTTTAAAACACAGTTTCGATTGTTGTGAAAACTTTATTCTATTTGTGAAAATGAAAAACAATTGCAATTTATATGATCTGATGTGGTCTACATGTAAAAGAAAAAACATAAATTGCCCTATTTTCATTTAACAACCTGAATAAAAAACGCTACCTGATGCTTTTGAGATCATTTACTGAGTTTGTACAGAAACATGTTATCGTTCGATTGATCCATAAATCTACGTTCTCACCTTGAGAGCCGTTTGGTAAATCCACCCTGAGGCGACAGTATGATGCACGACTCCTCCAGAGAGATAACACACAGACACACATAATTAATCAGGAGGTATAAAGTGCTCCCGGTGTCTTTAACTCTGCTTTGATTGGTAATTAGCCAAGCGGAGCAGGAAGGAAACATTGATTTGGAAACTTAATCACACATCTGGAGATTTGAAAGAAGTTAAAATAAAACGGTAATGAATGAAAACAGCTTTGTTCCCCCCAGAAGTATAAACCTGCCATCATCCTCTCAGCCAACGTGTGAAAAATATCAACACTTCAGTTTTCTCTCGTGTCTTTTCATCAGCGGGGAAACTCAGCTCAGTCTCTGTGTGCTGACACATCAAATGTACCTCGCCCCTCTGACACTAACGATTATTTTCATTGTCGATTCACCTGTAGATCATTTTCTCGTTTAATCGATTAGTTGTTTGATCTTGAAAATGTCGATCAGCGTTTCCCAAAGCCCGGGAGGACGTCCTGAAGTGTCTTGCTTTGTCCACAACTCAAAGAGGAGAAAAAAAACCCAGGAAATATTCACATTTAAGACGCTGAAATCAGAATTGTGACTAAAATGATCAAAATTGTTATCAAACTGCATCGGACTTGGTGAACAAGGATACCTATGTGACAACGTCAGGTTTTCAAAATAAGGTGTTTGTCACGGGGTGGTTCAGGAAGGACAGGAGCGGCAGGTATAATCCAAAAACGAGTTTAATTCACAAGACAGGCAAACGGTAGTGATGTGACATCTGAAGCGAGGCTCCGGAGCTTGTGTCGAGCAAAAAGGGGCGTTCCAGATGAAGCCCCGATTCGAGGCTTGTGTCGTTTCCGTGAAAATCACGTGACGATAACAAACGAGGCCTCGGATTGTGTTGAATACGTCATTGCTTCATTCTGAGTATCGCTTCCGGATAAAAGTGGTTCGAAACCTCGCGCCTCTTGTGGGTTTTGCAGTAGGCGTTTGCATTGGTGTTGAAGTGTTGGTTGTACGAAGTAGTGAGTAGCGAGTTGTAGCGAGTTTGTAGTAGCATAGTTATCATTATATATCATAGCCTGTATTATATATTATATTACATTATACTTAGTTTAGTAGATTATTAGATTATTAGAGTAAATTAGCCTATATCTAGTTCTAGTTGCTATATATATATACATATATTGGTAGTAGTGTTATTATTGTATATATATATATATATATATATTATTGCTATTATTATTATTCTAAGACTAGACTGTAGGGAAAGCCTTAGAGTGCAAACGTTAAAGGCAAACCTAGAGCCCTTACAATGGAGCCAGCAAGAAAGAGGAGAACTTCTCCTGTCTGGGAGCATTTTGAATTGATTGCTCAACAAGGTTTGTATACATTTATATAATTTATTATCATAACATCACATAATCCTCACCATATCGCTGTATAATCACAATGTGTATTATCTGCATGTTGAAGGTGAAATGTTTGCAGTGCCATAAAGAGCTGACTTACAGCAACAACACCTCTTCAATGCTTAGGCATTATCGTGCAATGCATGAGGATGCACAACCTGCTGCAAACAGACCAGCCACTAGTCAAAGTAATATTTAATCTTAATTTTTTTATTATGTAAATAATGTGTTAGGCTCCTACAATACACCAGCATTGTACTGTGTTATAGATTACAGAAAGAAAATGGTGGATGAGGCTGTGGTCAACATGGTCATCAAAGACTCCCAACCCTTTTCTGTTGTGGATGACGTGGGGTTTAGGGAGCTTGTGCATGTGCTGGATCCATCCTATGTTCTCCCAACAAGAAAGGTATGTATGTGAATAGACTAAAGTAGTTTATTGTTATAAAGTCAGAATGAATAGTAACAATTAATATTTTCATTCTCAGGCTTTGAAGTCCATGGTTGACACCCGGTATGAGGAGGCTAAGGAGAAGGCCAAAGAAAAATTGGACAATGTTGTTGCTGTTAGCCTTACGTCCGACATGTGGACGTCCATCAACATGGAGGCTTACCTGGCTGTGACTTGTCATTTTATTGATGCCAATGACCAGCTTGGGACAATCTTGCTTGGGGTGCAACATTTCCCAAACACCCATACGGCAGACAACTTGGCTATTGCCCATACCATGGCCATGGAGGAGTGGGGCATAAAGGATAAGGTGAGGTGCCTTGTCACGGATGCTGCTGCCAATATGATTGCCTGTGTGAGGGCATTGAATATTAGGCATGCGATATGCATTGCACATGCATTGAATTTAATTGTCAAGAAGTCTTTCGATGATGTGCCAGGCTTAAATGAGCTTCGCACCAAATGTAGGAAGCTTGTAACCTACTTCAGGACCAGCACAACAGGAAAAGAAAGACTGGCCCAAGTGCAGGTGCAGATGGGGAGGCCTGCTCTGAAAATGATTATTGAGGTGGACACTAGATGGAACAGCACTTACAGCATGCTGGAAAGGCTCTATGACCTGAGAGAGCCAGTGGGGGCAGCTCTAGCCTCTTTGAGGACAGATGTAAGCCCTCCTACTTCATTGGAGTATGAAACAATGAAGGATGCTCTCGACCTACTGGCCCCATTCCACCAGGCCACAGTAGAGCTTTCTGCAGAAAAAAGAGTGTCTGCTTCAAAGGTTATTCCCCTAATGAAGATGCTGAACCACACAATAGTAAGAAAATCCGAGGGCTTAACATCAAATATGGCAAGGCAGCTGGCTGACAACCTTGTCCGTCGCGTCAGAGAGCATGCGTTACAAATGGAATCCATTAGTGTGATGACGATGCCTACATTGCTGGACCCTAGGTTCAAAAAACTAGGGTTCCTAAGTCCAGGGAAGCTCCAAGAAGCCATTACAAGACTAAAGTCAGAATGTGCCAATGTTATCAGAAATTCTGAAACAACACCCCCAGCTCAAGTACCTGCCTCACAAGCTGGGCCATCTACAACCTGTGGTAAGTAGTCTATGTCTTATGTGAATTTTCACATTTGTAATGTCATGTAATGTGAACCATTGAGAAGTGAGTGTTTTCCCTTGTATAATTATAGGTGACCTTTGGCATCTACTGGACAGCACAGTGGATAACAGCAGACGGAGCTCCAGTGTGACCGCAGATGCTACTATTGAGGTGGACCGTTATTTGTCAGAGACAAATCTGGCAAGGACTGAGGATCCGCTGGGTTATTGGAACAAACAGAAGCTCCAACATCCCAATTTATATAAGCTGGCACTTACGTTCTTATGTTGTCCGGCATCATCGGTGCCCTGTGAAAGGGTGTTTTCTAAGGCTGGAGAGGTGGTTTCCAAAAAGAGAAACCGCCTCAATCCAAATACTGTAAAAAAACTTTTGTTTTTAAATAAAAATCAGTAAAAATGTTCCCATCCCTGTTGCACTTTGCTGTTCCACTCCCAGTTCCATAAGCACTACATAATTGTACTCCCAGTTCCATAATCACTACACTATTGCACTCAGTCAGCACTCCCCTCAGATTTCTTGACACTCATTTGGGGCATTCACTGTCATCACTAACCCAAAGAACTACTGAATACAAAGTTATGTGTGTGTGAGTTGTGTGTGCATAGGTAAACACAAGCAGAGTAAAAAACTTTATTTAATACACAGGCAATAGAAAAAGGGTGTGCCCACACCATGACAATTTGGTTGCTCAGGATGAATAGATTTGTGTGCGATACATTGCTTTGCACAGCAGGTGTCACTAGGGAGCACACTGTTTCATGAGGCTTCGGGTAAACGAACCTTTTGGTGAACCAATGGGCTGGAAAGCCTCAGTGGTTCAGGAAGCCTCATTTGGCCATCACTAGCAAACGGGTGCAACAGCGTGTGAACACGTAACACACAAACAATACCGGACACTGAACAGAAGACAGGCAGGAACTTAAATACACAGTGATGATAATTACAAATGACAGGCAGCTGTGAGGGAGGTGATCAGTGTCCATGGATACAGATTGGTGGCGGGAAACTCAGACTGGGGAACACACGTGGCAAAACAAAACAAACTGAAAGTCCAAGGAAGCCTAGTGGTGACAGTGTTAACACAACGTCTATACAGGATGGAAATAAGATTAACTGGATTATATTCATGTAGGGCTGCAACTAACATACATTTATCTCCTCATTATTTCTCATTTAATCAATTAAGTCCGAAATGAGATCTTCAAAAAAAAAAGCAGATTACTATAATTTAAGACAAAGAAAAAGAGCAAATTCTCACACATGAGAAGCTGGAACAGAATCACAATCATTATCAAAGTGGTTTCTTTTCCTTTTGATCGACTGATCGATGAATTGTTTCACCTCTACTGTTGTTTGTGGAGCCATACAAGCACTGATGCTCAGCACGAATGAAGTTCGAAACGGATAAATAAAGTTCTTTGAATTTGAAACGATCAAAAACACGAGACAGTTTCCCCTGTGCAATGTAATTGATGAGACGACCTTAAACACAAATATGCGCTTCAAGCAGAAGAAAAGCGAAGTATAAAACATCTTACAAGTAAAGAAAAATAAATAAAAAAAATTGGCTTTTTTGCTGTTTCATCACCATTTATATCTAAACAATGTGTTTATGATCAAAATGTTTATTAGAGCACAAAGTTCTCCACATATTTAGACTTTGCTCTCAAAGTGCACCAGATTAATGGATCTAACTTTAAAATTAGAGGTCGAGTTATCGGCAACTATTTTAAGTGTAAATTCTCTGATTCCAGCTTCTTAAATGTGAATATTATTTGGTTTCTTTGCTCCTTTGTGACTGTAAACTAAAGATATTTGGGTCGTGGACAAAATAAGATCTTTGAGGACGTCACTTTGAGCTTTGGGAAAGATTGACAGACACTTTAAACAATTTTCTGACATTTTAAAGACCAAGCAACTAATCAATTAATCGTGAAATAATTGACAGATTAATCGATAATGAAAATAATCGTTAGTTGCAGCCTTATTTAAAATGTACTAAGTTATTGTTTGTGTCGGGATGGAAAGAGATAATAGAACAAACAAAACAAACAACGCTCCTGGAACAAACTGCCTTCCCCAGCTGTGGTCGTTGCAGCTTTAATACGAACATTATGAGTTCATTCGATTAGGCGACAGAAAAACAATCAGCAGCTATTTTCATAATCGATTAAATGTCTAAGTCAAAGGTTCTCTGGTTCCAGCTTGTTGACTGTGAGGATCCGCTGCTTTTGTCTTAAGTGCCAGTAAAGTTTTAGGTTTTAGACTGTATGTCGGACGAAACAAGCGATTTAAAGACACTTAAGTGGGATTAAGATTCTTGAACAGACATTATTAAACGAACGGATGAGACAAACTCCCTCCATAGCTTGTGGAAAAGTGACGTTTGTTTTAATCTGACAGAGATCATCACAACGCTGGACAAAAGCACAGAAGGAAGTGAATGCAACCAGCAACGTGAAGAAGTCGCCAAAGGTAAGAAAGCTGATTCTCTGGGTTCTGAATGTTTGACCCGAGCCACGCTGGGTTCCTGAAACAGTCTGCAGAGTCTCGTTGGCTTGGCTGAAAGTCGTCGTCTCGTGGTGATTTGTTGCTGTGACTTACAAAGACGTTGCTGCTGGCTGTGTCTGCACACACTTCCACTGACTTGCTGTTTTATGTTCTGCACACCCTCACAACAGCACATAAACCACGAATCAGTACACAGAGAAAACATGTAAACTAGATCTGGGAGGTTATTGTGTTGTTTACCTCATATTTCTGTTGTTCTTTACACTGCCTCAGTGACTGAGTGACTGAGTGTCAGGTGATGTTTATTGCACACACTAAGGATGCTTTCACACCTGTGGTTCAGTTCATTTGGTCCGGACCAAGGGAATCAAATTAGACATTGCTGAATGGACAGCTTTGGCGATCCTGTGTCTTCAGGACCCACGTGGGAAACTCAAATTCAGGTGAAGTTTATGCAGCACTTGCTTAATGCTTCTGGTGTGAAGAAATAACTCATTATAAGCATTTCTATAAATATTAGACTGTAACTCGACCACATGTTCTGAACAATAACGGATAGAAACAGGATGAAAAGGAGGCGTCTTGTACAGTAATGATTCAGGGCTCATTACTGTGACAAAAGTACACGGCGTACTGGCACATTTTTAACAGCTTTTGACTTTTGACATGTATTCGCAGTTACCAAATAATTTGCATAAATATAGCTTTCCTGAACACTTTACCCGATCAGCAGACGGATTTATTATTGGTTTAGCTTTTGAAATAATGCTCAGATCACATATCAGATCTCTTGTGGTTAATTTGCCTTCACCTCTCAAGTGAACCGCACCAGAGTTTGTTTGAAACAACACGTCCTCAAACCTAAACGACAATATCGGTTCGAGTGTCAAGTGTCCCAAAACGACACATATGACCGTTAAATAAGATATGTTATTTAGATCTTGTGTAACGGCTCTGGGTTAAAGTAAGTAAAGTTACATAAGTCACTATCTAATTTAGTTTAAAATTAAAAATAACTCTACATTTACTTGGTTTCACATGGGACTCGAACGGCGTGTGAAAGTCCTGGGTTTGACCCTCCAACCACCCATCCTACCTCCTTGCACGACATGTGTCCTGTTTAATGTGAACGCACTGTCTTCAGATTTACATTTGATTTACATTTAGATGGTTGTGATACTGCTCTGTGTGGAGGAATCAAACCCGTGTGTGTCAGTAATGATGAAAACAAATGCTGAACAGCTTTACTACTCTGCTGCACGTCTTCCTCCGTGTGCCTGAAATTGATTTCTATGTCTGAGTTTTTGAGGTGAAGGGTTACTCGGTAGGCTCCTTGGAGGGAAACAAGGCCCCGGTATTTAAATGAGTCGTCTTCTTTGCAGAGATTTCAGTGATGTTTCCATCAGATGCTTTGGATTAAGAACATGCTGAGTGTGTTTCAGTGGTCGTGGTGGAGAGAGTGGACTGTTTAGGATGCAGTTTCACACTTTAAACACTAGAAGAAGAAGAAAGTCTGAAGAAGAAATGATACACAACATTAAAGGAACCATCAGAAGAAACCTTTTGGTAAAGGTCGTATTTTCTTAAAGCAAACAAACATTTAACGTTGCTTTGATAATTTCAATGTTTCCTTTCTGTGCAGCTTGTAGGGTGAGCTCCATCTGTTTACAAAGAGAACGCAAGGCTTTTTTTGCGCAAGTTTGTTTGTACAGCACATTTCAGCAACAAGGCAATTCAAAGTACTTAAAAACTAAAAAAGTTAAATAGAAAAAAAAAACAGAACAGACAGAAAGTTATTAATCTGCAGTCTTAAATTTGATGTAATTAAAGGCAGTGGTAAAAATAAAAGTCTTCAGTCTTCAGCAGACCTGCAATTTTCTGGGAATTTGTTCCAGATATATGGAGGTTTAATAACTGAACGCTGCTTCCCTTTCGTAGTCTCTCCGAGTTACGTCGGATGACGGAGAATGGGGGTTTCGCCAGAAAGCCTATCATCTTCGAGTATTAAAAAACAAGCCTATGCAGTGGCGTAGACAGGGGAGGGGCCATGGGGGCACTGGCCCCTCCTGAAAACTGATTGGCCCCCCAGTGTGCCCCCACCCTTCTACTTGTCTGTCACTCAAAAATTCAAATCATAATCTTTTAGTTTGTAGTAGAATAATTCATGATTCCGCGTCGCGATGCTTCTCAACGAGGACCAAGAATAGCGAGCTAGAGTTTTTTCTATTTCTTTTTCCTTTTTTTTTTTTACCCAGCGCCAATATTTCCGCCCGTGTTCTCTGATTTGTTACTTAGACTTGAGTGAACTAACATTCAGCCAATCACAGCGCGAAGCATCTATTGGGCGCGTCTGCCATGTGCTTCAAATCTCTTGTTGCTCTTGCGAATTTTCATGTTCGTTTAGTTGCAGTTTGGCCGTCTAATCTATTCCATGCATGCACCCCAGAAAAAAAGCAGAGGACGATTACATCATTTTTTTGACACACACTGTAAGTATAATGTGTTACAGTATGTCGCGATGACATGAATCACACGTGAAGTTTCCTTGTTATGATTTAACCTACTGTAACGCAGTAAGACGTGTAAGACAACAGAACCCGAATGGACCTCGTCGCGCCGGATTGTGTCGAGTGTGTGTAAATGCTCTCCTACTTGTTGCTTTGGATAAAAGCGTCTGTTAAATGAGACATAACAGATTATTCCCAGCAGGCACACGTCATAAGACGTTGATATTTGGTTAAATTTTAGTTGCGACGTCGGGTGACCAAAATTCAATGTAAATTCAACATCTAATGTCAATGTTAAATTGGTGTCCAATACCGAATCCTTTTATTTAGGTTTTATTGATATATTTTATAAAATGTCTGTTGTATAAAATTACTGTAGGCTAGATGTAATCTACTACTCATTGAACACTTTTTTTTTGTCCAACTGTTAACCTGTTAAGCTTCACCAGGTGAAGTAACGTTAAGATAAAAGTTATTGTTCAAGTGTAGTTTAACTGAAATATTGTAAATATCATAAAATATCTTTATTTCATAAAAATAAAGTATAGATGTCCACAGTTGTCTGAAAGTCCCAAGTCCTGCAATATTTTTTTTATTTCGAGTATGATTTCACAAAAATAGGTTGCTGTAAACTATCATGGCATGTTCCCAAAATTGGCACTAGGGTGCTGTAAAATGCCAATTGCTATTCCATCTAGAATTTATTATTATGAACATCACCTTTCACTCACTTTTGTAAAGTGAAAAGTTAATATAAATTGTATTTTATTGTTTTGATTTTGAGCAGTGAATAACTGCT
The DNA here is from genome assembly GCA_029959095.1 of Rhinichthys osculus. Lineage (NCBI taxonomy): Eukaryota > Metazoa > Chordata > Actinopteri > Cypriniformes > Leuciscidae > Rhinichthys > Rhinichthys osculus. Next base: position 196,224 of record JARWKJ010000029.1, read on the forward strand.
ATTAAAAGATAATAGGGTATCACTGTGTATTGCTGATTTTAAAGCTTACTGAACTTGAAATGATTTGGATATCTACAGTTCTATATAAATACACAACATAAGAATGGCCCCTCTGTAATAATTGTGGCCCCTCTTGTGCCCCCCAGTTGAAAAAATCCTAGAATCGCCCCTGAGCCTATGGCAATGAAATGCCATGGGTCTGCGGAATTTGCATAATGTATCTCCGCCCCACCGCGTGGGTATTTAAGGAGAGACACCTGCAACAGCAGATCATGTTTTCGCTTCGGAGCCAAGAGCATCTCTTCACTCCACAAGCCAAATTCTGAGTTTTCTCAGTGACTACATCTCTTCGAGACGAGCGAACTCTCCGGTGTTGGTGTGACGGCGGTATCCAGCGAGTTTCACATTGCCTGCGAGCTGAGCAGTGGTCTGCCAGGCTGTGTGTTCTCCCTGGTCGCTTCAACATCCGCGGAATTTTTCCTCTCACTAAAGAGCTGCACGCGGCACGTCTTTTTAAACACGCGTATTTCTAAAGACGATCTGCCCGTGTTTTTCTGAGTGTGGTATTCTGATAGATTCAGCTGATGGGCGCGAGCGCTGTTTTGAGTGTTTGGGCTTTGATCGCGCTCAGACAGCGCTCGTGGGTGTGTCACGTTCTCTCACTGGGAACGTGACCATCGCAATGTAACGGTCGAGACTCGATGAGCTCAATGAGTGAGAGTCCCCTCATCCACACCCCGATCTATTTTTCTCCACGTGAGATAATACTTCGGCTGGTGGCCAGGGTGACCTAAGACAGCAGGTTTGGAACTAAACCGACGAAAAATTCCTCGGTCCACACCCCGTCTTTCACATTGCAACCTGCGTGGTCCCAGGTGAGTTCGCCGGCCCGCCCTCGGGCCCGCGGTCTCATTCGGTCCCCCGGCTGATGAAATCATGTATCACCGCATCACAAGGTGAGCTGGAGTCCTCTAGAGATGATGGCTCGTCTGTGCTGCCGTCCTCGGATGTGCTAGCATAACGAGTTTGATCCAGAGTGCACAGCTATGCTTCCCGGGCTGCCGCGAGTATCGGGCTTGTGTGGAACCTTCTGCCATGTCCCGAGCACTTAAGGCTGTTGATTGGTTTTTGGGGGTGGCGAACCCAAATCCTTTCTACCCGGACGTGCATGAAGAGATCATGAGATCGTGGAAGTCTCCTTGACTTTTCGCGACTGCTCAGTGGCCTCTTCCGCCTTCTCTGCCCTTGTAGAGGCCGCAGCCTAGGGTGCACTGGGGTTCCCCCTGTGGAGTGTTCTGTGGCAACACTTATGTGTCCCCACAGCGCCTCCACCTGGTGTGGCGACTCTTTAAGCACCCCTCCAATGCCTGTAGGTTCTTGTCTACTCCGGTGGCGGGGACCTATAGATAGGGCTGGGTACCGAGTTCGGTACTTTTTAGGTACCGACCGAATTGCCTCGATACTACCGAGTATCGAAACATGTCTTGTTTTTCGGTACCACATTTCGGTACCTAAGTGGTTAATCTCGGCCACGTCAGTGAAACAATAAGCATGCAGCATGATTGGCTGTGGCGGAAAAACACTAGTTTACGCGGCTGCCCAGAGACGCGTAAACTAGTGTGTGTGTGTGTGTGTGTGTGTGTGTGTGTAAGCGTGCGTCACAACCCAGATAGATAGAAAATATGTGGGAATGATCCAAAGTGTACCTATGTCATGTGCCAGACTCGATGCCAGATGCACGCGATGCAAAATTTTCGACAAGATCATTGCTGCCAAGACCGGCAACACGGTAAATCTAGGCACTGAAGCGCACAAAATACACTTGAGAGTAATGGTGTTCACATCGAACGCGAATAGAGCGTCAAATACGCGTCTATCGCGTCTAGTTCGACGCTTGAATCTTCAGCTCAAGTTCAAATTTTTCAACTTGCGCGGAAGACGTTCGCGGCAAACGCGTCACCCAATTCGCGTCATTCGCGACGCCCGGCGCGAATGATGCGTCTATTCGCGTCTTTGCATTGACTATGTATGTAATCTACTCGCACAAATAATTAAATTCGCGTTCGGTGTGAACACACCATTAGTAAACACTTGTTCATTAATAAATAATTAAAATATCTCCTTGCTATTGTTTCCACATCCATAATCATTAGGCTACTTTTGCCAGTGCTTTGCTGCAAGCTTCACGTGCAGGTATATATCCCGCCCCCCAGTAGCCTATATTTAATTTAATTCACATTTATTTGTATAGCATTTTTCACAATACATATCGTTTCAAAGCAGCTTTACAGAAAATGCATGTCTAAATTACAATTTAGAGTGATCTGTTATCAGAGGTGACAGTGTAATGCATTTCAATTAATTTTCATTCAGTTTCATCGTTAACTAATGCATTAAGTTAAAGCAGAAACAATGAGCTCATTGAAGTAAAGAATAAATGCTGTTAAATGATTAGGAAACATGGAAAACTTTAGCATTGGTGCTTTTTTACATACTCAAAATATGAGTGTAAAAAAGTCAACAAACTGAAAAAAAAATTAGGTAATGTTATATTGTTAAACCTGGTTACATAAAATTGGTATCGAAAAAAGTATCGTTCAGGAACCGGTATCGAAGTCAAGGTATCGGTATCGGTATCGGTACCGAACATTTTGTTACGATACCCAGCCCTACCTATAGAGCTGCGGGGCAGGCTGCCACCTCACTGCGTGTTATTGCCATCCTCCTGGGTGTTCAATGACATGCACGAGGGTAGGGCTGATTCAGGGCTCATCCTTGAGCTGCCTGCCGTCACCGACCTTGCTCTCCGAGCGACGTAGGTGACCGCACGCTCCCTGAGTCAGGTGATGTCCACATAGGTGGTCAGACACCTCTGGCTAACCTGGTTGATGTGCGCGAGGCTGAGTGATTTCGTTTCCTCAACTCCCCCATATCCCAGGCTGGCCTCTTCGGCGGCGCGGTCGAGGACTCTGCCCAACAGTTCTCGGCCGCCCAGAAGTGGACTGTGGCTATTTTGTCTGACCCCGCGGCTTTGCTGCCTCCAGCTGCCGGCTCAGACGCCTCAGTCCGCTTGCTGCCGAATGCGCCCTCCTGCGACTTCCGCCCCCTCCCGCCCGGCCCCCAGCAGCACCAGGCCGCGCCGTGGAGGTGGTCGCAGGAAGGCGCCCCTGCCCGTACCGGTCCCGCAGCCCCGCCAAGGCCAGGCTCGCGGCGCTCCCGTTACGGGCAGCTCAGATGTGGGTTGCAGTTCTTCAGGGAGTGGTTGCAGAGCCACTCCTTCCCCCGGTGGAGGGCTGGGGGAGAATCTTTTCTAAACCAAAGAGCTGCATCCCATCTCTGAGCCCTCAGAGGGCCGGACAACAGTGCGCGACGCTCCCGGGCCTTGCCGCTATCGTCCCCCTCTGTCTCTGAGGGCGCGGATGACAGTGTGTGCCATCTCCGGACCACACCACTCTCGTCCCCCTCTGTCGCCAGACCCCTGGCAGAGCAGACCCCCGTGGAACGCTGGTCCTTCCCTGGTCTCCTCTGTCAGGAGGCGGAGCATGACCTTGCCCCCGCACCGGGCCGCTATGCCAACCACGCCTGGGCCGGTCACTCCGCTTCGCTGCCCCTCCAGGGGGACGTCTGTCGTTCGGATGTTTCCGCTGGTTCAGTTCTTGGGAGCTTGGTTAGAGCTTCCCTACCTGTCCCGCTGGGTCGCCCGATCTATCAGGTTCGGCTATGCGATCCAATTCGCACGGTCTCCTCCCCGCTTCAGGGGAGTCCGTTTACTTTGGTCGGTGGCAATGCCCCGATCATGAGAGCGGAGGTTGCCACCCTGCTGGCGAAGGGTGCAATCGAGACTGTCCCTCCAGCCGAAATGAGATCAGGGTTTTACAGCCCGTACTTCATTGTCCCCAAGAAGACCGGTGGGTTACGGCCAATCCTGGATCTGCGCGTCTTGAGCCGCTCCCTTCACAGGCTGCCGTTCAGGATGCTCACGACCAAACGCATTTTCGAATGCGTGCGGCCACAGGATTGGTTTGCAGCGATAGACCTGAAGGACGCCTACTTTCATGTCTCCATTTTACCTCGATACAGACCGTTTCTTCGGTTTGCTTTCGAGGGGCAGGCATACCAGTACGCGGTTCTCCCATTCGGGTTGGCTCTGTCTCCTCGCGTCTTTACGAAGGTCGTCGAGGCAGCCCTTGTTCCCCTACGCGAACACGGGGTTCGCATCCTGAATTATCTCGACGACTGGCTAATATTAGCTCACTCTCGAGATCAGGTTTGCGAACACAGAGACCTTGTGCTCCGGCACCTAGCCCGTCTGGGCCTTCGCGTCAACTGGGAAAAGAGCAAACTGAAGGTGTATGTGGCCGCTATCGCCGCTTATCACGAAGCAGCTGAAGGTAAGTCTCTTGGAAAGCACGACCTGATCATCAGGGTCCTGAGAGGAGCGAGGAGATTGAATCCTCCTCGCCCTCCTCTCGTTCCCTCTTGGGACCTCTCAGTGGTCTTAAATGCCCTGCAGAGGGCTCCCTTTGAGCCTCTGCAATCAGCTGAGCTTAAGATCCTGTCAATGAAGACAGCGCTCCTGGTTGCGTTGGCCTCCATTAAGAGGGTAGGGGACCTGCACGCATTCTCCGTTGACGAAGCGTGCCTGGAGTTCGGGCCCGGTCACTCTCACGTGATCCTGAGACCCCGGCCTGGATATGTGCCCAAGGTTCCCACCACTCCCTTCCGGGACCAGGTGGTGAACCTGCAAGCGCTGCCCCGGGAGGAGGCAGATCCAGCCTTGGCACTGCTCTGTCCAGTACGCGCACTCCGTGCTTACGTAGACAGGACGCAGTGTTTCAGGACCTCAGACCAGCTCTTTGTCTGTTATGGTGGGAAGCTGAAGGGAAAGGCTCTCTCCAAACAAAGGTTGTCTCACTGGATAGTGGACGCCATTGCTTTGGCATACCAGCAGCAAGGTCGACCATGCCCCCTTGGTGTGACCGCCCACTCCACCCGGAGTGTGGCGTCCTCTTGGGCTTTAGCACGTGGCGCCTCGCTGACAGACATCTGCAGAGCTGCAGGCTGGGCGACACCTAACACATTTGCCAGATTTTACAATCTCCGAGTGGAGCCAGTCTCCTCCCGTGTACTGTCTTTTTCAAGCTAACACGGGAACCGTTAGGTGTCTTCGCTTGCTCGCCACTCCTCTCCACGGACTGGATACGTGCGATATTTCCTCAGGTAGCCTTCCTCTCTGAAGCCCTGAGTTCCTCCAGCACTGTTGACGCTGGCGCCAGTGTCTATTGCCTGTGCGTCGGCTAGATGCCTCCGTGTGCATGGTTCCTGCTCCGAGCAACCCCCACATGTGTATTTCCACTGTAAGCCTCTTTGAGCACGTGTCTTTCCCTCGGCAAGCCACCTTGCCACTCCTGGAGTTGAAAGTTGCCACCCCACGGGCTGGTCACTCCAGTGTTCCTCCATATGAAGCCCCCTCGGCCATATGTGTATTCTTAAGTCCTCCCTATGGGTAGGCATGCTGCGGCATGTCTCCCCTGAGATATGCTTCCCAGTGTACCTTGGTATTCCTGTGTTAAGTAGAACTCCTTCGTCCGTGCCTATATCACGACAGGGAGGTCAGACTTCGCAGGGCACTGGAAGACAGCTGGGAAAGTGGCGTGATTACACGGATCGGTTACGGATGTAACCCTCGTTCCCTGGGTAGGGAACGGAGACGTTACGTCTCCCTGCCACTTCCGCTGTACCGCTGGGTCGACGCCTGAGTTCAGTCTCGGCTCCTCAGCGAAGACATGATCTGCTGTTGCAGGTGTCTCTCCTTAAATACCCACGCGGTGGGGCGGAGATACATTATGCAAATTCCGCAGACCCATGGCATTTCATTGCCATAGGCTCGTTTTTTAATACTCGAAGATGATAGGCTTTCTGGCGAAACCCCATTACGTCATCCGACGTAACGTCTCCGTTCCCTACTCAGGGAACGAGGGTTACATCCGTAACCGAGACGTTCTCCAGGTTTAGTTTTGACTCTGATGATGAAAGACAGCGGCATGACAGGTCATAGGTCAAAGTGACATTTCAACAGAATAATTCCACAGTTAACATGGCTACTTCTACAGTGTGGTATTGGTACTTTTACAAAAGTAAATGTTCTAAATACTTTATCACCTACTTGTGCTGATAAGGGGAGGTTCAGACTTGTATCCAAGACACACTATCAGTTGTTCAGCAGGTGCAGGTCAAATGGTCGGCTCGGTTCCTTTGAACTGGAACTGTTCGAGCCTTTCATTTAAATTCTTTAACTCAACAGCTGTAATCATTGACTTGGCTGATTGGGGTTTTATTTGCAAACAAATTGTGCATTTTCCTATCTGCTAAAGAGGTTACTGTGAACAGGGAAATAAACTTGTATACTGTGTGTGCATTTTCCTATCTGCTAAAGAGGTTACTGTGAACAGGGAAATAAACCTGTATACTGTGTATCTAGTTCCGTGCACAGGTGCAGCTCAATCAGTGAGTGTATTCAATATCACTCAGATGATTATTATGGCTGATTGTGTCAGTAAGTGCTGTAATATTTAATTTATCATTCAGAAGTGTACCGAATAGCTGTGACATAATTCAAGTGGGCTAAGAGTTACTCAGCAATTGAAATGCACAATGTTTTACTAGATAGTGTGTTATAACCCCCTAAAAATTAAACCTTCCAGGGAAAATGTATCCACATAGGTTTAACTTACCAAAAGTATTGGAACGGGAAAGCAAATTCCTTTGTTTTTATTGTTCACTGAAGACATTTGGGTTTAAGATTCAAAAGATGAGTATGAGGCAAGAGTTCAGAATGTCAGCTCTCATTTCCTGGTATTCACATCTAGATGTGTTAAACAAGTCAGGACATACCACCCTTTGTTTGAACCCACCCATTTTTCACGTGAGGAACAGTACTGGAAGAAAGAATCTTAAAGTAAATAACATTTAATATTTGTTGGCATAACACCCCTTGCATGCAATAACTGCCTCAAGGCCTGCGAGTGGTAAAAAGAAAAGTCTTCAGCAGACCTGCAATTTTCTGGGAATTTGTTCCAGATATATGGAGGTTTAATAACTGAACGCTGCTTCTCCAGGTTTAGTTTTGACTCTGGGGACAGAAAGAAGACCCGAGAGGTTTGGGTGGTTTATAACGAAGCAGAAGATTAGAAACCATTCAGTGCTTTATAAACCAACAGACAGGAAGACAAGCCAGATGTAAAGACCTCAGAACTGGAGTGATGTGATCCACTTTTTTGGTTTTAGTGAGGACTCGAGCAGCAGCGTTCTGAATCAGCTGCAGCTGTCTGATGCATGGACGCGGGAAGTAGGGGTGCTGCAGGTGCTGCAGCACCCCCTGTTGGCAAACTGTGATGACAATCAAATGATAGCTTATAAATATATCTCTGGTTGTTGTTTCTGTTCCACAATATTTTGTATGTCATATTTGGGGTGTGGGATGAAGAGAGGGATATTTTTAGTAATTATTTAATTAAAAATTATTTAATTTATCTTCAGTGTGTATTAGCCAATCAAGTGTCTTGACGCGAATCACGCGATTACGATTCAGCCTACTCAGCACAAAAAAAAATACCGTCTAAAAAACTGCTAGTGATATAACGTTGGTCTATATCAATTTCAGCGCTATAGCCATATAATTAGTTAGCTCATGTCAGAGTTTATCAGCCGAACTCCAGAGCGCAAATCTACCTTTGGTAGCTATACCAAAATCATCGTAAGGTAGAGACACGGTGTCTTACATCTCTGCGTATTTTTCCTGCCGCCGTGCAGGCCCAGATGGTAGCCTATATGATTGTGATTAGCATGCCTATTATAAAGAAACGAACCTTTTACTATCATGTCCATTGATTTTGATTAATATGCGCGAGGGAGAGAGAGAGAGCAAGACAGCGCTTGTGTTGTGTGAAGACGTGAGAGTGCGCGCGCGCTGCCGGGGCTCTCTCTCTCTCTCTCTCTCTCTCTCTCTCTCTCTCTCTCTCTCTTTGCTTGTTTGCGCCTTGTCAAACTATGTGTCTAACGCATCAGTCATTCTACTCTACAACACTCGCCGATCAAAAAAGGCTTTGGCAGCCGCCAAAAAGCGGACGATCCGACGGGTTTTAGAAGATTAAATACAACCCGAAACTAAAAAAAAACAGACCCGACCTCTATTTGAAACCGGCCTTTATTTACCCAAACCTGCAGCCACACCAGGCGTGTAAAAGTGACAGGCGTCTATTTGGGACTCGGCTATTATTTGAAGTTTTACGGTGTAAAGATCGTTGCCGTGCTTGCATCACTCCCTTACTCCTCCTTATAGTCCCTATGGCCACTTGGCCTGCGTGAATGCAAATGAAAAAAAAAGGTTTTGAGGGAGAGTAGTAATAATTCGTTAAATTGTTAAATTTGCTGTCTAGGCTTTCGGCAGGTTTTCACCTGTAAAGACACACACAAGATGTCGTATTTAACTGAACGTGTTTCACACCAAAATCCTGAGTTTGTAGAGACTAGAGCAGTGGTCGGCAATAGGTGGCCCAGGGGCCAGAACTGGCCCGACAGCAATAATATCTGGCCCGCAGCCAGATTGCTTTGATACACTGCAGCACATGCTTTTTTGTGAGCATGTGCAAAAGTGTCCATATAATCAATTTGTTTAACAAGGGAGAAAAGAAATATCCGCAGTGTGTTGGGATTGATCATACAACCCTCCCAACGGGAGTGCGGCACACTACTGACTGAGCTAAAGGTGCACACGTGTGTCCAAGGATTTGAAATAATTTGACTTTGTTCTGGCTCGCCATTTAACTGGTTGAAAAATGTTTGGCCTGATGCCAGACTTATTTGCCGACCCCTGGACTATAGAGGTTGGTTGAAAAGATTAAAATACTACAATACAACTTTTATCAACTTGTTTCTGTGGTACGAGCAAAACTTTATATGTTAAATATGACAATAAGTGTGATTAGATTAGTTATATTATACAATACTGTAATTAGTGTGTGTGTGTGTGCGTGCGCAGCAATAAATCTGCAGTGTGTATTCATGTTCGACCGTCTGTCTGGTAATCTCCATTTTTTTTTGGCATGAATTTTTCCTTTAACAACGTCATGATGATGGATGATGGCAAATCATGAAGGCAATCTTCGGCGCCTGTCTTTCCATCAGCGCAGCCATAAAAGTCGGGGCTGCTGTAAAACGGGAGTGATGGATTTAACCCCTTAAGTGTCACCGGCCAACCGGTGGGCCCAAATCCATTACATTTTAAAAACAATAATATCCTATACTAAACCTAAACTAATCTTGACAAACTATATATCATTTTAAAAGCTTACAATCTCTAGTTTCCATATTTGGTGATTGATTTTCAAAATAAATTACAGAGGAGCCGTAATTTATCAATTTGCAACAAGAATATGTTCATACTCCTAAGGCGTGTTAGACCTTTATTTTGAAATAGTGATGAACATGAAAAATCATGAAAGAAGGGTAGAAACCTCAGTTTGTTTTCATGCCAAGAGTTCAAAAGATAGCATCCATTCAATTATTTTAGAAAAAAGGTCTGATTTTTTTTTTTTAAATATAAAGAAAAAAATGATAGATCACCATTTGTGGCAGGAAGCTATAACGCACATGCGTGTTCTTTTTATGTGTTTCTTAGAGGTTGAATTCATATCAAAATCTGCCAAAATTCTCATATTACTTCTGAATAGAATGTCTACTTCATAAATTGTATGAAAATTGTGGAAATAATGGTTCAGATCATTCAAAACACATATGGAAATGGAGGCGCCCTTATATGGGCAGTAATGGAGTCTGGTTGTCATCTAGTGAAAAAGTTTGGTACTGCGCACAAACAAAATCTCACTGAAAGCTCATTTTTTGAGATATCAACCTAAAATTTGAAACACAACTTGTTCAGATTTTTGGCTTTGATTTTTTTGCAGTTTTAGAGTCGCCCAGGTTTTGAAAATATATATTTTATGTAAAATATGAATAATTAAATTTTTTACATTGTACATTTTCATAAACTTAAACTTCTATAACTTTTTTTCTGTTTCACTTTCTCAATTTATTTCACTTCTACAAAATCTGCCAAATGTCTTCTTTAAAACAAGACCAATCTTGCGTCTATATTCCAAAGCATTCTTGAATAACAACCATTTAAGTTCGAAATGTGCATTTTCATGTATATTCAAAAAAAGGGGGGTGACACTTAAAGGGTTAAGAGCCACTGCGGGTGATGTTTTACTGCTGCCATCTTTGTTTTGGTCCCTGCTGCACTTCATAGACATTCACACTGATTACATTACCATGATTATAAAGATACAAGACATGTTTGTGTTGTCTTCTTCAGTGTGACATCCTTCCATCCTTGTTGTGAAAAATCTCCCATGATCCTCAGTAAGAAAGCTCAGCGTTCTGGACAGGATTGTCCAATCACAGGAGGTGGGTTTTAATAGACCTACAGTGCTTAGACTCACACATTAGTATTTTAAAATACAACATTCTCCTAACAGGACTTGTTAGTGGCGTAGGGGGAGAACAATCACATGGTTTAACGTCACTGATCAGTCCAGAGTCGTCAGATTGCTCACAGAATCAGCGTTTAGGTTGATTTTAGCCAATACCAGTCAGCCTCTCCTACAGAAAGACTTTCTTCTTATTTCGACCTTAAAACCTGTTGAGCTGTTATTGTCTGAAATGACGTCAGTATATGACGTTAGGGCTTTAAACATGATAAGGACTGAGAAAGGAAAAACTGTGGCGTTTGTCTGCACAAAAAACTAAATCAGGGAGTGTGTCTTTACAAATAAATTAAAAATAAAGCATAAAACACTGATCGAACATGCTGGTCCAGGACTCTTTTTACTGACTCACAAAGAGGATTTAGTGTGATTAAGTTATTACTTAAATGGCATGTCCTCTTGTTCCTCTGCTCCAACAATATTTAGACATTTAATCTGAGTTAATTTCTTCTTGGTGACCGTTCCACGCCGTCTTCTTTTAAATATATGTGGTGTACTTTTAGTTTGTACTGTTCACTTACTTTAGATGAACAGTGAGAGACCTGCAGCCTTTATCATCAGAATGTAAACACTCAAACACAAAGCTCCTATTACTGTCTTAAGCACTAACATCCTCTGATTCCTAAATTAACACACACACACACACACACACACACACGCTGTGACGCAGTATTTAGCTGGACAAGCTATCGCTGAGCTAATCACCGGCTGCTCTGTGTTACACTAAAGGGATAATCTGCTGTTCTTTATCTGCTGCAGCAAATAATGGGATTTAGAAGGTCAATCCACTGATAGAGAGCTTACACACACCCACACACACACACACACACACACACACACACACACACCAGGGCTTGGGATATGGACCAAAAAGTCAAGTAGTAGCTTTTTTTTTATTTCACCGTTTTAATTATGCTTCATTCTTCACCTTATTTAAGTGTCACTCCCTTATTGAATCTGCCTCCTTCAGACCTAACGTACCTCTGCTTCTCTCCCTCTGTATCTGCTGTGGGGACTTTCTCCATCAGAAGTAGGCTACATTGTGTAGAGTCACTGGTTAATGTTTGATTAGTGCTGATGTTGGTGTATTCATTATAATTTCAGATAATAGTACAGGCTACTATATACCATTAGTGCTAGCTTTGCAGTCAAACCAACTCAGCAGCCGGTTTATTTACCCAGCGCCAGTTTATGTTCTGCTTGCTCAACAGTTGTTTGATACATGGCTATTAAAACACATATATTTGACACTCCTTTTTTTCTTTCAATTCTGATCATTTTGGCGCTGGTGATTTTCCTTGAATTGAATGAGGATTTCTGTGAATTTCTCTGTGCAGGAAAAACCCTGCAAAGCTGAGATGATGAAAGACAGCGGCATGACAGGTCAAAGGTCAAAGTAACATTTCAACAGAATAATTCCACAGTTAACATGGCTACTTCTACAGTGTGGTATTGGTACTTTTACAAAAGTAAATGTTCTAAATACTTTATCACCTACTTGTGCTGATAAGGGGAGGTTCAGACTTGTATCCAAGACACACTATCAGTTGTTCAGCAGGTGCAGGTCAAATGGTCGGCTCGGTTCCTTTGAACTGGAACTGTTCAAGCCTTTCATTTAAATTATTTAACTCAACAGCTGTAATCATTGACTTGGCTGATTGGGGTTTTATTTGCAAACAAATTGTGCATTTTCCTATCTGCTAAAGAGGTTACTGTGAACAGGGAAATAAACTTGTATACTGTGTGTGCATTTTCCTATCTGCTAAAGAGGTTACTGTGAACAGGGAAATAAACCTGTATACTGTGTATCTAGTTCCGTGCACAGGTGCAGCTCAATCAGTGAGTGTATTCAATATCACTCAGATGATTATTATGGCTGATTGTGTCAGTAAGTGCTGTAATATTTAATTTATCATTCAGAAGTGTACCGAATAGCTGTGACATAATTCAAGTGGGCTAAGAGTTACTCAGCAATTGAAATGCACAATGTTTTACTAGATAGTGTGTTATAACCCCCTAAAAATTAAACCTTCCAGGGAAAATGTATCCACATAGGTTTAACTTACCAAAAGTATTGGAACGGGAAAGCAAATTCCTTTGTTTTTATTGTTCACTGAAGACATTTGGGTTTAAGATCAAAAGATGAGTATGAGGCAAGAGTTCAGAATGTCAGCTCTCATTTCCTGGTATTCACATCTAGATGTGTTAAACAACTCTGGACATACCAACGTTTGTTTGAACCCACCCATTTTTCACGTGAGGAACAGTACTGGAAGAAATAATCTTAAAGTAAATAACATTTAATATTTGGTGGCATAACACCCTTTGCATGCAATAACTGCCTCAAGCCTGCGACCCATCGACATCACCAAACTGTTGCATTCTTCATTTGTGATGCTATTTCCAGGCTTTTACCGCAGTTTCTTTCACTTCTTGTTTGTTTCGGGGTGTTTCTCCCTTCAGTCTCCTCTTAAGGAGGTGAAATGCTGTTCTATTGGGTTAAGGTCAGGTGATTGACTTGGCCAGTGTAAAACCTTCCACTTTTCCCCCTGATGAAGTCCTTTGTTTTGTTGCATTTTGTCAATGCATTTCTCCGTAAATTGGCAGACAAAATGTTTCTCTACACTTCTGAATTCATTCTGCTGCTACCATCATCAATAAATATTAATGAGCCTGTTCCAGAAGCAGCCATGCACGCCCAAGCCATGACATTACCTCCACCATGCTTCACAGATGAGCTTGTATGCTTCGGATCATAAGCAGTTCCTTTCTTTCTCCACACTTTGGCCTTCCCATCACTTTGACAGAGATTAATCTTGGTCTCATCAGTCCATCAGATTGTGTTCCAGAACTTTTGCGGCTCATCTCTGTACTTCTTTGCAAATTTCAATCTGGCCTTCTGATTCTTCCTGCTGAGGAGTGGTTTGCATCTTCTTCGAACAGTGGATTGATACCTTCACCCCTGCACTGTGGAGGTCGTTGGTGATGTCACTTCCTGATGTTTTGGGCCTTTTCTTCACAGCTCTCACTATATTTCTGTCATCAACTACTGTTGTTCTCCTCGGCCGACCTGTTGGACGTCTGTTGCTTAGTACACCAGTAGTCTCTTTCTTTTTCAGGACATTCCACATTGTTGTGCTTGCTGTGCCCAATGTTTGTCCAGTGGCATTGGTCGATTTTTATGTCCGTGGAGCCATTTTACAACAGATGTTTAGGGAATGGCTCGCAGGATAAAGCTGCAACATGTAGAAATTATTATTAGTGTAATTTTCCGGATTTATCAGATGACTGATGTGTTCCAATTTCTGTAGGTTCAACATTGTGGGATACAGAAACTCTAAAAAAGAACACAACTGAAAAGCCCCAAAAAACCACCAACTTTAACATTTCTAAAGATGACTCCATTGAATCCAAGTCCTCTCTGCTTGATGTTGGTGCTTCTCTGAAGGCCAGTTTCCTGAGTGGACTGATTGAAGTTGGAGGATCTGCCAAGTATCTGAATGATACGAAGAAATCCAAGAATCAGAGCAGAGTGACATGTCAGTACAAAACTACCACCAACTTCAGGGAGTTGTCAGTGAATCAGCTTGCATCTATGACCAGACAACAAATAGATAATATCGATAAGGGCTGCGCTACTCATGTAGTCACAGGCATCCTTTATGGGGCAAATGCTTTCTTTGTGTTTGACAGTGAGAAGTTAGACAACAGCAGCGTTCAGGACATCCAGGGCAGCATGGAAGCTGTGATAAAGAAGATCCCCAAATTGAATATTGAGGGGAAAGTTGACATGAAGCTGACTAATGAAGAAAAAGCTCTGACTGATAAATTCTCCTGCAAATTCTACGGAGACTTCATTCTTGAAAGCAACCCTGCAACATTTGAAGAAGCAGTGAAGACCTATGTAGATCTTCCAAAGCTGCTGGGAGTAAATGGTGAGAACAGCGTTCCACTGACGGTCTGGCTGATGCCACTGAAGAACTGGGATCCCAAAGCTCCTGAGCTGATGAGTGGGATCAGCGATGAACTTGTGGGGATGGCTCAAGATGCTCTAGAAGATTTAAAGCAAATGGTAATGAGATGCAACGATGCTCTGGATGAAAAAGTGGCAAAGAATTTCCCACCAATTAAAAAAAAGTTAAGCATATTCAAAAAAGCGTGTGAAGATTATGCAGCTAAACTCAAGCAGACCATGAAGAAGGAATTTCCCCTTATCCGTGAAGGTAAAGATGGGAGTTCAGTAAAACAAGTCTTTGAAGACAGAGACAAGTCACCGTTCAGCCAAGAGAAACTAGGGAAGTGGATGGACCATAAAGAGAGTGAAATCAAAATCATCAAGCCCATTGTAGAGAAGGGAACGAAGATCGTCCTAAATCAGCCAGAGCTGGACAGAGAGGTTGTTGCTGCAGATGTAGAGGATGCTCTGTGCTTTGTTTTCACCTCCCTGGAGAGTGATGAGCCCTGCCTTGATGTGATGACCAAATACTTGAACTCATCTAATATAGAATGTACCCATGAAGAGTTGTGGCGCCTCTCAAAGGAAGCTTTTGATAAAATGAGTGAAAAAGCCGATGTTTTCCAGTATCTTGCCAAAGCACTGAAGAACAACAGCCGATTCTGTTTCCTCATAGCAGCCATTGAAAATAAGAAACACACAGGAGCAACCATCTACCATTACAGGGAGGGCAAACTGGTCTCTGAGGATTTTTCAAAGCCTGGCCTCCCTCCTGTGGAGCAAATCACTGACAAACAAAATCTGATCTGGTGTAAGTACTTTGCTATGCTTCTATGAGTTAAAAATACGCTGTACCAATTCCTCTCCTCCAGAAATCTGTTGTAACATCAGAATGACTAATAACACATTTTGTTTTGGTCTCTCCATCTCTCCAGATGCCCGTGATCTCACCCTGGACCCCAACACTGTGAACGGCTACCTCACTCTGTCTGAGGAAGACAAAAAGGCAACATATGGAGCATGGCAGAGCTATCCTAATCACCCAGAGAGGTTTGATTCAACTCCCCAGGTGATGTGCAAAGAGAGGTTAAAGGGACGGCATTACTGGGAGGTAGACTGGAGTGTTGCTTCTAGCACCTCTGTTTACATAGGTGTTGCACACAAAGGAATTGAAAGAAAAACAAACAGTAATCAGAGCCAGCTTGGAAACAATGCCATATCATGGTGTTTTGGCCAGTATAATTCCTCCCTTTATAAATATCATGGTGGTTCCTATGAGCAGATCAGCTTTCCCTCTACTGGCTGCAGCAGAGTTGGGGTGTTTCTGGATTGGCCTGCTGGAACTCTGTCCTACTACAGTGTCTCCTCTAACTCACTGAGTCACCTCTACACCTTTAAAACCACATTCACTGAGCCAGTTTACCCATGCTTCTGGCTTAATAAATATTCCAATTACGTGTACCTGCGTCTGACTGATTAAGAGACGTGATAGATTCTTGGTCTGTTAACAGTGACATGGGTTTATATTTAAAGTTTAAGAGCAACCGTATTTTAGTTTTAACTTGCTTCACAAATTCAAAACTGCATTCAAACCCAGAGAGACCAGGATGACTGATGATGTAATAAAGTGACTGTATGTGCCATTTACTGTTTATCAGTTCATGTTGAGGCTATGCACAGCCTTCTTCTCAAAATGATTGTTCTTCACAGCTTCACAATAACAACATAGATATTAGGTGTATTGTAACTTTCTAATTGCTGATTCTTAAAGATACAGAGCATATATCAATACACAATTGCAATGTCAACACTAGTATGTTGAAATAGGTAAGAAAATATTTACAAAACTTGTTTAGTTGAATTTACCATGTTTGGACATAAGAAAGCTAAAGTGCCTATTGCTTAATTTAGCATTTGTTATTTTCTTCTTTTTGCAGCATTTTAAAAATAATTATCCTTTCAGAATAAAAGAGGAATATGTTTGTTTTGTTTTTTGATCTACACCTTATCTCTGACCTAGAGTTCATTTTTATGACTTTACTGTTCTGAGCATAGAGTCTCTGTCATTTGTTGATCTCATCTTTTCTCATAATTATGAGAGGGTTGGGGTCTAAATTTGTTTGTTTTCTTTGGTGAATGCAGTGCGCTTCCGTACAATTGCTGTGTCAACACTAGTATGTTAAAAATGATAAATGACTGTATTCATTAACTTGTTTTTTGTTTGGACATAAGGTAGCTAATGTGGCTTTGTCAGATTTAGCAGTGGTTCGTTTTCTTATTTGTGTATCTTTAAAAACAATTATCGCTTCAGAATACAAGATACATTTTTTTTGTCTCAAGTCTGCACCGTAACCCTGTCCCACGGGTGAATAAACTTTTACTGTTCTGAGCAGAGACAAGCTTAACACCATCTTGTTAAATTTTAAAGACGTTGCTGGTGTTTATAGAGCTGAAGCAACGTCAGATTCCTGTGACACTGTAACACCTGGTGGATGTGTTTATGTTGAGCAGAATATTCAATAAAGTGTAGACCTGAGTTTACCACTGTGTGCTGCTTTGTTATTCCATGTAGATTCAAATGTTGACTGACTTAATGGTTGTATGCGTTATCATTTATGACATATCAGTATATTTCAATGCAAAAACACTACAATCATAGAACATAAGGAGGAGAATATCATAAGAACACAGAGGAAGGTAATATTTGCTGAGCTCTCACATGGATAGCTGTTGTCATCTGCTGCTAAATGTTGACGTCCTTCAACATGAAGTCTGGCATGTTGAATGACGGCATTCCACTCAGAAAGAGGCAGCTAGTTAGCCCTTCTTTCTAATGTTAGCACTCTATTCTCTCAACTATTTTTTAATTTCATTCCTAAAAACGAATAAAGTTACAATGGCATTCTCTCGTGCAGCACAAACGGTATGATGATGAAGAACAGGTCAAACAATACAGTTTCCTGTGCAGGGTTGATGCTTCTCAGATATGTACAGGTGCTGGTCATATAATTAGAATATCATCAAAAAGTTGATTCCCTTTCAAGGGAACTTCGAGCTGCGTTTGAGACGCGGTGGGAACGCTCTGCGTGATTGCATCATGAAGCACGTGTAAAATCAGTCCAATGGAAGCCCGAAACGTCATGGGTGACGTCATAGACCAGGAAACTATAAAGCACCCTTTAAAAAACAGACCGCGCCAGCTTCTGTTGTCTTCAGCAAGCGCTCTCTGTGACTCTGTCCTTGTCTATTTATTGTTGTCTGTCCGATCATTATATATATATATATATACACTCACCTAAAGGATTATTAGGAACACCTGTTCAATTTCTCATTAATGCAATTATCTAATCAACCAATCACATGGCAGTTGCTTCAATGCATTTAGGGGTGTGGTCCTGGTCAAGACAATCTCCTGAACTCCAAACTGAGTGTCAGAATGGGAAAGAAAGGTGATTTAAGCAATTTTGAGCGTGGCATGGTTGTTGGTGCCAGACGGGCCGGTCTGAGTATTTCACAATCTGCTCAGTTACTGGGATTTTCACGCACAACCATTTCTAGGGTTTACAAAGAATGGTGTGAAAAGGGAAAAACATCCAGTATGCGGCAGTCCTGTGGGCGAAAATGCCTTGTTGATGCTAGAGGTCAGAGGAGAATGGGCCGACTGATTCAAGCTGATAGAAGAGCAACTTTGACTGAAATAACCACTCGTTACAACCGAGGTATGCAGCAAAGCATTTGTGAAGCCACAACACGCACAACCTTGAGGCGGATGGGCTACAACAGCAGAAGACCCCACCGGGTAACACTCATCTCTACTACAAATAGGAAAAAGAGGCTACAATTTGCAAGAGCTCACCAAAATTGGACAGTTGAAGACTGGAAAAATGTTGCCTGGTCTGATTTCTGTTGAGACATTCAGATGGTAGAGTCAGAATTTGGCGTAAACAGAATGAGAACATGGATCCATCATGCCTTGTTGCCACTGTGCAGGCTGGTGGTGGTGGTGTAATGGTGTGGGGGATGTTTTCTTGGCACACTTTAGGCCCCTTAGTGCCAATTGGGCATCGTTTAAATGCCATGGCTTACTTGAGCATTGTTTCTGACCATGTCCATCCCTTTATGGCCACCATGTACCCATCCTCTGATGGCTACTTCCAGCAGGATAATGCACCATGTCACAAAGCTTGAATCATTTCAAATTGGACATGAACATGACAATGAGTTCACTGTACTAAAATGGCCCCCACAGTCACCAGATCTCAACCCAATAGAGCATCTTTGGGATGTGGTGGAACGGGAGCTTTGTGCCCTGGATGTGCATCCCACAAATCTCCATCAACTGCAAGATGCTATCCTATCAATATGGGCCAACATTTCTAAAGAATGCTTTCAGCACCTTGTTGAATCAATGCCACGTAGAATTAAGGCAGTTCTGAAGGCGAAAAGGGGTCAAACACAGTATTAGTATGGTGTTCCTAATAATCCTTTAGGTGAGTGTATATCATTATGGCGAGCAAGCAAGATTTCAAACGTTGTGTTGTTCCCTGCCCTCATTTCATCTCGGGTGGGGACACACATCAGATGTGTGTTGCTTGTTTGGGAGTGGAGCATGCCCAGTCGGTCCTCGAGGGGGCTGACTGTGAGCATTGCATGAGTTTGTCCATGAAAACTCTCCGGTCTCGCCGGGCATTCTTTGAGGAGGATGGTTCGGTTCGTGTTCCCCGAGGTGCGGGTCCCGCTGCTGCCGAGGCACAGCGGCGGCGTGCATCTTGGGGTTCACAGATGGATCTAGTAGCGGGGTTTGAGGCGGGCCCAGCCCTTTCTCAGCCCTTACCTGCTGGATCCGGTGTCCCAGCCCAGGAAGGAGCCCGCTCTGCGGTTTCTCCTCCCCAGGTTGAGGCACCAATGTTGCGGCTATCCAGTTCTGATGAACTGGATGTCGTTGAAGTGGGGGAATTTGAGTTTTCGCCAGCTCATACCCCTGCTGATGAGGAGCTTATGGAGGTTTTGTCTCGTGCTGTTGCTAAATTGAATATTGAGTGGCCAGCTGATGATATTGATGTTGAATCAAATAAGAGTCTTTTAGATGAACGTTATTTGCCATCTAGATCACGACCTCCTCGTCGGGAACTCCCGTTTTTTCCTGATCTCCACACCGAGGTGTCCAGATCATGGAATAAACCGGCGTCTTTCAGAGTGCATAATCCTCAAACTAGTAATTACAGTAAGGTTAGAGGGATTGATCATTTTGGTTATTTGACGATGCCTCGTGCGGAAGAGACGCTTGCGAGCTATCTCTCCCCCGAGTCAGCGTCATCACTGAAAGCCCCGATGTTACCCACCAGACCGTTAAAAAATACATCAGTGCTGGTGGGTAAAGCGTATTCGGCAGCAGGTCAGGCCGCGGCATGCTTACATACCATGTCAATTTTACAAGCATACCAGGCTGACCTGCTGAGGGACATGGATCAATGTGAAGAAGTTAGTGCCGATGCAATTCGAGAATTGCGTTGTACAACAGATCTATCTCTCCGGGCCACCAAGGAGACGGCCAAATCTGTGGGTCGTTCTATGGCAGCCCTGGTGGCCACGGAGCGTCATCTTTGGTTAAATCTTTCAGAGATTAAAGATCAAGATAGGTCTGTTCTTCTGGACGCACCGCTTTCTCCTACAAGTCTTTTCGGCGATGCTATAAATTGTGTTGTCGATAGGTTTCAAGAAAACAAAAAACAAGCGGCTGCGTTTCAGAGATTTCTTCCTCGCCGGTCCAGTGTCCCCGAGGCTGCACATAATATAAAGATGGAGCAGCCTCGTCCGTCTACGAGCTCCGCACACAGATTCCAGCAGAAACAGAGCGTCGCTGCTCGGGCTCCTCCACAATCTGGGGTTCCCGAGTGGCGTTCGCAGTCCAGGCCTGTTGGGGGTAGACAGGATCTGAGGACTGTCATCTCCAAGAGAGCTTGGACTAAGAAGAAGTCCTGACGCCGAGTATGTCAGGCTTCTGAGGGTGGTCCCCTCCGGGGGGCGATTCTCCGAGGAGAGTCGCAGCGTTGCCACATCGGTTGTTCCCTGCCGGTTCGCCGTTTCAGGGCACCGAGGTGTCAGCGTCCCCGTGCAATCCTCTGAGGAGGGTTGTAGAACGGTCAGTTCGGTTGTTCCCTGCCGGTTCGCCGCTTCATGGCGCCGAAATGATTGTTCAATCAAATCCAGAGGCCAGTCTCGAGAGACTGGTTCCCTTATCAGAATTTCTGGCAGCGTGGAAACTTCTGCCAAATATTTCTTTATGGGTCCTGCACATAATAGAAAAGGGTAACAGAATTCAGTTATTTCAGACACACAGACTATAACTGCAGACAGGCGGCTGGCAGATATATTTAGAATACACCAGAAACGATCAGTTAACGGCTCATTACCGTTGGCACTCCTCCACTGATAAACACGGCATTAGCTTTGTGGCTGATTTAGCAACAGGCAGCTAGCTGCTGTACGTGATTTTAGAGAATATTTAGAAGTGATGAACTAGGGACAAATGTGGACCGTTCGCTAGAACTGCCACACTGTCTGAAATAAATGTACAGTTACGTCTGTCAGCAGTTAAGCTTCCAACACCCAGCTGCTAGGGATGGGTATCGCTACTCGGTACCTTTATGGTACCAACCGAAACAGCCCGGTATCGAGTAGAACCGAAACGTCTCCAGTAGTGCTGGGCCGTTATCGGCGTTAACGTGAGACTCTTATCGGGCGATAAAAAAAATATCGGCGTTAATCTATTCTCAAAGTTATGTTGGGAGCTGGGTCTATACTACGCAAGCTATGATGACTTTCACCGTTATATTTTAGCGCGGATGTATACCTCGCTGAATCAGGGCCGGCCCGTGGTATGGCGACATTGGCGGTTGCCTAGGGCGCAAAATGTCAGGGGGCGCCGCAAGAGAAGGTTTTCGACTTGGCTTAAATCAACTCAGCCCAGCTGTTGTGACACCAGCGTGCGCCGTGATAGTAATTAAGTGCCAGACATTTGTGACGAGTCGTGTCGTTGTGTAGAGTTTTGCGATTTGAACATCTAAAGCCTGAGGCGCAGCCTTGCTCTGATTGGCTCTCTGAGCTGCACTTAGTTGAGCTGAAGTTAACGTGTGTGGTGAGTGTTTTCCGGTTGGTTTCGGTTTCACATGCAACGTACAGTCTGTGCACTGTGTCGGTCAAACGGTCTAAAGTAGAGAATTCCAGCAGAGCAATAAGTAGCCTAATGCACAGCAGAGTGCAGGGCAGGTAGACTTAAAAGATGGTATGAATTCTCATCAAACCATGACATTAGTCTCTTAATATTATGTATTTTTTTTGTCAGAGAACACAGACGTGGGAGAGATTCTGAATGTGCAGAAAGTTTTGAACGTGAGTAGAAACCTGCTAAAACACAGGATTTATTAAAGTCCAGGAATTTATAACTTTAATTAAAATGAACTTATTTGAGGTGAAAAGGTGGAAGAAGGAGAAATAGAGCTTGGACTGATTGACACAAAGCTACTGACTGTAAAACAGTTCATCACGACTTCTTATGTAGGCCTACAGTTCAAAATTCATGTTTAACTGAATAAACAGTTAGTAAACACAAGTACATCTAATTGGTGATGAAAATAAATCATGTTCAATAAGATGTACTTATTGAACATGATTTATTTTCATCACCAATTATCATAGTAGAACAGCTTTCTCAAGCAGTTTGTGATGCATTTTGGAAACAGGAGATGAGCCCCTGGTCTAATGCGCCACCTGGCTTGAGAAACCCGTTCTCAAAGACTTACTTTTAGTCATTATTTGGGTAGCACACATATTCTGAATGTCTTCGGCAGAATTCAAATGAGCCATTTTAATCTAGATTAATCTAGATTAATCTCAAGATACAGTGAGATTAATTTAGATTAAAAAAATTAATCTATGCCCACCACTAGTCTCCAGTCAAACCAGTACTTCAATCGATACCTAGGCCTACTTTTTGTAACCAGATTGTGGCAAAAAAATCACTATTTGTATGGTTTTGCTTGCAGCCAAACACGCAAGCAACACACCGAAAGAAAGAGAAGAGAACGCTTTTTTTTCCCTCATGTGCCTGCACCATAAACTGTATAAAAAAGGCCTGCACGAGCGGAGTCCAAGCCTGATTTTAACAGCCGCTCACCTTCGGCTGCGGTCTCAGGCATGTTCGTCTTTGTTGCAAGTTTATCACCACAAGCTTGGCTTTCTGTTGGTTTCATCTCCTCGGATAATTTAACACTTCTCTGTACAGTTTTATTTGCTGTTCACATCACTTGTCACTGATCAGCTGATTTTACTCACGGAGCGTCCGGCTGCAGCTGCGGCTGCTTAACGTGTAGTTTGTTTGATCGGCTAGTAGGGCTGGGTATCGATTTCAATACTTTTTAGGCACCGACCGAATTGCCTTAATACCATCGAGTATCAAAAAATGCCTTGTCTTTCGGTACCAAATTTCGATACCCAAAGGTTCTTGTTAACGCCAATGAGCCAATAAGCATGCAGCATTCTTCATGTGCCCACATCTAAAAGTGATTGTAATTGGCTGCGGTGATGTAAACACTAGTTCACGCCGGTTACGCACAGAGGCGTGGCTCGTGGAAGTAAAAGACTTTCTGGAAGTACTTTTACTTGCGCGTGCGGTGTTTGTTTGTTTTTGGAGCTCCGTCGAATTGATTCATTAATCCTTGATTTTCTTCTCTACCACTCATTTATAAAACAAGCACTTTCTATTTTTATATCGTGTGAACTTATCCTCGATACTATTCCCTATAAAAAACAATCGGATTGCTTTGATATCGCTACTTAGATCCAACTTTGCGAATCTTGGCTACTAGCCCTTTAGCCCGCTAGCATTTCACGCGTGGGCTCGCGCCTATCGAGCGTCTGATTTTACACCCGTTTCACTGAAAGGATACAGGTTATATCCAGCATTCCAGTCCTAAATTAGTAGTGATATTGGTAGTATCACTACTAATTTACTGTTCATCTGTTATAATGGCGAACATATCGGATGTGTGTCTAACGTTACCTCTGAGTGCAGGTGAGGACACATTCGAGCTGATCTCGGTACGATTGGAGCTGGAATCGGTGGAGAAACAGATCCGTGGTCTGCTGGAGAGGCAAGCCGAGCTGCGGGATCGGCGATCAGGGCTTGAAACGTCACGCGCCGATGCTCACAAGTCAGTGGTTAGTAACTTTTTGACTCCGACTTCTTCTACTCCGTGCGTTTCTCTGCCCAGGAGGACGCGATCATCTCTGGCTTCATTCACTCCGGCACCGACACAACACCATGGACCCTGGGTGATCCCACAGCGGAAGACACGAGCCAGGACCAGAGCAAGAACCTCTCCGCCCCTCCCGGTCTTTGAGATCTCCACCCGGAACCGCTTCTCCCCTCTTCGCGAGTCGGAACGCGACGACGCCGTGATCATCGGCACTTCCATGGTCCGTCATGTCCGTGCTACCTCAGGTAAGGGTAAGGTGCGCACTCACTGCTTTCCTGGTGCTCGTGTTCTAGATGTCGCCGCACAGGTTCCCGAGATCCTGAACGGTGACGAGCGCGTCGGAGCCGTTGTCCTCCATGCGGGAACGAACGACATCAGGCTGCGGCAGACGGAGGTTCTGAAGAAGGACTACAGGAGCCTGATCGAGACGGTACGCAGCACAGCACCTGAGGCAACGATCATCGTGTCTGGACCGCTTCCCACGTACCGACAAGGACAGGAAAGGTTCAGTAGATTATTTGCACTAAATGAATGGTTAATGTCATTGTGTAATGAACAAAAACTGCTCTTTGTAAATAATTGGAATCTGTTCTGGGAGCGACCTAGGCTCTACCGTGCTGATGGCCTGCACCCCAGCAGAATCGGAGCGGCTGTTCTGTCGGACAACATCTCCAAGACGTTACACACCAACTGACAAGTAAGTCAAAGTCCAAATCACAGTCTTTGCTGTCCCAACTTAATTGATATAAGTAGTGTAGAACATTGTATAGAAACTGTGTCTATTCCTCGTCTAGTGAGGCCAAACAATAAATCTAGTGTAGGATCTAGGAAAAATCTAATTGTAATTAAACCAGAAAATCTAAATATCAGTGAACAAAACCAATTTCTAAAACTAGGTCTTCTAAACATTAGATCGCTCACACCTTAGGCGGTTATTGTAAATGAAATGGTCACAGATAATAGCTTCGATGTACTTTGCCTTACTGAAACCTGGCTTAAACCAAATGAGTATTTCGGTCTAAATGAGTCTACTCCGCCAGGATACTGTTATAAGCATGAGCCCCGTCCGATCGGTCGTGGCGGCGGTGTTGCAACAATCTACAGAGATATTCTTAATGTTACTCAGGAAACATGTCACAGGTTTAATTCGTTTGAAGTACTTGTGCTAAACGTTACGCTCTTAGATGTAAGAAAGAAATCCCTATTATCTCTAGCCTTGGCTACTGTATATAGACCTCCAGGGCCTTACACCGATTTCCTAAAAGAGTTTGCAGACTTTCTCTCAGATCTATTGGTCAATGCCGATAAAGCAATAATTTTTGGAGAGTTTAACATACACGTAGATAACACAAATGATGCGTTAGGGGCTGCGTTTACAGATTTATTAAACTCCTTTGGGGTCAAGCAAAACGTCAGTGGTCCCACTCATCGTCTAAATCATACACTAGATTTAATTATATCATATGGAACCGATCCAACCGATATAGATATTATACCGCAAAGTGATGATGTCACTGATCATTACATGGTAACGTGCATAATACGTACTGCTGAAATATGTCATGTTGCGCCACGTTATAGACCAGACAGAACAATCCTTCCAACCACTATAGATAGATTCTCAAATAGCTTACCTGATCTATCTCAGCTGCTCAGTGAACCCAAACAAACAGATGAACTAGAGGAAATGACCAGCAGTTTGAGCTCCATTTTCTCTAGTACATTTGATATTGTTGCACCAATTAGATTAAAAAAGGTTAGAGAGAAAACTAAAGCACCATGGTACAATAGTACTACATATGTTATCAAGAGAGAAACTCGTAACTTAGAGCGTAAATGGAAACAAACTAATTTAGAGGTCTTTAGAATCGCGTGGAAAGACAGTGTGTCACGTTATAAAAAGGCTCTAAAAGCAGCCAGGGCTGAGCATCTCCGCAAACTAATAGAAAATAACCAAAATAATCCAAGGTTTTTATTTAACACCGTGGCTAGACTAACAAATAAACAGACATCACCAGAGCAAAATATTCCGTTACAGTATAGCTGTAATGATTTTATGAATTACTTCAATGAGAAAATAGAAAGCATCCGAAATACAATTGTAAATGTACAATCCTCTATGGTGTCTTATGATTCAGCCTCAATTATGGCCCCTCAAGAACAACTACACCGCTTTACAACTATAGGACAGGAAGAGCTAAATAAACTTATCATTGCATCTAAACCAACAACATGTTTATTAGATCCAATACCCACTAAACTACTGAAAGAAGTGTTACCTGTAGTGGAAGAGCCTCTTCTCATTATTATTAACTCGTCTTTATCTTTAGGTCATGTTCCAAAAATATTCAAGCTGGCAGTAATACAACCTCTCATTAAGAAACCACAATTAGATCCAAATAACTTAGCAAATTACAGACCCATTTCAAATCTTCCATTTATGTCTAAAATACTAGAAAAAATTGTGTCCGCTCAATTGTGCTCTTTCTTGCAAGAAAATGAGATATATGAAAAATTTCAGTCAGGATTCAGACCGCATCATAGCACAGAAACTGCGCTAGTTAAAATTACAAATGATTTACTTTTAGCGTCTGACCAAGGCTGTATCTCAATACTAGTTCTACTCGATCTTAGTGCTGCGTTCGACACTATAGATCACAAAATACTCTTGGATCGACTACAAAACTACACTGGTGTTCAGGGACAGGCATTAAGCTGGTTCAGATCGTACTTATCGGACCGTTACCATTTTGTTTGTTTAAATGGGGAAAAATCGAAGATAACGTCAGTAGACTATGGAGTGCCGCAAGGATCGGTGTTAGGCCCTCTGCTATTCTCAATATATATGCTGCCACTTGGTAATATTATAAGAAAACATGGAATTAATTTCCACTGTTATGCTGATGACACTCAATTATATATTTCATCACGACCAGATGAATACACTAACTTATCTAAATTGACAGAATGTCTCAAAGATATAAAATGCTGGATGACGCGTAATTTCCTGCTATTAAATTCAGATAAAACGGAGGTATTACTTATTGGTCCAAAAAACTACACACAAAACCTCTTACAATACGACTTTAATATAGAAGGATGTCCTGTTACCTTATCCACTACAGTAAAAGACCTGGGTGTTATACTAGACCGCAACTTGTCTTTCGAAAATCATATTTCATTTGTTACAAGAACTGCCTTTTTCCACCTTAGAAACATTGCTAAATTACGTAACATGCTATCTGTTTCTGATGCAGAAAAGTTAGTTCATGCATTCATGACCTCGAGACTAGATTACTGTAATGCTTTATTAGCTGGTTGTCCTGCATCCTCAATAAACAAGCTACAGTTAGTGCAAAATGCAGCCGCTAGAGTTCTTACTAGGTCAAGAAAATATGATCATATAACACCAATTTTATCATCTCTGCACTGGTTACCTATTAAGTTCCGTATCAATTACAAAGTACTACTACTGACCTATAAAGCCCTAAATGGTTTAGCTCCTGTGTATTTAATGGACCTTCTATCGCCCTACAATCCATCGCGTTCTTTAAGATCACTAAATTCGAGGCTTCTGGTCATTCCTAGGATATCTAAGTCCACTAAAGGAGGGAGGGCGTTCTCACATTTAGCTCCTAAACTCTGGAATAGCCTTCCTGATACTGTTCGTGGCTCAGACTCGCTGTCCCAGTTCAAAACTAGATTAAAGACGCATCTCTTCAGCCAAGCATTCACATAATGCTTACCTTTTATACCACTGCTGAATCAGATCAAATGCATTAATATTATGAACAGCAGCTACGCTAATTATTTCCCATCTGCTTTTCTGCTGTTATCTCGGGACGCTAGTCGAGGTAAATAGCGTTCGTCAGCTCCAGTTTGTATCCAGCCTCTCACGGAGACTTCAGATGCCCCAACACCTGCGATGAGACGACTCGACGCCTGTGAAGAGACGACTCGACGCCTGTGAAGAGACGACTCAACGCCTGTGAAGAGACGACTCGACGCCTGTGAAGAGACGACTCGACGCCTGTGAAGAGACGACTCGACGCCTGTGAAGAGACGACTCGACGCCTGTGAAGAGACGACTCGACGCCTGTGAAGAGACGACTCGACGCCTGTGAAGAGACGACTCGACGCCTGTGAAGAGACGACTCGACGCCTGTGAAGAGACGACTCGACGCCTGTGAAGAGACGACTCGACGCCTGTGAAGAGACGACTCGACGCCTGCGATGAGACGACTCGACGCCTGTGAAGAGACGACTCGACGCCTGTGAAGAGACGACTCGATGCCTGTGGAGAGACGAAGAGACGACTCGACGCCTGTGAAGAGACGACTCGACGCCTGTGAAGAGACGACTCGATGCCTGTGGAGAGACGAAGAGACGACTCGACGCCTGTGGAGAGACGACTCGACGCCTGTGAAGAGACGACTCGACGCCTGTGAAGAGACGACTCGACGCCTGTGAAGAGACGACTCGACGCCTGTGAAGAGACGACTCGACGCCTGTGAAGAGACGACTCGACGCCTGTGAAGAGACGACTCGACGCCTGCGATGAGACGACTCGACGCCTGTGAAGAGACGACTCAACGCCGGCGATATGTTATACCCTAAATTAATACATGATGATCAACTAACTGTATTTTTCTATGTACATTTCTGAAATGCACTTTCTGTAAAGCTGCTTTGAAACAATATGTATTGTGAAAAGCGCTATACAAATAAATTTGAATTGAATTGAACCATTGCCAACTTATTTCCATCCCTACCCCCATTTATATTTAAGGAGCCTGCTCTCAAAAACTCCATAAAAAGGGAAAGATATAAAAAGGACAGAAATAGTGTGAAAAGACAAATAATAGCCGACACCCTTTGTGTTTTAATCATTTTGTGAAGCGTTTGCCTTAAGGCCAATTTATACTTCTGCGTCGGGTGCGCGCAGTAGGTACGGCGTAGCATACGCACAGACGCGTACCATACGCCGTACCCTTCGCCGTAACCTGACGCGCACCTCCTCAAAAATGTAACTACACGACGCGGACCGCAAGATCTGTGATTGGTCGGCTTGGGAGCATCGCGTTTCCTCCTATGTATTTCCGGCGTGTTCTTCTGCACCGCCCGCCATTTTTAAATTCTAAGTACAGCGAAACTGTTAAAAAAAACCTAAAAATTTACCTTTTCCACCTCGATAAGCTCCAACTCCAACATGATCTGCTCTCTTTCAGTCGACATTGCTTGTAGTAACCTAAACTCAAAACAGCCGCGAGGAATCATCTTGTTCTTGCCGCGAGGAATCTAAACACAGTGGAACATTAAAACCCTCCGCCGCCAACTAGCGTTTCGGCGCTGTACTGCAGAGCAACGCAGACCTAAACGCAGAAGTATAAATGCTCATGACGGCGTCGCCTACGTGCGTGTACTACGAGTGTACACTACGGCGTACACTCGACGCAGAAGTATAAATTGGCCTTTACTCTTTCTTAACTTTGTTAAGATCTTCCTTAACCGAAATCTTTTCTGCTTGCTAAGAACCTCAAGACTAACGTTTCTTTGTTACAAAGTCACCGACACTATAAATTTCCCGATGTCTGGGAAAAAATCTTTGACTTCCACAGTCTTTCCAAAAGTTGTATCAAGAAAGTCATTTATTTCTTGCAGTGTATATGCATCTTCCATGCTTTGTGAACCAATATCTGAAATTTCAGAGAAATTATCATCATCTCCCATTTCAGAATCAGTACACATTTCAACACTGTTAAACACTCCAGAATCGTCAGTTTGAATCATTTCAACTTTTACTTTTCCTTTGTTGACATCATCAGTCATCACACTACTTTCCCCCATTCTAGATGCATCATTTTGTCCAATAGAAATCTCGTTTTCATCAACATCATCTTTCTCATCATTACTGTCAATCAAATCAACATTAACAACGTTCCTTTCCCCTGTAATCTGAGTTGGTTCTTTCTCATAATTAGTTTCATCAGTATTAATCTGGACATCTTCATTTTTTTCCTGAACATCCTCAGCAGCAGCGCTATGTTCAGCTCCCTCCTCCTGCCTATCCTGGGCCTTATGTGGGCACGCCATCCTCTTATGCCCAATATCCCCACACTCAAAGCACTTCATGCTACCAGTATTAGCATAAACCACATACGTTTTTCCTTCGTGGCCAACTCTAAACGATACATCCAGCTCTGGCTGATTCAAAAACATAAACACTTGCCTCCTGAAAGACATTACGTGCTTCAAAGCTTCGTTTCTGCATCTCAGTGGAATAGTTCTAATACCACTTGCAAACTTTCCATATCTCGCTAACGCTCTTTCAATTTCATCATTCTGAATGAAAGGGGGAACGTTAGACACGGTTATACGGGTCGTCGGCGTTACCAGCGGTGAAACGGTAAGAAAATCTCCACTTACCACAATTCCTTCGCTTATCAACCGATTTGCCAGTTCTTCCTCCTTTACAAACACCACTACCGCCTTATTCATCCTCGACGCCTAAGAAATGTTTTCATATCCGATAAGTTCTCCAACCACCAGTAACACATCCTCCACCGTCACGCCTTGTGCAGGCACACACCTGACGCCGTGACGGAGCGACACAGGTGACAGCACCACCTCCGCGGCCGCGGGGCGAGACGCCATCTCAGTGCCGTCACAAAAGTTTCCAAATAAACAAAATCTCTGCTCCCTTAGTCAAAAAATTATTCCTCTCCTAATACATTTCTATTTACGTGCAATAGAAAATAGAAATAGGAAAAAAACTCCCGTAGCCTACTCCTCGTGAAACCCTCACGCACACCCCAAAACGCTCCCAGCGTGCACCGGAAGAGAGAGAGAGAGAGAGAGAGAGAGAGAGAGAGAGAGAGAGAGAGAGAGAGAGAGAGAGAGTGTGAGTGTGAGTGTGAGTGAGAGAGAACGAGAACGAGAGAGAGAGAACGAGAGAGAGAGAACGAGAGAGAGAGAGAGAGAGAGAGAGAGAGAGAGAGAGAGAGAGAGAGAGAGAGAGAGAGAGATAGAGAACGAGAGAGAGAGAGAACGAGAGAGAGAGAGAGTGTGAGTGTGAGTGAGAGTGTGAGTGTGAGAGAGAGAGAATGAGAACGAGAGAGAGAGAACGAGAGAGAGAGAACGAGAACGAGAGAGAGAGAGATAGAGAACGAGAGAGAGAGAACGAGAGAGAGAGAACGAGAACGAGAGAGAGAGAACGAGAGAGAGAGAACGAGAACGAGAGAGAGAGAACGAGAGATAGAGAACGAGAACGAGAGATAGAGAACGAGAACGAGAGAGAGAGAACGAGAACGAGAGAGAACGAGAACGAGAGAGAGAGAACGAGAACGAGAGAGAGAGAACGAGAACGAGAGAGAACGAGAACGAGAGATAGAGAACTAGAGAGAGAACGAGAGAGAGAGAACGAGAACGAGAGAGAGAGAACGAGAACGAGAGATAGAGAACGAGAACGAGAGAGAGAGAACGAGAACGAGAGAGAACGAGAACGAGAGAGAACGAGAACGAGAACGAGAGAGAGAGAACGAGAACGAGAGAGAACGAGAACGAGAGATAGAGAACTAGAACGAGAGAGAGAGAACGAGAGATAGAGAACGAGAGAGAGAACGAGAGAGAGAGAACGAGAACGAGAGAGAGAGAACGAGAGATAGAGAACGAGAGAGAGAGAGAGAGAGAGAGAGAGAGAGAGAGAACGAGAACGAGAGAGAGAGAACGAGAGATAGAGAACGAGAGAGAGAGAGAGAGAACGAGAGAGAGAGAACGAGAGATAGAGAACGAGAGAGAGAGAGAGAACCTGAGAGTCCTCTGCGAGGAGGACATTGACTGCCTCATGGGCTGCCCTCTCTCTGGCCTGCCGCTTGGACGAGCCACTCATTGGGGAGAAGGAGCGCCCCTCCAATTTCACCTGGCAGGAGAACCTGAGAGACAGAGAGACCGTGAGAAGAGTCATGATCACGTTTCACACACCTGTCATCCAGTGAGGACACAATGAGATGAGGTCCAGATAGATGCGTGTGTGAGAGAGTCAAGTCACCTTTATTTATATAGCTCATACAGAGCGTTTCAAAGCAGCTTTACAGAGATAACAGGAAAGTAATGCAACAAAGTTTGTTTCCAGAAGAAAATAGCATCACAGCTCAAGTAAGTTCAGTGATGTTTACCCCGTGATGCCTTTTAGGGAAAAATCGGGTCTATTGGAGACGTCCAATCGATTTCTTAGGCGGGCCGAAATAACACCACAGACAGTGTAATCACCATGGGGAAATCTCACAGTAAAACAAGCAGCTGTGCAAAATGTAATACACTGGTGTTTTGCCAGATGAGGATTTTTTCTTTGTATAATCTTTTACTCTTTTATGACTGTTTTAATCATTCTTCCTCTTGCTTTTATTTTGTGATTATTTTAATTCCTTTCTGTAAAGCACTTTGAATTGCCATAGGTTAAAAGGAGCTCTATAAATACACTTGCCGAGAGAGTGAGAGAAAGTGAGTGAGTGGGCTGTAGCTATACACTAAACTCACGATACACGATATTCAGCTCAGGATACGATATACATCACGATATTCAGCTCACGATACGATATACATCACGATATTCAGCTCACGATACGATATTCAGCTCACGATACGATATTCAGCTCACGATACGATATACATCAGGATATTCAGCTCACGATACGATATACATCACGATATTCAGCTCACGATACGATACACGATATTCAGCTCACGATACGATACACGATATTCAGCTCACGATACGATATACATCACGATATTCAGCTCACGATACGATATACATCACGATATTCAGCTCACGATACGATATACATCACGATATTCAGCTCACGATACGATATACATCAGGATATTCAGCTCACGATACGATATACATCACGGTATTCAGCTCACGATACGATATACATCACGATATTCAGCTCACGATACGATATACATCACGATATTCAGCTCACGATACGATATATGTAATGGCGATTTGTCTTCAACTTAAATCAAACAAGAAATCTAAATAATATAAACAAACTCAAAATCAAACAGCCATTGAGGCACTTAAAGATCGAATCTTACGCAGGGTACAATAAGTCCAATGTCCAAGCAAGCATATCGTTCATGCGGTTTATTTCCATTTGAGCAAGCAAGCATACAAACAAATGGCGTCTGCAGCCTCTCTTTCCCTGGTAAAAAACCAACAACCTTTCCCAGTGCCTGCCTGTCTTAAATGTGACCACCATTATATACCTGCCAACAGGTGCTCAATACTTTCAAAATAAAAGTCCCAAAAATACTCAAATTAACTAAAATAACAACATTAATATTCTGGATCTACATCAATAAAATAATCATGCAAATTATTTAAGGTGAAACAAAATAAAGTAATTTAATTATTAACTTAATTACAAAACAAGGAAATAGCTCCAACAATATACATTACGATATTCAGCTCACGATACGATATACATCACGATATTCAACTCACGATACGATATACATCACGATATTCAGCTCACGATACGATATACATTACGATATTCAGCTCACGATACGATATACATCACGATATTCAGCTCACGGTACGATATTCAGCTCACGATACGATATACATCACGATATTCAGCTCACGATACGATATACATCACGATATTCAGCTCACGGTACGATATTCAGCTCACGATACGATATACATCACGATATTCAACTCACGATACGATATACATCACGATATTCAGCTCACGGTACGATATTCAGCTCACAATACGATATACATCACGATATTCAGATCACGATACGATATACATCACGATATTCAACTCACGATACGATATACATCACGATATTCAGCTCACGATACGATATACATTACGATATTCAGCTCACGATACGATATACATCACGATATTCAGCTCACGATACGATACACATCACGATATTCAGCTCACGATACGATACACATCACGATATTCAGCTCACGATACGATATACATCAGGATATTCAGCTCACGATACGATATACATCACGATATTCAGCTCACGATACGATACACATCACGATATTCAGCTCACGATACGATATACATCACGATATTCAGCTCACGATACGATACACATCACGATATTCGGCTCACGATACGATACACATCACGATATTCGGCTCACGATACGATACACATCACGATATTCAGCTCACGATACGATATACATCACGATATTCAGCTCACGATACGATATACATCACGATATTCAGCTCACGATACGATATACATCACGATATTCAGCTCACGATACGATATACATCACGATATTCAGCTCACGATACGATATACATCACGATATTCAGCTCACGATACGATACACGATATTCAGCTCACGATACGATACACGATATTCAGCTCACGATACGATATACATCACGATATTCAGCTCACGATACGATATACATCACGATGTTCAGCTCACGATACGATATACATCAGGATATTCAGCTCACGATACGATATACATCACGATATTCAGCTCACGATACGATATACATCACGATATTCAGCTCACGATACGATATACATCACGATATTCAGCTCACGATACGATACACATCACGATATTCAGCTCACGATACGATATACATCACGATATTCAACTCACGATACGATACACATCACGATATTCAGCTCACGATACGATACACATCACGATATTCAGCTCACGATACGATACACATCACGATATTCAGCTCACGATACGATACACATCACGATATTCAGCTCACGATACGATACACATCAGGATATTCAGCTCACGATACGATATACATCACGATATTCAGCTCACGATACGATATACATCACGATATTCAGCTCACGATACGATATACATCACGATATTCAGCTCACGATACGATACACGATATTCAGCTCACGATACGATATACATCACGATATTCAGCTCACGATACGATATACATCACGATATTCAGCTCACGATACGATATACATCACGATATTCAGCTCACGATATGATATACATCACGATATTCAGCTCACGATACGATATACATCACGATATTCAGCTCACGATACGATATACATCACGATATTCAGCTCACGATACGATACACGATATTCAGCTCACGATACGATATACATCACGATATTCAGCTCACGATACGATATACATCACGATGTTCAGCTCATGATACGATATACATCAGGATATTCAGCTCACGATACGATATACATCACGATATTCAGCTCACGATACGATACACATCACGATATTCAGCTCATGATACAATATACATCACGATATTCAGCTCACGATACGATACACGATATTCAGCTCACGATACGATACACGATATTCAGCTCACGATACGATATACATCACGATATTCAGCTCACGATACGATATACATCACGATATTCAGCTCACGATACGATACACGATATTCAGCTCACGATACGATATACATCACGATATTCAGCTCAAGATACGATATACATCACGATATTCAGCTCACGATACGATATACATCACGATATTCAGCTCACGATACGATATACATCATGATATTCAGCTCACGATACGATACACGATATTCAGCTCACGATACGATATACATCACGATATTCAGCTCACGATACGATATACATCACGATATTCAGCTCACGATACGATATACATCACGATATTCAGCTCACGACACGATACACGATATTCAGCTCACGATACGATACACGATATTCAGCTCACGATACGATATACATCACGATATTCAGCTCACGATACGATATACATCACGATATTCAGCTCACGATACGATACACGATATTCAGCTCACGATACAATATACATCACGATATTCAGCTCACGATACGATATACATCACGATATTCAGCTCACGATATGATATACATCACGATATTCAGCTCACGATACGATATACATCACGATATTCAGCTCACGATACGATACACGATATTCAGCTCACTATACGATATACATCACGATATTCAGCTCACGATACGATATACATCACGATATTCAGCTCACGATATGATATACATCACGATACGATATAATTCGATACACTTACATCATTTTCTGAAAGATTTAAAGGGGACAGAGTGATTTTGGTGACATTTCCTTTTGGTGTTCCATTTACTTGGATTGAATTAATTGAACTGAAAACATCAATTACACAATATATGTCTCTGACTGGACAGAGAGTCTACAGCTTGCAAATGCTGGACAAAATGAATCAAATATGTGTTGAGAAAATGAGTTCCATTTATTGAAACAGTGCAAACTATTTACTTTTCAAAGGCTTGTAAGCTACAAAGTGCAGTATTGCAATTAACAATGG
Organism: Rhinichthys osculus; assembly: GCA_029959095.1. Taxonomy (NCBI): domain Eukaryota; kingdom Metazoa; phylum Chordata; class Actinopteri; order Cypriniformes; family Leuciscidae; genus Rhinichthys; species Rhinichthys osculus. The sequence goes on from JARWKJ010000029.1 coordinate 232,377, forward strand.
AGAGTTAAAAAGTGCAGCAAGTGGCCTGTTCTGAACCGTTTCTTTGACAGCTTTTTTAGCTTGACACTGAACATTTGACATGTGCTTCAGTTGTGCGCGAGGTCCAGCCGTCGCACCTCAGGGTAGAGACCTGCAGACCTGCGGGACCCAGCGCAACCGAGTGCGGCGCGCGACAATACTTGATGGGTGAATCTGGGTGCGGGCGGCAAGATATTATTGTGTGCGGGTTGCGGGAAAATAAAATTATTTGTGGGAAATATAAAACAAAATAAAATATCTATTATCTAATGCACAAGCAACAAGGATAACTAAAATAAAAATGATTTACAGGCGCAAGGTCGGAAGCTAAATCTCGCATGGTTCATAGGCGCAGAACAGCCAAGCCTACCACACAGAGGCTAAATGTCTGCACCGCATGACTCGGGTGGATCGTTTAGTGCTACAGATATTAGTTTGTTATTAAAGAAAGGAACATGCAAAACTACAAAACCAAACAAGGGAAAATCTGATATTTGGAAATGTTTTTCAGTAGTATGCGACAGCGATGGAAAGCACCTTCCTTTTGCGAGCTGTGACAAATGCAGCAAAATACTCGCATACAGCGGGCACAAGTCTGGAACTTCAGGTCTGAAGCGTCATGTGTGCACCGTTTTGAAAGGCCAAACTTCCCTGATGTTTACGGCAAGTCAGTCGAAAGTGTCAAGTGCACTAAAAGATGTAACAACAGAAAAATGTGTTAACTTTGTTTGTGCCGACCTAAGACCTTATGACACCGTCCCTGGCCAGGGTTTTATTAAACTAGCGCAGCACCTCGTTGACACAGCAGCCAAGATTGGAAAGTTCGATGTGAAGGAGATGTTGCCTCATCCAACGACATTGTCGTGAAATCTGAGTGAAAGGGGACAAACACAAAGGAGAGCTGTTGTCGATGACATGACTGACACAATTGCGAAATATGGTTGCGCAGTGACATCTGGACCGAAAACTATCGGAAAACCTCCTTTCTGTCAGCCACAATACATTACATAGAGGCAAATTACGACTTGGTGTCAAGGGTGCTCTTTGCAACCCCATTCGATGCAGGCACTTCAAAAACTGGCGACAACACTCGAGCTTTCTTATTTCAAAATCTGAGAGTATTTGGAATAGATAGTTCACAGGCAAAGAAACTTGTCTTCGTCACTGACAGAGGAGCGAACATGGTCGCAGCTCTACGCGGCTTCACAAGACTGAACTGTAGCACTCACATACTCAACACCATTCTTTCACATGCATTCTCGTCCGCTGTGATGGACTAAACACCTGAAGTGGGCCACCTGCTGAAAGACGTGAAAAAACTCGTCACCTACTTCAAACATTCCGGCCTGCAAGGGAAACTGAGTAAGTCTCTAAAGCAGGCAGTGGAAACACGACGGAACTCTAATTTTGAAATGCTAGATTCTGTGTTTCAACAGTATGATGACATTGTCATACTGTTTCTTATCCAACAGGATTGTGGCAAAGTAGGGTGCATTGACAAGAATATTCTTAAAACCCTGGTGACTTTTTTGAAGCCGTTCAAAGACGCAACCAATGACTTGGAGTCAGACAATACAGCTCTGAGTGCGTTTCTAGTACTTCCATGGTCCGTAGAACTAAGAAACCACTGCGAGGCAGCCAGGACTGACTGCATACTCAGTGAAATTGCATCCACTTGTCTGCAACGTCTGGACGAACGAATGTCGCAGAAAAGTTCGGCACCAAATGGAATTCATATGCTCTACAAAATAGCTACATTCCTTACTCCCAAACTGCGTCAGTTAAAAATGATTGATGATAATGAAAGCTGTGATCCACGCCGTCAAAGTGCTAGTTGATGAGTTGGGGTTTGATGAGGATAACACAGAGGAAAGCCTACAACCGCCTCCAGCAAAAAGGACTTTTCAAGTCTTTGCGGAATGGGAGGAAGCTAATGATACCATGGACAGCGACGTGTCATTCGATTCCGAAATAGCGAGATATTTAAAGCTCCAGTCGGCAAGTCTGGCAGATTGAGTGGATTTACAGTGACCGAGTTCGTGCTCGTCAGTGCGTGTGCACCAGATTTTCAGTGAACGCGCTCGTCTCATCAGCATCCATCAACGCCATGGAGTATTTGGAGGTATGCTGTCCTGGCTAATCTACCGATAGATTGCAATTGCTAACGTCATTTATACTCTAAATGAGCTTACTTGATTTTCGCCCATCACTCGTTACTGCGCGAACTTCCGCGAACTTCAGGCGTGTGCATGTGATTGTAACGTGCGCGAGGGGTGGCGTGTGCCCGATCTGTGATTGACAGTCAGATCTCACACCCCCCTGCGCTGATTGGACATGATGAACCGGGAGCTGTGGATTTTTGCAAAACAAATAACACGCTCCAGGTGGAGTTAGAAGCTCTGGTTTTTTTCTAAAACCACTTTATTTATGTTGTTCTGTCAGATTATAGTGTCGATTTCACTGAATATAATCAAAAAAATTTTGCCGACGGCAGCTTTAAAGAGCTTTAAAAATTAGATGCCCACTCTCAGATAAATGAGGCCCACGATTAATCAGATGCAAACAGAAATATAAAACCAGTCCTAATTGAAAGAGAACAAGTTGACAAAAAGATTGAATCCAAGATTGGGTGAAAATATGGTATAATGAATGATTTATAAGCTATTTTTTATAGGCCGGTCATTTTTGACCGGGAACACCACAAGTGTGACTATGTGCCATATTTTTTTACAAAACAAAAGTTTCAAAACAAAATTCCTGGTGAAACATTAGAGTAGACTAGTGTGATCAACCGTAGCCATTTTTTCATATTTTTTTTTCATATTTCCAAATTTAATCATAAATTATTTATTTTTTACTCAAAAAATGAGATGTCTACTCTCAGACAAATGAGGCCCACGATTAATCAGATGCAAACAGAAATATAAAACCAGTCCTAATTGAAAGAGAACAAGTTGACAAAAAGATTGAATCCAAGATTGGGTGAAAATATGGTATAATGAGTGACTTATAAGCTATTTTTTATAGGCCGGTCATTTTTGACCGGGAACACCACAAGTGTAACAAGGTAACAATACTCCCACAAAAAAATAAGAAAATTTTCAAAAAAAACACTGAGATTTAGTTATACCGTTTGGGGAACAAAGTCACTAAGTTTCAGTCCAAAGCGATAACATTAACTAGTATTTTCGGGAATAAGAAAATCTTCTCCGGGTCAAATTGACCCGAACACCACATGAGGGTTAATGTTTGAAGGAATTGCTAAAAGCAAAGAAGGCATTCTTAAGCCGTATTAGGCCCTATATGGCTATACTTTTCTGTTTGAACATGAAAGAAATCCAGGTTTATTACTATATAATTTATAAGGCTATACTATCATTATTATGGTATATTTTTATTTACATTCCTTACTTTCTTTTTTACTCTATTTCTATGTTCTAAGTTCCTTGTTCATGTTCATCCATTGAATTAAATGCAAATAAAACGAAACATTTGTTTATTTTCCGTTTCTTTTTTATTTTATTTATATTCAGCAAGTGAAAAACAAGGGAGCAAGTGAAAAAATAACAGAGTAGCAGGCAGAATATGCAATGTATATATAAAAAAAAAAACTACTTAATACGTTTACCCGCGGGATTTTGCGGTCGGGAGCAGGACGAAACTTGATTGTTGCGGGCGGGAGCGGGAGAAAATAACATATTTTTGCGGGAGCGGGACAAAATCTTGCGGGATCTTCCGTCCCGCGCAGGTCTCTACCTCAGGGCAACTCTCTCCGCGCCGGGCAGGGAGGCTGTGACGTGTGCCCTTGTCTGAGCACAGCCTGGGAATGCAAACCTTGGTGAGGTGTTCGCGGGTTGGAATAGGATAGCGGCCTAGCGGGGCTCCATCGTGTTCACCATGCGCCTAAAGCCGGCGTTTTCCACCACCGAAACCAATTTTTTTTTTTTTTTTTAACTAAGCCTATTTAAAATCGTATTTGATTGCAGAGCGCCGTAGCGCATTCGCGCCGCACTACCTCTCACTCATCCGTACCTCTCGCTCTCTCACTAATGGAACACCGCGGCAGGCACATGCACAGGTAGGGCTCAACCTGTGCAGAGCACATGCCGTTTTTGCCGAAGTGCCCTTTTTTTTGGTGGTGGTGTTTTTTTTATTTTTTATAAATGAATGCTATTGGTCACCTTTTAAGTCTATCTGTCTGTTTTAAAAATATTTAGCCAATGAATGATCTTAAAAAGAGCTTGTGTAAATCTTGTTCGGTCTTAAACTGTCAGTAAAGCTGATAACTCCGCCCCCTCTATCGTGACTGAATTAACCTATATGGGGAGGCTGCAGACCTGGAGCCGGCAGATATACGCCCCTGGCAGTTTTACGACCCGGCAGTTTTAGGACCCTGTTGTTCCTGATGCGTCCAGTAGAGGGATATACTGCGAAATAACATAATTAAATCGACGCTTACACATTAATAACCTATGCTATGACCTACTGCAGTTATAGGCCAATTCACCGTAGGTTTTCATATACAGGAGATTGAGTGAAATATGTTTTTGTGAATTTATATAAAATCACATTTAGATATTAACTATATTTAGCCCATTAGACATGCAGTACCGTGTAATAATATGGATCCTCGATGAAATATCTGCTGTACTATTCTATTGGTCATCATACAGCTACAAAACAGTGTCCTACACAGCATTTTATGAAGACAAACACAATGTATCCCTTTTCTAAAATTCCATGGGCCATTTAGAAGATATAGACAATATTGTTGTTCACAAAAACAAATATTTATTAACACCATTTATGAATTATGATGACTCCCCTATGGTTTGCCACTCTTCTTTAACTGTTTTTTCTTTTCTTTAACTGCTCCTGCTCACTGATGAAACATTAAAAAATGAAACATTAAAAAAGTTAAAAAGGACATCCATGGTGAATTTGACCTTGTCCCTGTGTGTGTGTGTGTGTGTATTTCTTTAAGTAGCTAAAGCAAATACACCTTTATGAGATCCAAGTTAAAGAGAACTTGGTAAAGACAGAGTATGATAAAACCCACATTAAGTGCACATACCCTACATTAAAGTCCAGACCAGTAAGCTATTTTAAGAAAAAATGTAGATATAAATGAGATAATTAGATCATCTCATTTATAAGAAACAACTCAAACCAGAATCTACATTCAAACCATATGGGGAAAGTTTTTAATATGTTTTAACGTATTTGAGTGAGTGTGCAGTTTAACTCTTTACTTAGAGAGAGAGAGATTTACATACCTATTATAAATGTGTCTTTTGTGTGTTCACAGACTGTAATTTTTTTAAAAACATATTTCCATTATCTACTGTAATATTGCTCTATAAACCATGTGGAGTATGTTTTAATGCAAGGAGTAAACAGAGTCTTACCAGAAGAGGCCAAGCTAAAGACAGGCAACAAAAGAAAATTAAAATTAAAATTTTAATTTTAAATTGAGTACAGAAGATAGGGGAAGCTAAACCTACACGTGGTTAGCTAAGTTTAAGCCAGATAGAACAGAAACCTGTCAAAATACATTATAGACCCATCCATTGATATATAAATGAATTGATATCTACCTACCCTAGCTCTATCGAGCTAATCGTTTATAAATAATAAATGTTGCATCACTGCTAAAAAAGAATAACTTTAGCAGATTATTTAACATAAAAATGACAGAATCTGTTTTTGTCAGATTTTAATTCTAACGATGTTAAACTTGATTATACGGTATTATTACTTGTCTTCTGGGCAAGTTTCATCTTCATAAAGACAGAACCATTCAAAGTAATCCTGATTCTAGAATATTCTCCTCTGATATAAAGTTCATTTTTTTCTTCCTTTAAGAAAATGTCAGAACCTTTAAACTCAACGGTTTATAAAACAAATAATATCATTGAGTCTGTTGTAAAGAACCTTACATGTTTTTATATTGACAAAATGTAATATTGCATTGATTTGTGTAGCCTAATTCAATCTCTTTTGATGTCCGTTTACCCCCCTTGTTTTTTTGTTAAACAGATAATTTAATCCGTGCAGATCTACACTATAACGTTTAGATTTAAATTAACAAAAAACAAAATTGTCAAGTCTATGGACGGGTTATTAAGTGTCGATTTAATGATGTTATTTCGCAGTATATCCCTCTACTGGACGCATCAGGAACAACAGGGTCGTAAAACTGCCGGCTCCAGGTCTGCAGCCTCCCCCTACTCGAATGAACCTATATGGGGAGGCTCCGAAGCACAGCAGCTGAACGAAGTTTTGCATGGGTAACGTTAAACAAAGATCTTGTTGTTTGAATAAGTACTAAACACGTTGTCTATAAAAGCGCATATGTTATTTATTTGATGTCTGACTAAGATATGTGCGACCTGACAGAGAGGGCTATGCTAGCATTTGCCATAGTCATAGCCAATACATAGCCTACACTTAAATAGCCTGTGCATACAGTAGCATTTCATGTTTTATAAAATGCGATTTTGACCAAATGTATTTTACAACAGGAAAAACTGAGCGCCTATATAGCTATAACAATCTAGTTGGTCAGCTGTTGATGAAAATGTAATGATGCCGCCGGCGCCGTTTCCATCGGAGAATCATAAGCACAGGTGCGCCCCCGCGCTGTTCGTACTGGAACTACACAAAGCAACGAGTGATCCTCGTCACCTAGGTAACATATATTTATAAGAAATGTGTTCTTTGATTTATGATTGCTGATACACTTAATTTATTAACATTTAATCATTTAACATTTAATGTTATGGTAATAATATTAAATTATGGTTAATTCAAGTCTGTTAATATGCACGTATTCGCTATCTAATTTTTGAATCTACAGTATTCTATACCTAGGGCCTAGGCCTACTCTCCGGTCGTCCTCACATGTATAAATGTACAGTAATGTTGTAGTAGTAACTAAAAAAAAAAAAAAAAAACATTACAGAAGATCACTGTGAAATCTTTATATTTTATCATGCAGAATCTAATTCATGATTGAATTCATTCCAAGGCTTAATTTATTTGATCCAAAATAAGCAAAAACAGTAGCCTAATATTGTGAAATATTTTTACAATTTAAAATTACTGTTTTCTATTTCAATATATTTTAAAATGTAATTTATTTCTGTGGTCAAAGCTGAATTTTCAGCATCTTTAGTTCAGAACTCTGCAGTGCCACATAATCCTTCAGAAATGCTTTTCACTGCAACTGTACTTTTCACACTATTTTATCATTGTTTTCATTGCTGGCTTATTTTATGGGAAGTGTAGTGAATAAGAGACCTTCAAGAGACCAACACTGGTCCTCCACAGTATCAGGTTTTTGCCATCAACTGCAACTGTGGAGAGATCCTTTTCCAAAATGAGGTTAATCAAGAACCAACTCCGAAGCCTCTGCTCAGAGGAGAGACTCTCGGACCTTCTCCTCATAGCCATAGAGAGGGACATCCCAGTGGATCACAGGGAAGTCATAAACATCTTCAAGCATGGCTCACAGAAGGTTGCTGTTGTAATTAGGTTTAAAGAAGCCCTGAAACCCTGTATATCTATATTATCTATATTATTATTATTATTATTACGGTTATTAATAGTGAATAAATCTAAAGCTTTTGAGACTGTTTTTTTATTGAATTTGTCATGAAGATGAGACCATTTCCTCCTTTAATGTAGGCTTACTAAATAATCTTGATATAAAAAAGGGAGGGGGGGGTGCCCTTTTTCAGTTTCAGCACATGCCCCTCAAAAGGTCTGTGCCTGCCCTGCACCGCGGCACAAATCTGTCCAACACAGCGCTGTCAATGTTGCAGACCCAGCTTTAAAAGAAGTTACTAGCCAGCATGCAAGGAGCCTAGCTAACAAGGAGAGCTTTATTGTTAGAATACAGCTGGATTTTCGAGGTTAGCACGCTGTATACAGCTGGTAGTCAATATCGATGCACGCGCGCTGCTGGCCACTATCGGCTGGCGGACCAAATCGCTCTTCATGCAACGCGAACGGGGGTAAACGCGGGGGATTTGAATGGGACTTGTATGCATCGATACTCGCGGCTTAAAAATCGATACTTTCTTGGGGGAAAAAATATTGATTTATATTGCAGAATCACCTGATGGAGTTTTAGGACACCAGTAGGTCACCCGATGGAGTTTTAGGACACCAGTAGGTCACCCGATGGACTTTTAGGACACCAGTAGGTCACCCGACGGAGTTTTAGGACACCAGTAGGTCACCCGACGGAGTTTTAGGACACCAGTAGGTCACCCGACGGAGTTTTAGCACACCAGTAGGTCACCTGATGGAGTTTTAGGACACCAGTAGGTCACCTGATGGAGTTTTAGGACACCAGTAGGTCACCTGATGGAGTTTTAGCACACCAGTAGGTCACCCGATGGACTTTTAGGACACCAGTAGGTCACCCGATGGAGTTTTAGCACACCAGTAGGTCACCTGATGGAGTTTGAGTTTTAGGACACCAGTAGGTCACCCGACGGAGTTTTAGGACACCAGTAGGTCACCCGACGGAGTTTTAGGACACCAGTAGGTCACCCGACGGAGTTTTAGCACACCAGTAGGTCACCCGACGGAGTTTTAGGACACCAGTAGGTCACCTGATGGAGTTTTAGGACACCAGTAGGTCACCTGATGGAGTTTTAGGACACCAGTAGGTCACCCGACGGAGTTTTAGGACACCAGTTGGTCACCCGATGGAGTTTTAGGACACCAGTAGGTCACCCGACGGAGTTTTAGGACACCAGTAGGTCACCCGATGGAGTGTTAGGACACCAGTAGGTCACCCGATGGAGTTTTAGGACACCAGTAGGTCACCCAATGGAGTTTTTCGGTTCCTTGCCACTGTTGCCTTTGGCTTGCTCAGTTGGGGATATTCAAATTAATTAACCAATCATTAATACCATTGATCAGCCCTACCTAACGTGGATGTTTTTTTTCCACTAAGAAACAAACATTGTTATGTTATTTTGATTGATACTGTGAAGCTGCTTTGATACAATCTATATTGATCTTTTGGAAAGGGCAGACGAGAGGTTCTTGCAGCACACACACACACACACACACACACTCACACACACACAGTCTCACACACACACACTCTGTGGGTTCCATCTTTTGGAAAGGCCAGACGAGAGGTTCTTGCAGCACACACACACACACACACACACACTCACACACACACAGTCTCACACACACACTCTGTGGGTTCCATCTTTTGGAAAGGCCAGACGAGAGGTTCTTGCAGCACACACACACACACACACACACACACACACGCACACACACGCACACGCACACGCGCACACACACACACACACACACACACACTCTCTCTCTGCTTGGACTCATGGGGCGCATGCTGGCCGTAATGGAGGCAAAAATGATTGCAAATACACTCACCTAAAGGATTATTAGGAACACCTGTTCAATTTCTCATTAATGCAATTATCTAATCAACCAATCACATGGCAGTTGCTTCAATGCATTTAGGGGTGTGGTCCTGGTCAAGACAATCTCCTGAACTCCAAACTGAATGTCAGAATGGGAAAGAAAGGTGATTTAAGCAATTTTGAGTGTGGCATGGTTGTTGGTGCCAGACGGGCCGGTCTGAGTATTTCACAATCTGCTCAGTTACTGGGATTTTCACACACAACCATTTCTAGGGTTTACAAAGAATGGTGTGAAAAGGGAAAAACATCCAGTATGCGGCAGTCCTGTGGGCGAAAATGCCTTGTTGATGCTAGAGGTCAGAGGAGAATGGGCCGACTGATCTCCACTACAAATAGGAAAAAGAGGCTACAATTTGCAAGAGCTCACCAAAATTGGACAGTTGAAGACTGGAAAAATGTTGCCTGGTCTGATGAGTCTCGATTTCTGTTGAGACATTCAGATGGTAGAGTCAGAATTTGGCGTAAACAGAATGAGAACATGGATCCATCATGCCTTGTTACCACTGTGCAGGCTGGTGGTGGTGGTGTAATGGTGTGGGGGATGTTTTCTTGGCACACTTTAGGCCCCTTAGTGCCAATTGGGCATCGTTTAAATGCCACGGCCTACCTGAGCATTGTTTCTGACCATGTCCATCCCTTTATGGCCACCATGTACCCATCCTCTGATGGCTACTTCCAGCAGGATAATGCACCATGTCACAAAGCTCGAATCATTTCAAATTGGTTTCTTGAACATGACAATGAGTTCACTGTACTAAAATGGCCCCCACAGTCACCAGATCTCAACCCAATAGAGCATCTTTGGGATGTGGTGGAACGGGAGCTTCGTGCCCTGGATGTGCATCCCACAAATCTCCATCAACTGCAAGATGCTATCCTAACAATATGGGCCAACATTTCTAAAGAATGCTTTCAGCACCTTGTTGAATCAATGCCACGTAGAATTAAGGCAGTTCTGAAGGCGAAAGGGGGTCAAACACAGTATTAGTATGGTGTTCCTAATAATCCTTTAGGTGAGTGTATGTACCTTTAACAGTTATATTGGGGATACTGGTGTCTGTTAATGTTGTTTCCAGTCCAGATATTCAAAAATTCTTAAAAATCAATAATAATTTACTAGATAAATATTATGTATTTTGTTTTTTTCTGAAGAGATAAATCAAATTTCAATCTCCCATTGCCATTTGGGGATAGTGCAAAAAAAAAGCTTTTTTCCCTTAGTATTTCTGTCTTGTTTCCAGTCCAAATATCAAACATTTCTTAAATCAAGATCCATTTACTTGAGTAAAATAACATAAGATGTTACCAATGGGGTAAGAAAAAAAAAGTTAATTCAAACAGAAACAAGATTTTTTTTCTTACCCCATTGGCAGATAATTTTACTTGTTACTTACTTAATTTTTATTTATTTCGCCAGAAAACGACAAAATATCTTATTTAATTTGAGTACTTTAGTAAATGGATCTTGATTGAATAAATGTTTGATATTTGGACTAGAAACAAGACAAAAATACTAAGTAAGAAAAGCATTTTTTGCCTGTGACACAAAGCTTTAAGGCCAGACAGGGTGTGCAGATCTAGGGAAAAAAGTGAAATTAAATACACATTTGCATCTTGGCTCTAAAAATTTTATTTTATTTTACATTTAGTCAAATATTTTTGTGGTTGTTTTTGCAAAGTGGTGCTTCTTTACTAAGCTGCAGACTAAGTCATATGACACGTTGACTACATTTCATTTAACTTGTATGTAGTAAAATAACCTTTTTGTTGTTCATACAGGACGTTCCACAGCAGGATCTCCTTCCTCTGCCCTCACTGCAGAAAGGCTCCGAGGAGGACATCAGGGCTTCTGTGATCCAGGCGAAGAAGGAAATGGCCGAATTCACCCACACCGGGCGGTTCTGGGAGTACCAGAAGATTCGGGACATTTTTGGAGCGGCTGATTCTCTTGCCAGGTGTGTAGCTTACCTCTATGCCTCACTGCTGTGTGCTGTTGCAGTACAATACTCAATATTCCATCAAGTGTGTGTGTATTCACTGTTTTTCTTTTCTCAGGTTGTTAGAGGAAATGGATAAGAAGGGTTTGGTGGTGAGGAACATACCTCCTCTCCTTCCTGTGCCATCTTCTGTTCCTCAGAGCTCCTCGAGGGATGCAGAGAGCCAGCCGCCTGTGGAGCCAGACAACGAGCCAGCATCCGAGGAGAGCTCCGGCGAGTCCTATCAGAGGTAACGTTTCACATCATCACATTCACAGAGAGCATATGCAGAGATTGGACAATGTACTCTTGAGCATATACACAATCATTTGACCACCTGGTTTATTTCATTTTGCAGCACTGGGGGACCGAGGTGGACCTCTGAAGTCCGGGTGGAGATGGCCAGAAAGGGCCTCTAAAAGAAGCACTCTATTGATCATCCCCTTCTTTAGGGTTTTTTTCCATTATTTGCGCGTGCACTTGGGCAACAGGAGGAGCAAACAAGAGGTAATTGAAAAGAAAAGATTCATTTACATGTCACACACACACACACACACACAGAGAAAAAAAAAAGGTTACACTTTATTTTATGATGTTTTATTAACAAGGTTCGGGAGGAGCAGGTGCAGATAATTAACCCAATTAGCACAAGTGGAGTTCAATCTTTAATCAACTCAGGATAGGATAAATAACAGCAGAACCCACCGTTGTTCCGTGACAGTTTATCAGCATCCCACCTCCACTCCATCTCCTCACTTCTAGTTCCATCGCCTCACTTCTAGTTCCATCTCCTCACTTCTAGTTCCATCTCCTCACTTAGTTCCATCTCCTCACTTCTAGTTCCATCTCCTCACTTAGTTCCATCTCCTCACTTCTAGTTCCATCTCCTCACTTCTAGTTCCATCTCCTCACTTCTAGTTCCATCTCCTCACTTAGTTCCATCTCCTCACTTCTAGTTCCATCTCCTCACTTCTAGTTCCATCTCCTCACTTCTAGTTCCATCGCCTCACTTCTAGTTCCATCACCTCACTTCTAGTTCCATCGCCTCACTTCTAGTTCCATCTCCTCACTTCTAGTTCCATCTCCTCACTTCTAGTTCCATCGCCTCACTTCTAGTTCCATCGCCTCACTTCTAGTTCCATCGCCTCACTTCTAGTTCCATCTCCTCACTTCTAGTTCCATCTCCTCACTTCTAGTTCCATCGCCTCACTTCTAGTTCCATCTCCTCACTTCTAGTTCCATCTCCTCACTTCTAGTTCCATCGCCTCACTTCTAGTTCCATCGCCTCACTTCTAGTTCCATCTCCTCACTTCTAGTTCCATCTCCTCACTTCTAGTTCCATCTCCTCACTTCTAGTTCCATCTCCTCACTTCTAGTTCCATCGCTTCCATCTCCTCACTTCTAGTTCCATCTCCTCACTTAGTTCCATCTCCTCACTTCTAGTTCCATCGCCTCACTTCTAGTTCCATCGCCTCACTTCTAGTTCCATCTCCTCACTTCTAGTTCCATCGCCTCACTTCTAGTTCCATCTCCTCACTTCTAGTTCCATCGCCTCACTTAGTTCCATCTCCTCACTTCTAGTTCCATCTCCTCACTTCTAGTTCCATCTCCTCACTTCTAGTTCCATCTCCTCACTTCTAGTTCCATCGCCTCACTTCTAGTTCCATCGCCTCACTTCTAGTTCCATCGCCTCACTTCTAGTTCCATCTCCTCACTTCTAGTTCCATCGCCTCACTTAGTTCCATCTCCTCACTTCTAGTTCCATCTCCTCACTTCTAGTTCCATCTCCTCACTTCTAGTTTCATCTCCTCACTTCTAGTTCCATCGCCTCACTTCTAGTTCCATCTCCTCACTTCTAGTTCCATCTCCTCACTTCTAGTTCCATCGCCTCACTTCTAGTTCCATCGCCTCACTTCTAGTTCCATCTCCTCACTTCTAGTTCCATCTCCTCACTTCTAGTTCCATCTCCTCACTTCTAGTTCCATCTCCTCACTTCTAGTTCCATCGCCTCACTTCTAGTTCCATCTCCTCACTTCTAGTTCCATCTCCTCACTTCTAGTTCCATCGCCTCACTTCTAGTTCCATCGCCTCACTTAGTTCCATCGCCTCACTTCTAGTTCCATCGCCTCACTTCTAGTTCCATCGCCTCACTTAGTTCCATCGCCTCACTTCTAGTTCCATCGCCTCACTTCTAGTTCCATCGCCTCACTTCTAGTTCCATCTCCTCACTTCTAGTTCCATCGCCTCACTTCTAGTTCCATCTCCTCACTTCTAGTTCCATCTCCTCACTTCTAGTTCCATCGCCTCACTTCTAGTTCCATCTCCTCACTTCTAGTTCCATCGCCTCACTTCTAGTTCCATCTCCTCACTTCTAGTTCCATCGCCTCACTTCTAGTTCCATCGCCTCACTTCTAGTTCCATCTCCTCACTTCTAGTTCCATCGCCTCACTTCTAGTTCCATCGCCTCACTTAGTTCCATCTCCTCACTTCTAGTTCCATCTCCTCACTTCTAGTTCCATCGCCTCACTTCTAGTTCCATCTCCTCACTTCTAGTTCCATCTCCTCACTTCTAGTTCCATCTCCTCACTTAGTTCTATCTCCTCACTTCTAGTTCCATCTCCTCACTTCTAGTTCCATCGCCTCACTTCTAGTTCCATCTCCTCACTTAGTTCTATCTCCTCACTTCTAGTTCCATCTCCTCACTTCTAGTTCCATCGCCTCACTTAGTTCCATCGCCTCACTTCTAGTTCCATCGCCTCACTTCTAGTTCCATCGCCTCACTTCTAGTTCCATCTCCTCACTTCTAGTTCCATCGCCTCACTTCTAGTTCCATCGCCTCACTTCTAGTTCCATCGCCTCACTTAGTTCCATCGCCTCACTTCTAGTTCCATCGCCTCACTTCTAGTTCCATCTCCTCACTTCTAGTTCCATCGCCTCACTTCTAGTTCCAGCGCCTCACTTCTAGTTCCATCGCCTCTCTTCTAGTTCCATCTCCTCACTCCTAGTTCCATCTCCTCGCTTCTAGTTCCATCGCCTCACTTCTAGTTCCATCTCCTCACTTCTAGTTCCATCTCCTCACTTCTAGTTCCATCTCCTCACTTCTAGTTCCATCTCCTCACTTCTAGTTCCATCTCCTTACTTCTAGTTCCATCTCCTCACTTCTAGTTCCATCGCCTCACTTCTAGTTCCATCGCCTCACTTCTAGTTCCATCGCCTCACTTCTAGTTCCATCGCCTCACTTCTAGTTCCATCTCCTCACTTCTAGTTCCATCGCCTCACTTCTAGTTCCATCTCCTCACTTCTAGTTCCATCGCCTCACTTCTAGTTCCATCTCCTCACTTCTAGTTCCATCGCCTCACTTCTAGTTCCATCTCCTCACTTCTAGTTCCATCTCCTCACTTAGTTCCACCTCCTCACTTCTAGTTCCATCTCCTCACTTCTAGTTCCATCGCCTCACTTCTAGTTCCATCTCCTCACTTAGTTCCATCTCCTCACTTCTAGTTCCATCTCCTCACTTCTAGTTCCATCGCCTCACTTCTAGTTCCATCTCCTCACTTCTAGTTCCATCTCCTCACTTCTAGTTCCATCTCCTCACTTCTAGTTCCATCTCCTCACTTCTAGTTCCATCGCCTCACTTAGTTCCATCGCCTCACTTCTAGTTCCATCGCCTCACTTCTAGTTCCATCTCCTCACTTCTAGTTCCATCTCCTCACTTCTAGTTCCATCGCCTCACTTAGTTCCATCGCCTCACTTCTAGTTCCATCGCCTCACTTCTAGTTCCATCTCCTCACTTCTAGTTCCATCGCCTCACTTCTAGTTCCAGCGCCTCACTTCTAGTTCCATCGCCTCACTTCTAGTTCCATCTCCTCACTCCTAGTTCCATCTCCTCGCTTCTAGTTCCATCGCCTCACTTCTAGTTCCATCGCCTCACTTCTAGTTCCATCTCCTCACTTCTAGTTCCATCTCCTCACTTCTAGTTCCATCTCCTCGCTTCTAGTTCCATCGCCTCACTTCTAGTTCCATCTCCTCACTTCTGGTTCCATCTCCTCACTTCTAGTTGCATCTCCTCACTTCTAGTTCCATCGCCTCACTTCTAGTTCCATCGCCTCACTTCTAGTTCCATCTCCTCACTTCTAGTTCCATCGCCTCACTTCTAGTTCCATCTCCTCACTTCTAGTTCCATCTCCTCACTTAGTTCCATCTCCTCACTTCTAGTTCCATCTCCTCACTTCTAGTTCCATCTCCTCACTTCTAGTTCCATCTCCTCACTTCTAGTTCCATCTCCTCACTTCTAGTTCCATCGCCTCACTTCTAGTTCCATCGCCTCACTTCTAGTTCCATCTCCTCACTTCTAGTTCCATCGCCTCACTTCTAGTTCCATCTCCTCACTTCTAGTTCCATCTCCTCACTTCTAGTTCCATCTCCTCACTTAGTTCCATCTCCTCACTTCTAGTTCCATCTCCTCACTTCTAGTTCCATCGCCTCACTTCTAGTTCCATCTCCTCACTTCTAGTTCCATCTCCTCACTTCTAGTTCCATCTCCTCACTTCTAGTTCCATCTCCTCACTTCTAGTTCCATCGCCTCACTTAGTTCCATCGCCTCACTTCTAGTTCCATCGCCTCACTTCTAGTTCCATCTCCTCACTTCTAGTTCCATCTCCTCACTTCTAGTTCCATCGCCTCACTTCTAGTTCCATCTCCTCACTTCTAGTTCCATCGCCTCACTTCTAGTTCCATCGCCTCACTTCTAGTTCCATCGCCTCACTTAGTTCCATCGCCTCACTTCTAGTTCCATCGCCTCACTTCTAGTTCCATCTCCTCACTTCTAGTTCCATCGCCTCACTTCTAGTTCCAGCGCCTCACTTCTAGTTCCATCGCCTCACTTCTAGTTCCATCGCCTCACTTCTAGTTCCATCTCCTCACTTCTAGTTCCATCGCCTCACTTCTAGTTCCAGCGCCTCACTTCTAGTTCCATCGCCTCACTTCTAGTTCCATCTCCTCACTCCTAGTTCCATCTCCTCGCTTCTAGTTCCATCGCCTCACTTCTAGTTCCATCGCCTCACTTCTAGTTCCATCGCCTCACTTCTAGTTCCATCGCCTCACTTCTAGTTCCATCGCCTCACTTCTAGTTCCATCGCCTCACTTCTAGTTCCATCGCCTCACTTAGTTCCATCTCCTCACTTCTAGTTCCATCTCCTCACTTCTAGTTCCATCTCCTCACTTCTAGTTCCATCTCCTCACTTCTAGTTCCATCGCCTCACTTCTAGTTCCATCGCCTCACTTCTAGTTCCATCTCCTCAGTTCTAGTTCCATCGCCTCACTTCTAGTTCCATCTCCTCACTTCTAGTTCCATCTCCTCACTTCTAGTTCCATCGCCTCACTTCTAGTTCCAGCGCCTCACTTCTAGTTCCATCGCCTCACTTCTAGTTCCATCTCCTCACTTCTAGTTCCATCGCCTCACTTCTAGTTCCATCGCCTCACTTCTAGTTCCATCGCCTCACTTCTAGTTCCATCTCCTCGCTTCTAGTTCCATCGCCTCACTTCTAGTTCCATCGCCTCACTTCTAGTTCCATCGCCTCACTTCTAGTTCCATCGCCTCACTTCTAGTTCCATCTCCTCACTTCTAGTTCCATCTCCTCGCTTCTAGTTCCATCGCCTCACTTCTAGTTCCATCGCCTCACTTCTAGTTCCATCTCCTCACTTCTAGTTCCATCTCCTCACTTCTAGTTCCATCTCCTCACTTCTAGTTCCATCGCCTCACTTCTAGCTCCATCTCCTCACTTCTAGTTCCATCTCCTCACTTCTAGTTCCATCGCCTCACTTCTAGTTCCATCGCCTCACTTAGTTCCATCGCCTCACTTCTAGTTCCATCTCCTCACTTCTAGTTCCATCTCCTCACTTCTAGTTCCATCGCCTCACTTCTAGTTCCATCTCCTCACTTCTAGTTCCATCTCCTCACTTCTAGTTCCATCGCCTCACTTCTAGTTCCATCGTTCCATCTCCTCACTTCTAGTTCCATCTCCTCACTTCTAGTTCCATCTCCTCACTTCTAGTTCCATCGCCTCACTTCTAGTTCCATCTCCTCACTTCTAGTTCCATCTCCTCACTTCTAGTTCCATCGCCTCACTTCTAGTTCCATCGCCTCACTTCTAGTTCCATCGTTCCATCTCCTCACTTCTAGTTCCATCTCCTCACTTCTAGTTCCATCTCCTCACTTCTAGTTCCATCGCCTCACTTCTAGTTCCATCGCCTCACTTCTAGTTCCATCGTTCCATCTCCTCACTTCTAGTTCCATCTCCTCACTTCTAGTTCCATCTCCTCACTTCTAGTTCCATCGCCTCACTTCTAGTTCCATCTCCTCACTTCTAGTTCCATCTCCTCACTTCTAGTTCCATCGCCTCACTTCTAGTTCCATCTCCCCACTTCTAGTTCCATCGCCTCACTTCTAGTTCCATCTCCTCACTTCTAGTTCCATAGTTCCATCGCCTCACTTCTAGTTCCATCGCCTCACTTCTAGTTCCATCTCCTCACTTCTAGTTCCATCTCCTCGCTTCTAGTTCCATCGCCTCACTTCTAGTTCCATCTCCTCACTTCTAGTTCCATCTCCTCACTTCTAGTTCCATCTCCTCACTTCTAGTTCCATCTCCTCGCTTCTAGTTCCATCGCCTCACTTCTAGTTCCATCGCCTCACTTCTAGTTCCATCGCCTCACTTCTAGTTCCATCGCCTCACTTCTAGTTCCATCGCCTCACTTCTAGTTCCATCGCCTCACTTCTAGTTCCATCGCCTCACTTAGTTCCATCTCCTCACTTCTAGTTCCATCTCCTCACTTCTAGTTCCATCTCCTCACTTCTAGTTCCATCTCCTCACTTCTAGTTCCATCGCCTCACTTCTAGTTCCATCGCCTCACTTCTAGTTCCATCTCCTCAGTTCTAGTTCCATCGCCTCACTTCTAGTTCCATCTCCTCACTTCTAGTTCCATCTCCTCACTTCTAGTTCCATCGCCTCACTTCTAGTTCCAGCGCCTCACTTCTAGTTCCATCGCCTCACTTCTAGTTCCATCTCCTCACTTCTAGTTCCATCGCCTCACTTCTAGTTCCATCGCCTCACTTCTAGTTCCATCGCCTCACTTCTAGTTCCATCTCCTCGCTTCTAGTTCCATCGCCTCACTTCTAGTTCCATCGCCTCACTTCTAGTTCCATCGCCTCACTTCTAGTTCCATCGCCTCACTTCTAGTTCCATCTCCTCACTTCTAGTTCCATCTCCTCGCTTCTAGTTCCATCGCCTCACTTCTAGTTCCATCGCCTCACTTCTAGTTCCATCTCCTCACTTCTAGTTCCATCTCCTCACTTCTAGTTCCATCTCCTCACTTCTAGTTCCATCGCCTCACTTCTAGCTCCATCTCCTCACTTCTAGTTCCATCTCCTCACTTCTAGTTCCATCGCCTCACTTCTAGTTCCATCGCCTCACTTAGTTCCATCGCCTCACTTCTAGTTCCATCTCCTCACTTCTAGTTCCATCTCCTCACTTCTAGTTCCATCGCCTCACTTCTAGTTCCATCTCCTCACTTCTAGTTCCATCTCCTCACTTCTAGTTCCATCGCCTCACTTCTAGTTCCATCGTTCCATCTCCTCACTTCTAGTTCCATCTCCTCACTTCTAGTTCCATCTCCTCACTTCTAGTTCCATCGCCTCACTTCTAGTTCCATCTCCTCACTTCTAGTTCCATCTCCTCACTTCTAGTTCCATCGCCTCACTTCTAGTTCCATCGCCTCACTTCTAGTTCCATCGTTCCATCTCCTCACTTCTAGTTCCATCTCCTCACTTCTAGTTCCATCTCCTCACTTCTAGTTCCATCGCCTCACTTCTAGTTCCATCGCCTCACTTCTAGTTCCATCGTTCCATCTCCTCACTTCTAGTTCCATCTCCTCACTTCTAGTTCCATCTCCTCACTTCTAGTTCCATCGCCTCACTTCTAGTTCCATCTCCTCACTTCTAGTTCCATCTCCTCACTTCTAGTTCCATCGCCTCACTTCTAGTTCCATCTCCCCACTTCTAGTTCCATCGCCTCACTTCTAGTTCCATCTCCTCACTTCTAGTTCCATAGTTCCATCGCCTCACTTCTAGTTCCATCGCCTCACTTCTAGTTCCATCTCCTCACTTCTAGTTCCATCTCCTCGCTTCTAGTTCCATCGCCTCACTTCTAGTTCCATCTCCTCACTTCTAGTTCCATCTCCTCACTTCTAGTTCCATCTCCTCACTTCTAGTTCCATCTCCTCGCTTCTAGTTCCATCGCCTCACTTCTAGTTCCATCTCCTCACTTCTAGTTCCATCTCCTCACTTCTAGTTCCATCTCCTCACTTCTAGTTCCATCTCCTCACTTCTAGTTCCATCTCCTCACTTCTAGTTCCATCTCCTCACTTAGTTCCATCGCCTCACTTCTAGTTCCATCGCCTCACTTCTAGTTCCATCGCCTCACTTCTAGTTCCATCGCCTCACTTCTAGTTCCATCTCCTCACTTCTAGTTCCATCTCCTCACTTCTAGTTCCATCGCCTCACTTCTAGTTCCATCGCCTCACTTCTAGTTCCATCTCCTCACTTCTAGTTCCATCGCCTCACTTCTAGTTCCATCGCCTCACTTCTAGTTCCATCTCCTCACTTCTAGTTCCATCGCCTCACTTCTAGTTCCATCGCCTCACTTCTAGTTCCATCTCCTCACTTCTAGTTCCATCTCCTCACTTCTAGTTCCATCTCCTCACTTCTAGTTCCATCGCCTCACTTCTAGTTCCATCTCCTCACTTCTAGTTCCATCTCCTCACTTAGTTCCATCTCCTCACTTCTAGTTCCATCGCCTCACTTCTAGTTCCATCTCCTCACTTCTAGGTCCATCTCCTCACTTCTCAGTGTACTCTGGGTTCGTACTCTGGGTTCGGGAGCTCGGAGCCCTCCACCCGGACAGCACGCCAAGTATGCATAACCTTAACCATAATAATTATATGTAGATCATGAAAAGGTGTCATTGTTACAGTGTAATTATATATTTAAGTACTTCATATTAAGTAATACATGTACTTACTATAGGGTTAGGATTTGGTTGAGGTTTATTTGCATTTAGTTATGCATAATTCCCTGTCATTACTACTGAGTACATGTAACATGCATGTAACAAAGAAATGTATTTTGGTTCTTATCCATAAACAGTGTGTTGTGGTCACATGTTAACCTGTTTTACATTCAGCGCTGCAGATTTTAATGTGTAATGTGTAATTACAGGTGGAATCTGTCTCCAGGTTCCTGTTCTTCATGGACCCCAATGAGCCGAGCCTGTCTCTCGTTAGAGAGGTGGAGAAGGTGCGGGAGTACTTTAATGACTGAACTCAACTCTCCAAGCAGACAGTCCTCAATTACTGGAAAAGTCTCAAGAGGTCAGTACTGTGTAACTTAACAAACACATCGTGTAACTGTCAACTGAGAATTATCGGATAGGCTGTCTTCTGTCTGTAACAACCATTTCTTTCTCTGTCTTTAAGGTTCATGAAGTACATCATTACTTCCACCAGCATCCACACCAAAGACAAAAGTCTCTTCAGTGACTGCAGAGACTTTATCCATCCTTTGGACGGCATAAGGGCTGGTATGTCAAAGAAGGTCAACAAAGAGTTGGCAGAAAAAAGGTATGTTTTTTTAAAATGATCTTTTCACTCCTTTTTTATCTATTATTTATGTATTAAACGGAAATCGCAGCTGAGTTCAACATTACTATTTTATTTCTGAGGTACCGTGGTTGCGGAGAAGAGAAGCTGCCAGGAGACTGTATGGTTGTCCTGGATGATGCCTTCATGGATTTCCTGGCGGTGATGGGGAAACTCCAGGGTCCAGGAGCCGTTTCCGGGGAGGCGCTTGGCAAGAATGACTGTCTGCTCGTCCTCATGCTCGAGCTCCTCCAGCGGCCAATGTTACCATGTAATTCTGTCTTATCTCCCTTATCTCAGTATGTTGATTTCTTTATAAAACCTTTTGTTCATTCATTACCATCTTACATTCGGGATTCTACTGCTTTTATCAATAAGATTTCTTAGTTACATGATTTACCGGATATTTCTTTATTATTAACTATGGAGATAACAAGTCTATATATTAACATTTCACATCACAGTTTGTGATTGAGATGGCTTCTTATCTTTTGA
This sequence comes from Rhinichthys osculus, assembly GCA_029959095.1. Taxonomy (NCBI): domain Eukaryota; kingdom Metazoa; phylum Chordata; class Actinopteri; order Cypriniformes; family Leuciscidae; genus Rhinichthys; species Rhinichthys osculus. The sequence goes on from JARWKJ010000029.1 coordinate 254,032, forward strand.
AATATAATTATTTCAGATTTTTTTCTTCAGATTAGTGGTACAGCGATGGGCTCGAATTTTGCCCCCAACTATGCCAATCTATTTATGGTTTTTTTGAGCAGAGTTATGTATTGAATGCAGAAAATAATCCTTTCTATTCACGTATCATTAAATGGTATAGGTACATTGACGATATTATTGGTATTTTTTTGGGAGATCATGATGAGGCTCGAGAATTTGTGACTTTTTTGAATAACCTGGTTGACGACTTGGAATTTACTTAGTTCTTCTAGAGTCCACTTCCTGGATATGGGTACAGAAGAATGAAGGCAGTTTGATTACAACTTTGTTTACAAAAGAGACAGATCGCAACACACTTTTACTCGCTACCAGTTTTCATCCCACTTTTTAAAAAAAAGGACTGCCTAAGAGTCAGTTCTGTAGATTGAGAAGGATTTGTTATTCGGATTCCGATTTTATTGAGAAATCGAATATTATGAAGAATACATGTTTGAATAGAGGTTACCCTTCAGAATGGGTTGATGAAGCATTGAACACGTCTTTTAAAAAAAACGCAGCAAAAAAGTATTCTTTTACTCATATTACGACTCGTTCACCCAAGTCTTACGCGATAAAATCAATTTTTAAAAAACACTTGCATTTGTTGTTTTCTGATCCGTAGTTGAGCAAAAATTTTCATCCTCCTCCTTTGATTGTGTATAAACACGCAAGGAATTTAAAAGATTGCTTTACAAGCTCGTTTTAAGAGTGTTAGTCCTCGTCCATCTCAGAGTTTGATTAGTCCTATACAGAATATGGCAAATATCGTTGTGGTAATTGACCCTTCGCTAAGCCCCGCCCTCCTTAGTTACTGTTGCTACGCCTGTCAAGCTTTCGCGGCTGCCAAGTCTATTACAGTGTGAATGCACCGGTGTCAGACATTCCCAAGGAGATATTTAGTCATTTTTTGGCGAACAAGTGAAATATCTGAGAGAGCAAGACAAAAGGGACAGCAGTATGCATTCGAGGGATATATCCACGACATAATATGCAACCGATTAGAGAATAATTTCATCAAAATTGAAGGTAAAGCCTATAACGTTAGGTCCCAGCGCAAGCAGCAGCCGCCTCCTTAGCAGACCATTCACATGGGAAACACACAAACTGAACAGCTATGTTCATGCACAGCAGAGTAAGTGAAATGTGAAAATAATATAATATCAAATCAATTTAAATCAAACAGTTTATCCATCAATCTAACACCGGGAGAGCCGCGATCGGATTGGGGTAGTTACAGGGGTAGCTGCTAACGTTAGTAGGCCGTCGATTAACAAAATGCTGAAATATATTTTAAAGTATGTCAGTGAGCCTCCGTCTTGCCTTTAATCGTCTTATTTTACGTTCAAATATATGCATTATGAACAAAGAACCGCCATTATTTCCAAGCAATAGGCGTTTTTTTGTTTTGTTAATCCTGTGGACATTTAGTTGTGAATGGGTCTCCACACTGCTGGATCCACGGCCGGGATTTCTCCCCTTTGGCTTCTAGGTTTCGGGAAGAGAAAAAATTCCACTCCACCGTCCAAACTTTTAGGATACCGGGTATCAGATTTGCACAATCCATACGCACAACGCGTCGGCATGTTTGCCTCGCTCGAAAGCTTGACAGACCTCCCGCGCCTAGTTACGGTTTCTAAGCCACGATTGGCCAGTGGCGGTTTTCGGGCGTGGCTTAGCGAAGGGTCAATTGTGCTCAGAGCAATAATACATTTAAAACGTCTTTTTTCTGTCATCCATGAACTGGTCTTTCTTTTTTTTCTTCTGAACTTTGATATTACATTTTTTTCCGAACTTTGATATTATTTTCAATTATGGTTGTAACTGTTTATGATGTATTCTCAATGAGCTTAAGTGGCTACAGATGGAGCTTTGTTGATTGGTCATGTGTTTATTTTAAATGGGATGAGTTTGAAGATTTGTATATGCCTGATGAAGGTCGTGAGACTGAAACATTGCTAATAAAACATTTGTATATTACTTGCAAGTACTGATAGTGTGCGGGAGTTCCTTATTTGCAGATTTGTCGACCTATTTGGTCTACTTTCTCTACACACCTGTCACCTGCAGGTGTGCGATGGTGTTTGTTAATTGATTATTTGTGCATCACAAAATTACAGGACATTTTTATTAAAAACAGTAAAAAATGTCTTCTATAGACCAAAGTAGCAAGTATTAGTGTTCCCCTTACAACAGAACAATAGCTTAAACCTAAATTGAATTGAAAAGGACTTGAAGGAAAGTCCTTTTTCTTGAAAGAAGAAAAAAAAACTTCTTTGAGTAATTGGAAGAAATGCTTCTTTTTTACATTTTGAGTAGGCCTACACATTTCCTGTGTTTTCTGTATGTATCCCAAAAATAAGACCGAAAACTAAATATGGATGGTCATTAAAACACATTGTAACTTTTAAAAGAAAAGCAATGTAACCATTGTACACAACTGTAAAGTAAAATAGGCTACGTAATATATGTATTTACCCCTAGAACACACACACAGTAGCTGTGTCCCAATGTGAAGGCCGCGGACTTCGAAGGACCCAACTTGTAGCCTTCATAGGATTTCCTAATTGCACATCCAGGTGTTCCCGATTACCGCTCCATGGCGCCAAGCAACAGTGCGAGATGGAGCTGCCGTCCTGGGGTGTATTCCAGAAAGCAGGTTATGTGACATACCCGGGTATGTTTAAGAGTAAGTAAGCGGATAACCTCAACTTTCGGTTCCAAAAACGGAGGTAACTTTCAGGGTATGTTAGTAGTCATAGCAACTCACTCTCTGAACTTAACCTGCTCCGGTGCAGCTTATGTTCCAGGGTTAGTTTGTTTCAGAGAGGTGACAGAGCATGGCGTCCCCTGACCATTTTAGTTACATATAGCACTACTTAATCTAACCCTACTTTATACAGTCACAATAATTTTGAATGTTTCTAATTATATAACTTTCAATTTCAGGGTTCCCAAATGTGATTGGGTGCATTGATGGAACCCACATTCACATTAAAGCTCCTTCCATCAATGAAGGAGACTATGTAAATAGGAAGTCAATGCATAGCATCAATGTGCAGGTGACAATAGATTTTTTGGATGCTAAATGTTTGGGTGTTTAAACCATTAAATCACCCTCATCACTGGTCCCCACTAACTAGGTAATATGTGGCCAAGAGGAACCCCCAGTGAACCCAGTAGACCAAAGAGACGGCAGGGTGGTACAAGACATGATTTGCCAAAATCACTTTAATTAAAACCAGTTAACAGTCAAGTGTTGTTCATTGTTTCTTTATTTCCTGTAACAAAAGACATTTGTATTTATTTCTTTAGATTTCATTCAACAACAAATGACAGATTAATGTTTACATACTGTTTCCCACCTTAAGCTAGTGCTCCAGCAATTCAATTTCAAGTCTGGCCTTTTTTAGGTTAAGCCTTTTCTCCTCCATTTGAAGCTGTATAAGGTCCATCTCCATGTCACTTTTTCTGATTTGCTTTTAAAGGTGGACCTTATACAGGTTTTTGGCAGGCAACTAGAAAGACTGAAAAAGTCTGTAATACAAACACAGACCAAATATTTAAATGAGGAAGGAGAACTGCAGAACATTTCTTACACTGCTAAGATTCTGTGTGGAGGTAGATGGACCCTCATCTCTATTAAAATCTCCTGCCATATTCTGTAAAATGACAATTTATTTATTCTCTTGTGTAAAAAAGGGGGAATGCATTCTATGCATCATACCTCTATGGGCCTCCCCACATTTTCTGTTTCTGTCACAGCAGAAGTGGTCTCTTCATCATCATCCTACAGTGAAAATAAGGAAGGATGCTTGGTCTAGCAAACAGAAACCTAAAGACAATAATCACTTACAACTGTGACAGAGTGTGGTGTTGCAGGAGGATCCAACAATGTGGCCATCAGCAACTGCAAGATAATTAAACCATGATAATCATGCATATTCAATTCTCAATGTATATTCTTAAGCAAATACAACTAATAAAGAAGGACATTAGGAGCATCTTAGTACTAGTAATAGTATTACAGTATACAGCATATGCAGTCAAAGCAGCATGCACACTGCACAAGTGAATCAATGACTGTAAAATTAATTCAAAATGCCTTTTTAAAATGGTGACAGTGTTGATGATTTTATTTATTAAAACACTGAAACAAACAGTGTAAACATCAATAAATCATAAGTATTAATATGGTACACCTACATTTTACTAAGCCACTTGTCTTGGTAGCTGAGTCTGACGAACTGCCCCCTGGAATCCCATCGCCCACAGGTCACCCTTTATTAAGGGACAGTGCCAGCTCCTCAGCTTCCTTCTTTCTATTGGCTACATAGAAAACTACATTACATTTAATACTAAATTAGCATTAAATGTCAGTAACAAGTTTAGTAAGTTTAGAAAATATTACCTTGCTGGAGAATGTTTTTGTGTTTCATTTTGACTTGGCTCACACTTCTTCTGGCTCCAGAAGGATTACACCTGACAAAACGAGAAGCCAACATATAACTAGACAATTATGTGCATTACTACTGTAATATTAAGAAATGCATGGAGGCCAACAAGTAAATACTTGTCTATTTTTACTACATGCCCCCAAAGAATTTTTGCGTCACAAATTATAAATGGGGTAGGCTATTTTCCCCTTTCATTGTGACTCACAAAGGGAAAATACCCCATTTATAATTTTCTAAACTCAAGCATTTACTCTGTCCATTATTATTTGCCAAGCCAACTTTCTTTTGCTGATTCTTATTGCTTTTTTTATTTATTTATTTGTTTTATAATGGGCTTAGGCTATAGTCTTCATAAGCAAGCATTAAAACCTCCAACTCAGTTTCACCGAAGTATCGTATGTAGCTCGCTTTTTTTCTCCCTTGGTTTCCATGGTGACTCCTGAAATCGGCGATCCATTGAAAATGTCTTTATGTACTCGTCGTGCGCGCGCATTAACTCTGGGTTACCAATAGGAGGTTGATTAAACTAACTCAACATAGGTGTTTTGGAACCGACATACCCAGAGTAAGCAAGTTTGGGGTTAACCAACCAAGAGTTCAAGGTTTATCTGACGGTAAGTTAACCTTGCTTTCTGGAATACACCCCTGATCATTAATTTGTCATAATTGAGTAAACAGCTATGGAGCCAGAATTGGCTATTGTCATTTTTATGTTTTATATTTTACTGAGGATGTTAAATACATGAATTTTCTAAAAGACATTTAGGCCACTTGTCTTTAAAGTCAAATTTTTAGGAGGAAAAAGCTCAGTATAATAGAATAAGCAAAAAAAGACTTCACATATAAAAAAGAAATATAACACAAACACAAGGTTAGGTTATATAAAAATAAAACATTCATGAATTATTTTATGATTATTACTGTCTTCAGTGAACTCAACGCAAATGATAATAATATTATTATTATTAGCCTACATTTAGGCTACATATTTAGAAGGCGGTTTTATCCAAAAAAGGAACAAAGAAATTCGTCAAATGTCAGTCATAATACAGGGCTAAGATTATCACAAATAAACACTAGATTTTGACGCAAATGTGTGTGTGAGTGTGAGCGCGCACTGCCCGGCACGGAGGCGCGGGCGCGAACACTTGCATTTTCCCATCAACAGTGGAAACAACTTAAAAAATACTCTATAATGTCTGGTCATACAGAAAAGAATAATACATCATTCGCAACTACTTTTATTTGTCCAAACTCACATAACAAGAAAACGTTGTGCTTTTGTAAAATAAAATAAAACAGTCGCGCTTTCATGATCTCCGTGAACTGGAGCGCGTCTCATAAATGAACTGAAACAAAATATACCTAATAAGCTTGAAATGTTCACTTTTAAACGAACAATTAAAATGCCTCGTTATATATTCAGACACATTTATTATCATTAGCCTATAAATCATGGTTCCAGAGACATGGCTCTTCTCATTCAGCATTGCGGGAAAAATATAATTTCCAGGTTCTAATCTGGCCTTAGAAAACCAGTAAAATCGACATTTGTCCCATAGTAATTTGTGAATATTTTAAATGTTTAATAAATGTGTTTTTTTTTTTTTTTGCGCAGCATTTGTGTAGCCTACTACAGTTCAAATTTTGGTGTTCAACTTTGGCTTTTAAAAATACAACAACCTTTCATTTTTAGTTTTTCAATTACGGGTTAAAAAAAAGAAAAACAAATGGACGCAAAAGTAGGCTACCTTATATTATTAAATATTTAAAATAATGTATTTGTAGAAAGGTTTGATAGTCAATCAAAATACTAGTAAAATCAAAGACTTTAATCTAAAAAACTATCACTAAACTATCTTTAGTTTAATAGTCTGTGTAAATTTGCATCCATTCGTTTTTAATTTTTTTAACCCGTAAATGAAAAACGAAAAATGAACGGTTTTAAAAGGCATAGTTGAACACCAACATTTGAATTTGAACTGTAGGCTACACACCAAATGCTGCACCAAAAATGCTGTCGTCACCGGCGCGCAATGAATTATGGGGTAGGATCAGGGTAGGATAGGCCGCTAAAGCCTAGTTCACACTACATGATTTTAAAACGTCGGGCTGAACTGTGCGGTTCACACTACATGACTTGCTCTCTGTGAAATCAGGAGTGTTCAAGTTGTTGATCTGTTCACACCACACGACACAACGTGATTGATCTGCAACAGGAGGTAACGCACTACACGAGTTGACAACAACTCTGTCACCCAACGATTCAATCTTGTCTACAAACCACGTTTTGTCACAAAAAATCACGCGATAAAACGAACTGGAAATGACGCGAAACAGCACGCGCGCTAATAGACCAACGCTACTTTTGCGTCATCGAAGGGTAACGCCCCCTTTTTTGGGGAAAACAAACGGATTCCCCCGAGAACAGAACTCGCTCTAGATCTGCTAAGTTTCTTAAAAAATGGCACAAACATACACACTCTCTTTGCCGGCCGAGGACCGTGAGCGGTTATAAGATACTGGATACGGGGTTACAGAGGTGTCCCTTTGAAATGGTCGATGAATGACCCACGCAGTGGCCAAATATGGACTATTCAGACATCTAACGTTACCACTATCTCGTGGAATCACCAAGTAAGTAACGTTAGCCTATTTTTTTTGTCATTAACACTCACAGTATGACAAACTAGATGATGAGGCCATGTCACTTGGATCATATTTAACTTGCTATTGACATAGTTTTGTTGTCGACTAGCTATACTATACTGTTGAAATAGTGGCATGCTAGGACTAAAGTGGACTTGGCTGGTTTCTGCTTGTGTCTAGAAAGTGCTAGGACTTTGAAAGTTGTAAAAAGGTTTACAGTGTACGGCAAAATATGTATAGGACCAATGTATGTATGTACGGGGCTATCAAATTGGATGTTGTGACATTACGCTATCCTATCTAGCTTAGAAGGCTTGATCTACTGCCGTTCGTGTTGTTACATGTAGCCCAGAGCAGTGCTCGTCGAAAAGTCATATAAGTTAGGCCTAAAGCACTTTCTAGACACAAGCAGAAACCAGCCAAGTCCACTTTAGTCCTAGCCTGCCACTATTTCAACAGTAAAATCAGTTAACAGCTAAGATAGCGTGCCTAGTGAGAGCTAATCACGTAACGTTAGCTGCTAGCAGCTTCGTCTTTCTAACTAGTAACTAGTATAGCTAGTCGACAACAAAACTATGTCAATAGCTTAAATCAAGTTAAATACGGCGCACACACACATACGGAACCAAGATGGCCGACTGAACTGCAGACGTGTCCGTTACTGTCCGTGTAGTCACTTTGTACATGCATTGTTACTTTACTTTTGTTCAGTTATTTTATTTATTTATTTGCCTCATCTATTCCTTATTCTTTTGTCTTCTTTTTGATTACTTTTGACATTTACTTTAACTATATTTACACACTAAACAGTCGATCTCACATCTACGTCTGTCACCAATATTGTTTCTGGGAGTCGATCTGTGCCAGTGGATCTGTGCTAGGTGCGCTTCACCCGGCCAAACTGCGGGCAGTGCCCGAGTCCTTCACACTTTCTACGGTCTCACTGGATTAACAATCTACTGTTTTTGATCTCTGCACAACTTCGCTTGCTCTGCAAACTCTGGGCTGCAACATTGGTCTGGACTGCTCTTAACATCGAATGAGTCAACGGCTGTTGACATCGGCCCGCATGAGCTTGCTTTCCAGCTAGCGGGGGCCTTTGTTTACATTGCACTTTCAGAACTGGAGGTTGCCAGCCCCGTTTCACACTGCTACTGGTATTCGGTGTAAGGAACATTCCCGTATCAGAGGACGTCTGGATCACATCACCAACCTCTGAACCAAGTGAACGCGCCGTGAGTAAGCACCTCACTTCATGATCTATCTGCTGACAGTGTTTCGATCAACCAAGCGGCGGGTTGGGCCTGGGTCCTCTAGGCCATCTACGGTCTTACTGGATTGATAGACTGTTGTTCTTAAACCTGCACTAACGTGTTTTATTCTGTGAACATTGGTCACTCATTGACCTGGACTGCTCATAACATCGCTTGAATTAGCGGCTGTTGACATTGGCCTGCACGAGCTAGCTTGTCATTTGGCTAGCTGGGGATATTGTACGAGCTGGCTCTGTTTTATTTTATTTATCTTCGCCTCAGACTGACCGCACCCGCTATTTTGATTTCACAATACGGTCCTTTCATCATTCACAGACATCAGGCCTATTTTGCATTGGACTTCACTGTATTTCTGTATGTCTGACTTTTTATTCTACTACGCAATGCTGTGCAGTGTTGTGCTTCATTAAACTGGGTCATGTACTGTTCCTGTTATCTATTTTAGTAACTCTCGTTAGTTTAGTTTTTACCCAAGTATTCAAGTTGGAAATTGATTTTTAGTAAAAAAAAAAAAAAAAATGTATTATTTTTTTTTTTTATGAGCCGTTTACGCTCACTGGGGTTAGCTTGTATTGTTTTGTTATACTGTAACCCTTTTAGTTTAGCTCAACAAACTTCATTCTACCCCTTCACCCCTCCCCCACTTCTTCAAAAACCCTGACTGACCCACTTATTCATAGAGATGACAACTCCTTCCTCATCACCCAATGGTTAGGTCTACCATCTCAGCACATTTATTTTATAATACCCCTGTCTACATATAGTGCTTTTAACATCCTATACTCTACCAAGTTGTTCCCTCTGCCTATTTATAGCACTAGGCACCCAATTTTTAACAGCTTTTGTCGTATATAAATTTTATTAGGGCCCAAGCCCAAAGGGCGAAGGCCCTATTGTTTTCCTTAGGATTATTTATTAGGGCCCAAGCCCAAAGGGCGAAGGCCCTATTGTTTTCCTTAGGATTATTTTTTTTTTTTTTTTTTTTTTTTTTTTTCTATTTTTCTTACGACTATTCGGGCACTTTTGGGGCCCTTAACGTGCCCGAAAACTCTTGAAACTTTGCACGCGGGTCAGAACCCGCGGCCATCAGGGCCGGGCTGAAGCTGGTACCCGGGCGTGGCAGGGGGGCTCGACAGCGCCCCCTGGAACGCGGTCCGAAAACTTGGTCCATAAATCAAACACGCTTGCATGGAATAATATGAAACTCGGTACACTTATAGATCTCATCGGTTCATATATACTTCATGCTCTGATTTTTTACCCCAGCCCGACAGGATGTCGGCTATTTAGGGTTGTTTGGAAAACCCATGCTCAGGAATTCGAAATACTCCTCCTAGAGAATTCAAACACACGGCACGAAACTCGGTCAGCATGAAGTCAAGACACTGAGGATGAAAAATTGCCAGGGGATTTTTGATATCTCGAACGGTTTGGCCGTGGCGAGGAAACGAATTTATGGCGAGAAACAAGAAACAGGAAGTGTGTTATAACTTCTTCATACATTAACTGATCTCGATGAAACTTCAGCAGTGTGTTCGCTGTAAGAGGCCGATCACATGGATGTGACTATTGTGAGTCAAAGTTATAGCGCCACCAACTGGCAGCAGGAAGTGTGTCACTTTCAAAATGCTTTGAAATCACCCTCTTATTTTAACCCGATTTGCTTCAAACTTCATCTGTATAATGTAAAAACACGCCAGATGTAGACCTGTGAAAGGATTGTTTAATATCTAAGATAATGTTGCCATGGCAACGCATCAAACTTTAATATTCTTTTTTGATGCTTTTGAGACTCTTAGCATGCTTGAAATTGCAGGAAACTCGACAGACACATCTCATTTATTAGCTAGTAGACATGTGCAAAGTTTCAGAAACGGGCGTGGTGAGGGGCTCAGTAGCGCCACCTTTAGTCAAAAATGGGGTATTAGTTTTACCTACAGTAACAAAAATCGGTATGGATATTCGTCTCCTCGAGCCGGACAACTTTCTAATTGACAGTCATTAGCTCCGAGCAACACAAAGTCAGATATTTTGGTTTGAATATGATTTTCAGGAGAATTTTCTCCCCCTGTCTCTGTGTGTGGGGGGGTTGGGGAATTTGACTATTATTTTAATGGTGTTCAAGGTTTCAGGGGCTTTTGGGGCCCTTAACGTGCTTGAAAACTCTTGAAACTTTGCACACAGGTCAGCGCCCACAGCCATCAGGCCCGGGCTGAAGCTGGTACCCGGGCGTGGCAGGGGGGCTCAACAGCGCCCCCTTGAACGGGGTCCCCAAAACTTGGTCCATAGATCAAACACGCTTGCATGAATTAATCTGAAACTCAATACACATTTAGATCTCATCGGGCCGAACAACTTACCCTCGGTCAAGTTTTACGCCAGCCCAACAGGAAGTCGGCTATTATGGGTTGTTTGGAGAACGCTTGCTCAGGAATTTGAAGTACTTCTCCTAGAGATTGCATCCGTTTACCGCCAAACTCGGTCAGCTTGAGGTCAACACTTTGAAGATGCTAAATTGCGGACGGATTTTTGATATCTCGAACGCTTTGGCCGTGGCGAGGAAACTAATTTATGGCGAGAAAAGAGAAACACGAAGTGTTATAACTTCTGCATACATTAACTGATCTTGATGAAACTTCAGCAGTGTGTTCGTGGTAAGAGGCCATTCAGATGGATGTAACTATTGTGAGTCAAAGTTATAGCGCCACCAACTGGCAGCAGGAAGTGTGTCACTTTCTAAATGCTTTTGACAAAAGTGGGGGGGTTAGTTTTATCTACAGTAACAAAACTCGATATGTATATTGTACTCTTCGAGCCGGACAACTTTCTAATTTACCGTAATTAGCTACGACCAACAGGAAGTTAGATATTTTGGTTTGAAAATTGTCATTTTATGTGTCTCTCTCTGAGCCTACGTCTCTGTGTGTGTGTGTGTGTGTGTGTGTGTGTGTGTGTGTGTGTGTGTCTGTGAGTGTGGGGAGGGGGAGGGGGGCTAGATTAACCATTTCACTGCTGTGTGGTTTTGCCTGCATTAAAAAGGAAAATAAATGGCTTATGCCTTGTATTTTTTAAATAGGTTTTATTAATAAGTAAAGGCATATAACCAAATTAATTGTAGTGCATTGAAAATAGTTTTATATAATTAGTTTATTAATTAAATTAACTTGGTCCATAAACTTGGTCTGAAAATTTGGTCCATAAATCAAACACACTTGCATGTAATATTATGAAACTCGGTATATAGATCTCATCGGGCCAAACAACTTTAAGCTAGCCCAAAAGGAAGTGGGCTATTTTGGTCTGAATGTGAATGTTTTGCAAAACCAGCCTCTACATTTTTACCCACTCCTCTTAAGTGGTTTATTTTGTTCCCACCAAATGTTTTCAACATGATGAAAATACATTAAAGAAGCATAATTGTGAATATCTATTGAATATCTCTAATTGTTTTGCTATGGCGAGGGATTGAAGTCATGTAAAAAAAATAAACACTAAAAGCCTCATATCTTCTAAAAATTTAATTATACACCATTTATTTCTAGATAAAATTATACAAATATCACAACTAAACCCATTTTATTCTTGTTTTCAATTTAAGAATAATGTACAAGTTTAAAAACAGCCAGAATGCACTATTCAGTTAAAAAAATAAATATATCAAATAATACATAGGGCTATACTGCCCTCTTGTGTTCAAAATCAGGTAGGCCTGTTGTATTTAAATATATTAGGTAGCCTATGTGACTCCGAGAATATTTTCTCACCGGTTATTTGACGTGTAACACCGGGGGCTTTTAAATCGCTAAGTTAAAAGTGAAAGTAAAGTAAGGACGTCCGCATGGACATTTATAGTGGTGGCGCTCACAGTGCGCTCGAATGAATTTCTATGGAAGTAGAAATGAAAAAACGTTCGCTCTGTTTTGCTCGCTCGTCGCCATGGACGCGCACCGTTATGAATGCCAGTGCAGCCGCATACTTTTTAGTGTCACTTTAAAATTAGCGCCATATCGGGGACCGATTGCTTCCGGTTTTCAGGGAAAACACAACAACAAAAGAGTAAATGACAGATTCGCTTAAATAGGTGCTTTTACACAAAATATTCCGTCATAATTTTTCCAGTCAGCTCTTCACTCTCGTGATTAATGAAATTTGACTCCTGTTGCTGATATTTGCTGCAACTTTCGTTCTGCTCACAATTTAGTAAGCAAACACGCTTCAAATGTGTTTTTATTTTATTTTTGTGTATATATATGTGTGTATATATATGTGTGTATATATATATATATATATATATATATATATATATATATATATATAGCTTATGTTTCAAATATGAGTTAATTAACAATCGTTTGAAAGAATGATACTTTTTAACATATCACTAAACCGTCATTAGGTGTCGCCAGGCGACCGTCTTAATGAGCGAGTCATTGATTCATTTGTTCGAACGATTCGTTCGAACGGCTGAGTCATTCATGAATGAGACAGATTATGGATTGGTCATTGAATCTTTGAGTCAACCGATTCGTTCAAAATGCTGAATCATTCAGTAATGAGAAAACACGTTGCTGTGAGATGCTCGATGGTTCTGCTGTGATCTTTGTTTAACTAGTTTCACTGCTGAAACAGAAAAAAGTCAATATTGCATCTAAAATGTAAGTGATTTGACTTGTGTGTGTCTGTGTCTGTGTCTGTGTCTGTGTGTGTGTGTGTGTGTGTGTGTGTGTGTGTATGATTGTGTCTGCTACAGTGATTGTTTAACCCTTGTTAAAGTTTAGGCCTTGTCTTTTTGGATATATATCTTTTTATATAAAAAAAATAGGCATACAACCCATATATTTTAAATGTATCGTTTGCTTTAAATTACATTAAGATTTGTATGTTTGGTAATTGAACCTGAATGAATTTTAAATGAATGTGCTATATTTCAGAGTTTTCCTTAAAATTTGAACTAACTTTATTCTCATCTGAATGATAGACTATTTATTTCTGTATAAAATAAAAAAGAGATTTTGGTTGGGTGACAGTTGTAGTTTACAGTTTGACAAAAGCACAATGTTGTGTTTTATTGCGATTGTACACAAATATAAGTAAACACTTTGCAGTTTTAATAATGTCCTGTATGAACAAAAGGACGGAGTATGTTTTTATGTCTACATTGTTCAATCACGTTTCACACACACACACACACACACACACACACACACACACACACACACACACACACACACACACACACAAACTTTTTTCTAATCAGATCAGGCAAGTAATATTCTGTCTTGGCACACTTGATTTAACTTTCAATCTTGTGTACTTATTTCATGTGTCCATTAAGTCCATGAGACCGTAGGGTGTCTCATTTTTCATTTTAGGTTTCAGAAGGTTGCTCACGCATATGATATGTGCCCTCAATGCACACTTTTGCAGAGCCCACACCAATGCAAGCTCTACAGTACACATCTTCTCAACAGTCAAAGCGGGGTTAAGTTATTGCCCGTCATGCACAGTAACCCTAAAGGCACCAGGGTGGCGGTGCCACCGGCTTGTTTATATATATATATATAAATATAGCTGCGAGCAGCGATGAAGGGCCAAAGCCGGTGGCACCGCCACTCCGGTGCCTTTAGGTAACTAAAGGCACCGGGGTTGCGGTGCCACCGGCTTGGGCCCGTAATCGCTGCTCGCAGCTATATTTATATATATTTATTATTATTATTATTATTTTTCTGCTACCTTTTGGACACTTTTGGAGGCCTTAACATGCTCAAAAACTCCTGAAACTTTGCGTACATGTCAGAACCCGCGGCCATCAGGGCCGGGCTGAAGATGGTACCCGGGCGTGGCAGGGGGGCTCGACAGCGCCCCCTGGAACGGGGTCCGAAAACATGGTCCATAAATCAAACACGCTTACATGTAATAATATGAAACTCGGTACACATGTAGATCTCATCGGTTCATATATACTTCATGCTCTTACTTTTTACCCCAGCCCAACAGGAAGTCGGCTATTTAGGGTTGTTGGTAAAACACACGCAATGGAATGTGAAATACTCCTCCTAGAGAATTCAAACAAACGGCACGAAACTCGGTCAGCATGAAGTCAAGACATTGAGGATGAAAGTTTGCGAGGGGATTTTTGATATCTCGAACGGTTTGGCCGTGGCGAGGAAACAAAATTATGGCGAGAAACGTGAAACAGGAAGTGTGTCATAACTACTGCATACATTAACTGATCTTGATGAAACTTCAACAGTGTGTTCGTTGTAAGAGCCCGATCACATGGATGTGACTATTGTGAGTCAAAGTTATAGCGCCACCAACTGGCAGCAGGAAGTGTGTCACTTCCTAAATGCTTTGAAATCACCCTCTTATTTTTACCCGATTTGCTTCAAACTTTATGTGTATAATGTAAACACACGGCAGATGTAGACCTGTGAAAGGATTATTGATATCTTAGATACTGTTGCCGTGGCAACACATCAAACTTTAATATTCTTGTTTGATGCTTTTGAGACTCTTAGCATGCTTGAAATTGCATGAAACTCGACAGACATGTCACATATATTAGCCAGTAGACATGTGCAAAGTTTCAGGAACGGGCGTGGTGCAGGGACTCAGTAGCGCCACCTTTTGACAAAAATGGGGTATTAGTTTTACCTACAGTAACAAAAATCGGTATGGATATTCGTCTCCTCGAGCCGGACAACTTTCTAATTGACAGTCATTAGCTCCGAACAACACAAAGTCAGATATTTTGGTTTGAATATGATTTTCAGGAGAATTTTCTCCCTCTGTCTCTGTGTGTGGGGGGGTTGGGGAATTTGACTATAATTTTAATGGTGTTCAAGGTTTCAGGGGCTTTTGGGGCCCTTAACGTGCTTGAAAACTCTTGAAACTTTGCACACAGGTCAGCGCCCACAGCCATCAGGCCCGGGCTGAAGCTGGTATCCGGGCGTGGCAAGGGGCTCAACAGCGCCCCCTTGAACGGGGTCCCCAAAACTTGGTCCATAGATCAAACACGCTTGCATGAATTAATCTGAAACTCAATACACATACAGATCTCATCGGGCCGAACAACCTACCCTCGGTCAAGTTTTACGCCAGCCCAACAGGAAGTCGGCTATTATGGGTTGTTTGGAGAACGCTTGCTCAGGAATTTGAAGTACTTCTCCTAGAGATTGCATCCGTTTACCGCCAAACTCGGTCAGCTTGAGGTCAACACTTTGAAGATGCTAAATTGCGGACGGATTTTTGATATCTCGAACGCTTTGGCCGTGGCGAGGAAACTAATTTATGGCGAGAAAAGAGAAACACGAAGTGTTATAACTTCTGCATACATTAACTGATCTTGATGAAACTTCAGCAGTGTGTTCGTGGTAAGAGGCCATTCAGATGGATGTAACTATTGTGAGTCAAAGTTATAGCGCCACCAACTGGCAGCAGGAAGTGTGTCACTTTCTAAATGCTTTTGACAAAAGTGGGGGGGTTAGTTTTATCTACAGTAACAAAACTCGATATGTATATTGTACTCTTCGAGCCGGACAACTTTCTAATTTACCGTAATTAGCTACGACCAACAGGAAGTTAGATATTTTGGTTTGAAAATTGTCATTTTATGTGTCTCTCTCTGAGCCTACGTCTCTGTGTGTGTGTCTGTGAGTGTGGGGAGGGGGAGGGGGAGGGGGGCTAGATTAACCATTTCACTGCTGTGTGGTTTTGCCTGCATTAAAAAGGAAAATAAATGGCTTACGCCTTGTATTTTTTAAATAGGTTTTATTAATAAGTAAAGGCATATAACCAAATTAATTGTAGTGCATTGAAAATAGTTTTATATAATTAGTTTATTAATTAAATTAACTTGGTCCATAAACTTGGTCTGAAAATTTGGTCCATAAATCAAACACACTTGCATGTAATATTATGAAACTCGGTATATAGATCTCTTCGGGCCAAACAACTTTAAGCCAGCCCAAAAGGAAGTGGGATTTTGGTCTGAATGTGAATGTTTTGCAAAACCAGCCTCTACATTTTTACCCACTCCTCTTAAGTGGTTTATTCTATTCCCACCAAACTTTTTTAACATGATGAAAATACATTAAAGAAGCATAATTGTGAATATCTATTGAATATCTCAAATTGTTTTGCTATGGCGAGGGATTAAAATCATGTCAAAAAAATAAACACTAAAAGCCTCATATCTTTTAAAAATTTAATTATACACCATTTATTTCTAGATACAATTATAGAAATAACAGAACTAAACCCATTTTATTCTTGTTTTCAATTTAAGAATAATGTAAAAGTTTAAAAACAGCCAGGATTCACTATTCAGTCAAAAAATAAATATATCAAGTAATACATAGGGCTATACTGCCCTCTTGTGTTCAAAATCAGGTAGGCCTAGTGTATTTAAATATATTAGGTAGCCTATGTGACTCCGAGAACATTTTCTCACCGGTTATTTGACGTGTAACACCGCCGGGGGGCTTTTAAATCGCTAAGTTAAAAGTGAAAGTAAAGTAAGGACGTCCGCACGGATATTTATAGACACAGGTATGCATATGGTTCAGATCAAGCCGGACAACTTTCTAATTAACTGTCATTAGCTCAGACCAAGAGGAAGTTAGATATTTTGGTTTGAATGTGGATGTTTCTGAGAATTTTCTCTCCCTCTCCCTCTGACAGAGAGAATGCACCCTGCCATTCGTGTGTGTCTGTGTCTGTGTGGGGAGGGGGGGAGGGGCTCTTTTAGTTTAAACACAAAATTATACATAGGGCCATACTGCCCTCTTGTGTCCAAAATTATATTTATATATACATTATACATATATTTGGTATGTGACTGAGGACCGAGAGCTTTTAAATACGGGACATTGATAATGGCCACGTGCAGAGCGCTCGAGGGAATTCCTATGGAAGTTCTGCTCGCTCATCTCCGTGGACGCGCACCGTTATGAATGCCCGTGCAGCCGTTAGTTTCATTTTAAAATTAGCGCCTTTTCTGGGGCCGATTGCTTGAATTGTGAGTTCAATAGCCTATTATTCTTCATGGAAACCACAACAACAAAAGAGTATAAAAGTTTGGTGTGAACGCAGCATAATGAACAAGCTGCGATCTCAAGATTGCAATGCTGGAGTGTGTGTGTGTGTGTGTGTGTGTGTGCGTGTGAGAGAGAGGCGCGGGCGAACTGTGTGTGTGTGTGTGTCTGTGTGGGGAGGGGCTCTTCGAGTGATAGTTATTATACAAAATTATACATAGGGCCATACTGCCCTCTTGTGTCCAAAATGATATTTATACATATATTTGGCAAGCATGTGACTGAGGACCGAGAGCTTTTAAATACGGACGTCCACACGGACATTGATAAGGGTTGCGCTTGCAGAGCGCTTGAGGGAATTCCTATGGAAGTAGGAATGAACTAAAAAACGTTCGCTCTGTTCTGCTCGCTCGTCGCCATGGACGCGCACCGTTATGAATGCCAGTGCAGCCGCATACTTTTTAGTGTCACTTTAAAATTAGTGCAATAACGGGGCCGATTGCTTGAATTGTGAGTTCAATAGTCTATTATTTTTCACGGAAAACACAACAACAAAAGAGTACAATGATAGATTCGCTTAAATAGGGGCTTTTACATAAAATAGCCTATTCCGTCATCATCTTTTCAGTCAGCTCTTCACTCTCGTGATTAATGAAATTTGACTCCTGTTGCTGATATTTGCTGCAACTTTCGTTCCGCTCACAATTTAGTAAGCAAACACGCTTCAAATGTGTTTTTATTTTATTTTTGTGTATATATATATGTGTGTGTATATATATGTGTGTGTGTATATATATATATATATATATATATATATATATATATATATATATATATAGCTTATGTTTCAAATATGAGTTAATTAACAATCGTTGGAAAGAATGATACTTTTAATATCACTAAACCGTCATTAGGTGCCGCCAGGCGACCGTCTTAATGAGCGAGTCATTGATTCATTCGTTCAAACGATTCGTTCGAACGGCTGAGTCATTCATGAATGAGACAGATTATGGATTGGTCGTTGAATCTTTGAGTCAACCGATTCGTTCAAAATGCTGAATCATTCAGTAATGAGAACGCGTTGCTGTGAGATGCTCGATGGTTCTGCTGTGATCTTTGTTTAACTATTTTCGCTGCTGAAACAGAAAAAAAAGTCAATATTGCATCTAAAATGTAAGTGATTTGACGTGTGTGTGTGTGTGTGTGTGATTGTGTCTGTTACAGTGATTGTTTAACCCTTGTTAAAGTTTAGGCCTTGTCTTTTTGGATATATATCTTTTTATATAAAAAAAAAAATAGCATACAACCCATGTATTTTAAATGTATTGTTTGCTTTAAATTACATTGAGATTTGTATGTTTGGTAATTGAACCTGAATGAATTATAAATGAATGTGCTATATTTCAGATCATATATTTGTTTTCCTTAAAATTTGAACTAACACTAACTTTATTCTCATCTGAATGATAGATTATTTATTTATGTATAAAATAAAAACACATTTGATTTTTCTTTTTTAATCAATGTAGAATGTGTAACTGAAAAAATAAACAGATTAGGGCTCTGATCGAGGACAATAAATGAAAACCAATGCAATATGATGAATGTCCAAAAGATTTTTTTTGCTTTTAAACTATGTGTGTGTGTGTGTGTGTGTGTGTGTGTGTGTGTGTGTGTAAGAGATTTCGGTTGGGTGACAGTTGTAGTTTACAGTTTGACAAAAGCACAATGTTGTGTTTTATTGTGATTGTACACAAATATAAGTAAACACTTTGCAGTTTGAATAATGTCCTGTATGAACAAAAGGACGGGGTATGTTTTTATGTCTACATTGTTCAATCACGCCTCACACACACACACACACACACACACACACACACCAACTATTTTTCTAATCAGATCAGGCAAGTAATATTCTGTCTTGGCACACTTCATATAACTTTCAAACTTGTGTACTTATTTCATGTGTGCATTAAGTCCATGAGACCGTAGGGTGTCTCATTTTTCATTTTAGGTTTCAGAAGGTTGCTCACGCATACTTTGTGGTTGATATGTGCCCTCAATGCACACTTTTGCAGAGCCCACACCAATGCAAGCTCTACAGCACACATCTTCTCAAAGGTCAAAGCGGAGTTACGATATTGCCCGTCATGCACAGTAACCCTAAAGGCACCGGGGTGGCGGTGCCACCGGCTTGTTTATATATATATATATATATATATATATATATATATATATAAATATAGCTGCGAGCAGCGATGAAGGGCCAAAGCCGGCGGCACCGCCACTCCGGTGCCTTTAGGTAACTAAAGGCACCGGGGTTGCGGTGCCACCGGCTTGGGCCCGTAATCGCTGCTCGCAGCTATATTTTTTACTTAGTTCCTCTGGTGATATCGAATCTAACCCTGGACCGTCAGTCAACACAACTGTTCCTATCCCTAACGGGATTTCTTACGCAGATTTCTGCAACCGTAAAAATCTTGGATTCATGCACATTAACATTAGAAGCCTCCTTCCTAAATTAGATTTACTTACTGCCCTTGTACACGCAGCCAATCCTGATATACTAGCCGTCTCAGAATCTTGGCTTAGAAACACCATCAAAGACTCAGATGTATCTATCCCTAATTATAATATCTACCGGCAAGATAGGTCATCGAAAGGAGGCGGAGTTATGCTATACTGTAGGAAGCATTTACAATGCACTGTCATTTTATCCAAGTCAATTCCAAAAAAATTGAACTTCTAATGTTAAAAATTTGTGTTTCTAACAATAAATCTTTCACCGTAGCAGTCTGTTACAGACCCCCCTCCGCTCCTAGATGTGCGCTTGATTCCATTTGCGAATTAATTGCTCCTCATCTATCCTCAGAGTTTCTACTGTTAGGTGATTTGAATTACGACATGCTTAACCCTACAAACAATTTATTATCTAAGCTCGATGCCCTAAACCTTATGCAGATAATCATCAAACCCACTAGATATAACCTGAATTCGGCAGACAAAGGCACTCTCATTGATATTGCCCTAACTAATCTACCCACTAAATTCTCGTCCGCTGTTTTTAGTCAGGACAATAGTGACCATTGCCTTATTGCATGCATGCACAATGGATCAGCCATTAAAAGTCCTCCCCTTATTTTACTCAAACGCTCCCTAAATCATTTTAGTGAGCAAGCTTTTTTATTTGATTTGGCTCAAGTGTCCTGGAAGAACATTGAACTTATCCCTACTGTGGAGGATGCCTGGTTCTTTTTTAAAAACGCCTTTCTTGCCTGCTTAAACAAACATGCACCACTCAAAAAATTTAGAACTAAGCTTAGATACAGTCCTTGGTATACTCCAGACTTAACAAACCTAAGCCAACACAAAAACACCTTGTGGCGTGCCACATTAGCGTCGAACACCCCCATGACATGCAATTGTTTAGGGAGGCTAGAAACCAGTACACACAGGCAGTTAGAAACGCTAAATCTAGTTTTTTCAAACAAAAATTATCTTCCTGTGGTACAAACAATAAAAAATTCTGGGACACAATAAAGTCTATGGAAGGTAATAACACTTCTGCCCAGCTGCCCACCGCTTTAAGATTTGTAAACACTGTCACCACTAAAAAGTCTGACATTATAGAGAACTTTAACAAACACTTTGTAAGAGCTGGACACGCTTTCCACCTGTCACCTTCTGTTACAGCTATAAACCTACCACAGCCCATAGTTCCTCCAGTCAGTCTGGCTCTCTTTTCTTTTACCCACATCCAGATAGTCGATGTTTTGAGGGAATTACAAAATCTCGTTCCATCCAAATCAGCTGGACTGGACAATTTAGATCCCTTATTTTTAAAATTGGCTGCTCCAGTTATTGCTACACCAATAACTGCCATTTTTAATCTCTCTCTTGACACTTCTTATATCCCGAAAGACTGGAAAGTTGCTGTTGTAATCCCTATTTTCAAAGGGGGAGACAATTTAGACCCCAATTGCTACAGACCAATTTCTATTCTACCCTGTCTTTCTAAGGTTTTTGAACACCTGGTAAACAAACAGATCACTAACTATTTTGAATCTAACCATAGCCTCTCCGATATGCAATCGGGCTTCCGAGCTGGTCGAAGGTGCACCTCAGCCACACTCATAGTCATAAATGACATTATATCTGCTATCGACCGCAAACATTACTGTGCAGCAGTTTTTATAGACCTGGCCAAAGCTTTTGACTCCGTCAATCATACCATTCTTATTGGTAGGTTAAAGAGTCTGGGTCTTTCAAATCACTGCCTTGCCTGGTTCACTAATTACTTCTTAGATAGATTCCAGTGTGTCAAATCTGAGGGCCTGCTATCTAGCCCACTGGCTGTCTCCATGGGGGTGCCACAAGGCTCAATTTTGGGCCCCATACTTTTTTCCGCCTACATTAACGACGTGGCCTTGGCCGCAGGTGACTCTTTGATACATCTATATGCAGATGATACTATTCTGTACACCTTCGGGCCATCTATGAACACTGTACTAAACAACCTTCAAGCAAGTTTCAATAGCATACAAAACTCATTCCGCGGTCTTTTCAACTACTTTTAAACCCTAGTAAAACTAAATGCATGATCTTCAATCGATCTCGCTCTGCACCTTCATATACAAATCGAATTTCTACTTTGGACGGTTTTGTTTTGGAGATTGTTGACACTTATAAATACCTAGGTATTTGGTTAGACTCTTCTCTCTCTTTCCATACCCATATTAACAAACTCCAGTCTAAAATCAAATCCAGGATCAGTTTTCTTTTTCGTAACAGAGCTTCTTTCACCCTCCCTGCTAAACATGCTCTTGTGAATACGACTATTCTTCCCATCTTAGACTTTGGTGATGTGGTCTATAGATCTGCTTCTAACACCCTACTTAGAAAGTTGGATGTACTATACCACTGTGCTATACGCTTTGCCACCAACGCCCCATTTAGCACTCACCATTGTAATCTCTACACACTCATTGGTTGGCCTTCCCTTCACATCCGACGTCAAAGACACTGGTTTTACTTCATATACAAAATTATTTTAGGCAAAGGCCCTACCTACTCGAGAAACTTAATTTCGGTAGCTTCTTCCTCTCGCAACCTTCGCTCAAGTAGGTTCATCTCATTAACCACTACCAATGCCCGCACTTCCTTCGGCCGTTTTTCTTTTTAGTTTTCTGCTGCCAATGATTGGAACGAACTCCAAAAAACTTTAAGGCTAGTGTCAAGTTGTGACTTATTTCTTGTGCAATTCCCCACTTGAAAAGGACAGTCCCTCCACATGAAGATCTTAACTGGATTTCACTCAATAAACAGCCATGGGATCAGTTGTTTGGTGCGCAGTAAACAGGTGAAAAACCTCAAAAGAGAGATGAAAAATACAAGTTATTATCTGAGTTGACAGCCAAATTAAATAAACAAATCTATTCACATTAAAACACATTATTGCCATTATAAGTTACAAGGTTTCCATTTTTTTTTAAACAAATGTTATCCAAATAAATACCCATCATTTTAAATCAAATGATCAGAATCAGTAAATTTTTAGCCAAATTCACATTTTAGCCAAATGCAATACAAAATATGTTTAGTAGTAAAAAATTCAATTTACTTTCTAATCATTAATTTTAAGCCGCATTTTCCTAGTAAAGAATTATTATAAGGTATCATTGTAGCTACACAACTAGATATGTTATTCCAAACAAATCAGTTTTTTACTTTTCAAAATGTATCTTATCTTTTAACCAAGTATCTGTAGCCAAATACCCTTTTCCCCCACTTGGTTTATTAAGATTTCTACAATGTTTAAATTACTTTTAACCATTTCAATCACATTCTTTGTCAAACAATGAATTTGGCTTTCTTACTTTCCTCTATACCCCACTTGTTTGATAAAACCAAACAACATTTGAAGTAATAAATACCACTGCAATAAGACCCATCAAACTCAACAAGAGTTAAGAGTCTGTGTTTTCCCAGAGCATCATTAGCACTTCACTGCTTAAGTCAATCTAGCCAACCATGGCCAATATGGCGCTTACCGGCTGTCCTTCACAGTTTTGTGGAGGGCTTGGTCTTGCACAATCACTTTGATAACAAAGATAAAGTTTCCTTGATTTTGTGGTGCTATCAATGCTCTGTAGCCATGGTCAGATCTGCCATTTTCTTAAACTGCTGTTTTTGCATTCTTTTAATTCAGAGACTATGACAAAAGTAGGTGTCCTGGAACTGCTGATTAGATTACCGAGTCACTCACAAAGCCTCTCTGTTGTAATTTGCCACACTAAGCGGATGGTGACTGGACTTGATTGAATTACTCAGTGATGCGCTCATGAGGTTTCTCTCTGAGTAAGTGGACAGACGGACCCTATCCACATGTGACTTCCCCTGGGGTTTTTCCTTACACACACAGAAGAGAATTCTGAGATTAGACAACTGGCCATTGTAGCAGTTGTTTAAACTCATCAAATTCGAAGCACACACGCTCACACGGGACTGGTCGCGAGTTCACCCCCGTCACCATCGGTCAATGAACTCTGAACATACATACATACGCATGAACACACACACATACATACTGGACTCGATCACAAATTCACCGCGTGACCAACGCTGGTTGAACTTCTGAACACCCATTTACACACACGGAACACTCTGAACACATGGGATCAAAAATCCCCTTTTGTAAATGTATGTTTTGTGGTTGTGTTTTCATGATTCCCTTGTTACCAAATCTGCATAACTGTAAGTTTATAATATGTAATCAGACTTGATATGTGTTTAATCACGAAAATCATGTATCGTAATCTTACTAACGTATAACTCTATCGTGCGTGATATCGTTGTAATCAGAATAACCAAAGAAGATTGAATCAGCAACTCAAAATTTAATATGATGCATGATTTCATTAATACCTAGTTTAAGAAGTATAGTGTTACTAAGTCTTTATCTGCTATGCACATGACCGGGAGGCTGTACCTCGGGAATCACAAGGTCTGCCGACCCGCCTCCCTGCAAAACGATTGGATCAGACACGTGAGAAAGGCGTGTCCCGCGCCCCTTCAAAATAGACCGCCACCTTCTCCTCTTTGCAGTCTTTTAGCCAGAGAGAGAAATCCCAAATTTCCTGCAAACTCCAGCCGGAGTTCTGCCTATTCTTCATCGTCGTTTTTCTACTTTGTTTTAAATCTAAGTTGCTTTCTTTCGATCTACCTCAGTTGATAGTTCGGTTTCATTCAGTGTATTCACGAACGAAACAAGTTTAAGATTAATCGTCTCTCGTACGGGCCGCAGCTGAAGCACTCGCAAACATCTGCCTCCTACCGGAAGACGCTCCAGACAACTCCAACCACGCTGCCTTTGTAACACAACTCAACACAAAGGAGCCGTAAAGCAAGTTCAAATCTAAAGATAAATACTGCCTTAAAGTTGTCTAGATTAATATTAGAATCCTTTGGGTCTCTGTTGCACTGTTTTGAACTTTTCTGTCTCTCTCTCTCTCTCTCTCTCTCTCTCTCTCTCTCTCATTCTAACTGTCTCTTTTTAAATACGTCATATTGCAATCCTGTGTTAATTGTTTGTTTTGATATGCATATTATTTACTCCTGCGTGATTTTTAGTAGTCTATATAATCCTTAGTATTGTGTTATTAAATTCCATAATCCTTTGAATCGAATCTGTCTCATGGTCCCATGCTTGAAGTCTCTGTAATATGTCAAAGGTCTGTAAAGTTGCCAAAGCTCTATCTCGGTTAACTATTTTAAACATCTGAAAGTGCCGTATACGAGCAAATACTTCCGTGTGGCCACCGGAAAATATTCACTCGGTATACAGGCAGGTAATCTTGTGATATAAGGAAGTTTTCGGCTCCGGTCCGCAGGACGAACCGGGATGCATGACAAACTAATTTGGAATCACATGTAAATTGACCCTGATAATTAATCTGACTTAACTGACCTGGATATCAATAATTACTACGATCAATCGTGTTAATTATTCATATATGGTAATGTTTAGTCCATTCCCTATTTGGGATGATTTAATTTATGTATGCGATTACATATTCATTATCTAATGAATAATATTCCCCATTTGAGCTAATAATTTCCCCAAACAAGTCATTGTTGCTACAGCTCCTTCCACTGCGGTTTAAAGACAACAACAGAGCCAGTTACTAGCACGCCCAGATTGCCTGGAAGATTTGTTCCACCTGGTTCACCACTGATTGAAGGGGAGGAGGAGCTCCCAGGCAGTTTGTCAGCACAGCTAGAATCTATTGTTCCATTATCCACTTTCAAACGATTGATAACTAACCTTCTGTCACACCATTGTTCATGCTAGCATTATCATTTTCCCTCCTGTGTAAAATAGACCATTTATTATTTATCATTTTCTCTCTCTGCATTGTTCACTGATTCCTAGGAATTGTCTAGTTATTCTATTTTGATTTATTTTCGTATGATGTGCTTCGACTGAACAACTGTTTGTAACCTGTACTACATTGTTTATCTTTTATGTGTAACTTATTGTTGTCTGCACTATGACGCTTTATCTTGGCCAGGTCGCCGTTTTTAATGAGAATGAGTCCTCTATGTGCCTACCTGGTTAAATAAAGGTAAAAAAAAAAAAAAAGATCCAAGTGACATGGCCTCATCGTCTAGTTTGTCATACTGTGAGTGTTAATGACAAAAAAAATAGGCTAACGTTACTTACTTGGTGATTCCACGAGATAGTGGTAACGTTAGATGTCTGAATAGTCCATATTTGGCCACTGCGAGGGTCATTAATCCAGTTTTCGACCATTTCAAAGGGACACCTCTGTAACCCCGTATCCAGTAGCTTCTTTAAGTTTGTGCCATTTTTGCTATCAAGAAACTTAGCAGATCTAGAGCGAGTTCTGTTCTCAGGGGAATCCGTTTGTTTTCCCCCAAAAGGGGGCGTTACCCTTCGATGGCGCAAAAGTAGCGTTGGTCTATACCCAGCGAAGAAGACGAAGACCCATGCCTTGCTCTGATTGGAGCAACCCATGCCTTGTTTTGATTGGCTGTAGCTCATGACATCACTGAGGTTGAGTCGGGCGACAGCTCTGGATATCTAGCATGCTAGATATTTTTCTGGGCTCGGCAACGCGTCTGCGAGCGTCTGTGAGCGTCTTTGATGCGTTGTTGGCTCTTTCATACTTAAGCCTTGTTTATACTCGACGCGTCCGCAAGAGCGCGAAGTGCGCGCGGCAAAAATGACGTCATTGCGGTGTGGGCGGTCGTGCGCGTTGGGTGCGCAAGACCCCATTTCGCCTGGCGGTGTGCACGGCACTTTTTGTAACATCGCGCGCGGCGCCGCATCCGAAGATGAACGACTTCGAGCCGAATCTGGCCGAACTGGTATGTCTGTACCAGCATGTTTATGATCCTTCTATACACAGAGACATTTGCATTGATGGGGGACCATAAAAGCCTCTCATTTTGTGAATAGAAACACATTTACATTAAGCACCCAGTTTGCACTTGTCTAAAGTAACTGCTTACATTTACAAAATAAGCCTACAATAGCAGAAGTAAGCCCTGCTGATGAAATTAAGGTTTAAACACTCTTCAATAAGGCTTCAGTTGTTTACTAGTTTACATGCAGTGAAAGTACAATAAACCTACTGCATTTATTACTCTTTTTATATGAATCAGAAATTAATAAACTACTAATAAATGGCAAACTACTTCTTCACTGCTGATTCCTGGTGGTTTAGAGGAGAATTACTCCGAGTCGCCCCCTGTCGTTTCACAGAATAGCACAACGGCGAGCGCGTCAAGTATAAACGCCTCGTCCGTTTGGAGAGGTGCGCGCGCAGTCAGCGGAGACTCGCGCTCGTGCGGACCAAGCGTGCCGCACAAGCCTTCAAAAGTGAAGCCAAAACGTCTCGATCGCCCCCCAGAGGCCGGTCCTAGTATAGGTCATAAGCCCCGCCTCCCCATGTTATTCAACGGGACGTGAGACCAACTAAATAATTAAATTACACTTCACATATCTTTTTTCTAAAGATAGTTTCTGTCATTTAGTGTAGTTTCTATCACGTTGATGTAATTTCAAGTGTTTGTTTTTAAAATAAGTTAGTTTTTAGTTAGTTATTTGATGCTATAAAAACGGTGCTGTGACATCATGATTGACAGCTGTGATTGACAGGTTCTCTGTGTGAAGTAGTCACTGAAGTACCAACGGACTTTTTTTCATAATGTTGACTATGTGGTTAGTAGTTGTATTTACCTTATTTTAACAAGGTACTGCAATCAGCAGACATCATTGGAGAGGAACGGAGCAGACAAGGCCACTTAAGAAAAGTGCAGGGCGTGTGCTTACGATTGATTCAGCGAGAGTGGGGGCGGGGCCTTGATTTCGCGGCTTTACTTCCTGTTCACGACTGCGCATGACTGGTCCCGAAAACGCTACTGCGCAGACTCAAGTTCCAATATGTCAGCGCCATATCGGGACGCTGGCGGCTTCAGTTCTCTCCAATGGAAAAGAGCGAAGGGGCGTCGTCCATCTTTTTTTACAGTCTATGGTGCGGACGCGTCGAGTATAAACAAGGCTTAACAGATTGGCGAGCGTCCATCGTCCGCTAATCCCCCGCGATTTGCACGCGATAACACCCTGACCTGTCGGCGAGCTCAACGATTTGCAAATCGGGCTTATATCGGGCTTAAAATCATGTAGTGTGAACTAGGCTTAACGTGCTCGCGCTGTGATGCAAGGGTGAGCGGCGTACGGAATTGCTAAAATCTCACATAAACCAGCGACTCACGCTTTCAGGCCCGTATCTGGACGCTCGTTTCCGTTTCCTTTTGCTCTCTCACTCTTTTGGGATTCCTGCATGTACCTGTGAGTGCATTAACGTGCTCGCGCTGTGACACAAGGGTGAGCGGTGGATTTGGATTTTATGGGATTGTGGTAATAATTGGATAATAATTGCAACTAATGTTTGCCATTATTATGTGCAAACATTAGTTTTGCACATAATTGTATTAACATTATGTAAAACATTAGATGTTTTAATTGGTAATAATTGCATACCCTAACTGGCCATTCTTTTTATTCTTTATTTTATTTTAAAAGGGACAATGCACATTATCTTTATTAGTCTTCAGATAATTCTTCAGATTAACATTTTCTTCATTTTCAGCGGACTAATCCTGACTTAAGTGTAAAATTACTTGTAATCAGAGATGTTTTACTGATAAGTTGCGTAGTTTATTTTAAAGTATAAAAAGATTTAATTGCTTTTCTGTTTAAGTTATTTTGTAGGTTTATATGTGTTCAGGTTAGTATTTGTGTTTGAATAAACAACCATGGCCTGCAAAACTATGCATGTCCTCCGGGTGGCGATGTGGGTCTTGAATCCCAAAGACCATGAAGGGAGTGAGAGATGTTTGAATTAGCATTTCTATTGTCTCTCACTAGCTGTGTCCCAATGTGAAGGCTGCGTCCTCCGAAGGCCGCATTTGAAGGCCGATTGCGTCACAGCGGCGCGATGAAGGCTGTCCCAATTCAAAGGCTGCATTAGACGACCCATGGGTACGAGCTGGAATCCCAAAAGGGTGAGAGAGAGAAATGAATTCGAAGCAGAGGGCCAACAATGAGCCTTAGCGCTCACTGTGACGATACGTGTGTTGATTTTAAAATCCTCACATCGCTCACCCCAAAGAGCAGGCGGCGCATGCGCCCAGGAGAGTGGAATGTCGTAAAAACGCGAGGGATGGCTTTTTTGTCGAAATTGCCTGTTTTTTGTTGAACAGGCCTGTGTACCCATCGGTACCAGAGTCAAGGACACTGGACACACTCTCACTGGACACACTCTCACTGGACACACTCTCACTGGACACACAGTCACTAGACACACTCTCACTGGACACACTCTTACTGGACACACATTTACTGGACACACTATAGTCTTAGAGCTCAAACATGCCAATCTGGGGCTCAGGTCAGGATGCAGACAGACTGGCTAAACCGACCGTCTGCTAGCGGCCTCACGTCACTGAGGTCAGATAAATCCCATCACATAGAGCCTCTTTCACCCAGATATCATCATATAGAGACTGTGTCTGTTCCCCGAATTAGGACATACAAAAAACTTTTAATTGATGTTCAACAAATAAAAAACAGATATAATACAAATACCCTGCTAATTCTGTCAGTATTAATGTACGTTCACTGATTCTAGCTTCTCTCTTTTCTGTCTCTTTCTTTTCATGTGAACTGAATAGGTGACACATGCTTACATTCATAAATCTAAACTTTATTTCTATTAAATTTTCAAAATGATTTATACACGTTTCACACATGCCTACCTTTTGATGCAAATAAAAGACGAGAGTGGTAAATGTTACGGACATTATCATTATTCTGCCTGACAGAAAGAAAAGCTCGTACTGAAGGCGGAGCGGTTTGACCAATCAGATGAAAGGTCCGTTTCAGCGCCGCCCACGTGCGCAAATGAAATATCGAACCCATAAACCAATTTTGAAACCACAAACGAAAAATTAAAAATCGAGCCAAAATCAAATTTTTCGTTTTTTAAACTAAACAAAAAAACTGGCTGGTTTTCATTTCTCGTTATTCCATTCCAAAAAGGAAATGAAATGAACTACACGGACCCAACTGATCTTGAGTTCTGCTCATATTTTATCACCATTTTGTAAACTATAGCGAATAAACTGATAATGTGAGAAATGTTGAAGGAGTCTGAATAATGTTGCTTTGACTGTATAGTGACTGCTATTGCTCTCTTCATTTGTTTAAGTTGCTTTCGATAAAACTGTCTGCTAAATGATTAAATGTAATGTAAATGTAATATATATAGTGATGGAGCAAGGTGGAGCCGCATCAAAGCAGGACTAACAAAACAATGCCATTTTTATGATCATTTTAATTTTTTTAAATGAATGAATGAATGATGCATTTATAAAGCGCTTTTTTCCCTCATATGTACTACTGTTCACCCATAGCGCTTTACAATCATGTCCGGGGATCTCTCCTCCAGCTCCACAACTGATGGACATGCATGTGCTGGTCAGAGGCGGATCCGCGCCGCTGAGGGCTACAGCGCGGAGAAGTGCAGTCGGAGGCTCTTCAGGATCCGCGCCGCTGAGGGCTACAGCGTGGAGAAGTGCAGTCGGAGGCTCTTCAGGATCTGCTGAGTGTCCACATGCTCAGGGAACGCGTCCTCAGATCTCTGAGCGGCCGTGAAACTGCTCTGAACATCTCCAACCTTCAGCACAAACACACAGCAGTGAACACTCATGCACAGCAGGACACACACACACACACACACACACAGCAGTGAACACTCATGCACAGCAGGACACACACTCCTCAACTACTGTACATTAGCTTTACATGTGGCTTTATTTTTGTCGTTTCAATTAGTAATACTTAATTATAGCTAAAGATAATAAAATATAAAGGAGAAGGCATATTGTCAAAACAATGACAGAGTTACACACATCAGAGTAACACACATCAGAGTAACACACATCAGAGTAACACACATCAGAGTTACACACATCAGAGTAACACACATCAGAGTAACACACATCAGAGTTGTGAGTCGCACCTTTTCAGAGAGTGTGGCGAAGTTAAAGTGTGGCTCGTACATGTGAGGAGACAACGCAGCAGCCGTCTGCAGGAAAGCTTTCGCCTGGGACAAAACACAAGTCCAGTTACAGCTCTGTTCAATCCTGATACAACACAAGTCCAGTCCAGTGTAGAGACATAAGGAAACAACCAGTAATATGCCATTAAATCTCATTATTCATGTATCCTACACTAGAGTTGTGTGGGGTGGGGGTGAATCAAGCACTGCCTGCTGTGATGTCACAATCGTGTTGCATTGTGGGATATGGAGCTGTCTGAAGTGCACATGTGAGTCGACTGCTTTACTGTTTACCATCACTGAACACTTTACTGTTTACCATCACTGAACACTTTACTGTTTACCTCCACTGAACACTTTACTGTTTACCATCACTGAACACTTTACTGTTTACCTCCACTGAACACTTTACTGTTTACCATCACTGAACACTTTACTGTTTACCATCACTGAACACTTTACTGTTTACCTCCACTGAACACTTTACTGTTTACCTCCACTGAACACTTTACTGTTTACCATCACTGAACACTTTACTGTTTACCTCCACTGAACACTTTACTGTTTACCTCCACTGAACACTTTACTGTTTACCTCCACTGAACACTTTACTGTTTACCTCCACTGAACACTTTACTGTTTACCATCACTGAACACTTTACTGTTTACCTCCACTGAACACTTTACTGTTTACCATCACTGAACACTTTACTGTTTACCTCCACTGAACACTTTACTGTTTACCATCACTGAACACTTTACTGTTTACCATCACTGAACACTTTACTGTTTACCTCCACTGAACACTTTACTGTTTACCATCACTGAACACTTTACTGTTTACCATCACTGAACACTTTACTGTTTACCATCACTGAACACTTTACTGTTTACCTCCACTGAACACTTTACTGTTTACCATCACTGAACACTTTACTGTTTACCATCACTGAACACTTTACTGTTTACCATCACTGAACACTTTACTGTTTACCATCACTGAACACTTTACTGTTTACCTCCACTGAACACTTTACTGTTTACCATCACTGAACACTTTACTGTTTACCTCCACTGAACACTTTACTGTTTACCATCACTGAACACTTTACTGTTTACCATCACTGAACACTTTACTGTTTACCTCCACTGAACACTTTACTGTTTACCTCCACTGAACACTTTACTGTTTACCTCCACTGAACACTTTACTGTTTACCTCCACTGAACACTTTACTGTTTACCTCCACTGAACACTTTACTGTTTACCATCACTGAACACTTTACTGTTTACCATCACTGAACACTTTACTGTTTACCTCCACTGAACACTTTACTGTTTACCTCCACTGAACAATTTACTGTTTACCATCACTGAACACTTTACTGTTTACCTCCACTGAACACTTTACTGTTTACCATCACTGAACGCTTTACTGTTTACCATCACTGAACGCTTTACTGTTTACCTCCACTGAACACTTTACTGTTTACCTCCACTGAACACTTTACTGTTTACCTCCACTGAACACTTTACTGTTTACCTCCACTGAACACTTTACTGTTTACCTCCACTGAACACTTTACTGTTTACCTCCACTGAACACTTTACTGTTTACCTCCACTGAACGCTTTACTGTTTACCATCACTGAACGCTTTACTGTTTACCATCACTGAACACTTTACTGTTTACCATCACTGAACGCTTTACTGTTTACCTCCACTGAACACTTTACTGTTTACCTCCACTGAACACTTTACTGTTTACCATCACTGAACACTTTACTGTTTACCTCCACTGAACACTTTACTGTTTACCTCCACTGAACACTTTACTGTTTACCATCACTGAACACTTTACTGTTTACCATCACTAAACACTTTACTGTTTACCTCCACTGAACACTTTACTGTTTACCTCCACTGAACAATTTACTGTTTACCATCACTGAACACTTTACTGTTTACCATCACTGAACACTTTACTGTTTACCTCCACTGAACACTTTACTGTTTACCTCCACTGAACACTTTACTGTTTACCTCCACTGAACACTTTACTGTTTACCTCCACTGAACACTTTACTGTTTACCTCCACTGAACACTTTACTGTTTACCTCCACTGAACACTTTACTGTTTACCATCACTGAACACTTTACTGTTTACCTCCACTGAACGCTTTACTGTTTACCATTACTGAACACTTTACTGTTTACCTCCACTGAACACTTTACTGTTTACCTCCACTGAACACTTCACTGTTTACCATCACTGAACACTTTACTGTTTACCTCCACTGAACACTTTACTGTTTACCTCCACTGAACACTTTACTGTTTACCTCCACTGAACACTTTACTGTTTACCTCCACTGAACACTTTACTGTTTACCATCACTGAACACTTTACTGTTTACCTCCACTGAACACTTTACTGTTTACCATCACTGAACACTTTACTGTTTACCTCCACTGAACACTTTACTGTTTACCATCACTGAACACTTTACTGTTTACCATCACTGAACACTTTACTGTTTACCTCCACTGAACACTTCACTGTTTACCATCACTGAACACTTTACTGTTTACCATCACTGAACACTTTACTGTTTACCTCCACTGAACACTTTACTGTTTACCTCCACTGAACACTTTACTGTTTACCATCACTGAACACTTTACTGTTTACCTCCACTGAACACTTTACTGTTTACCTCCACTGAACACTTTACTGTTTACCTCCACTGAACACTTTACTGTTTACCTCCACTGAACACTTTACTGTTTACCTCCACTGAACACTTTACTGTTTACCTCCACTGAACACTTTACTGTTTACCATCACTGAACACTTTACTGTTTACCTCCACTGAACACTTTACTGTTTACCTCCACTGAACACTTTACTGTTTACCTCCACTGAACACTTTACTGTTTACCTCCACTGAACACTTTACTGTTTACCTCCACTGAACACTTTACTGTTTACCTCCACTGAACACTTTACTGTTTACCATCACTGAACACTTTACTGTTTACCTCCACTGAACACTTTACTGTTTACCTCCACTGAACACTTTACTGTTTACCATCACTGAACACTTTACTGTTTACCTCCACTGAACACTTTACTGTTTACCATCACTGAACACTTTACTGTTTACCATCACTGAACACTTTACTGTTTACCATCACTGAACACTTCACTGTTTACCTCCACTGAACACTTTACTGTTTACCTCCACTGAACACTTTACTGTTTACCTCCACTGAACACTTTACTGTTTACCATCACTGAACACTTTACTGTTTACCTCCACTGAACACTTTACTGTTTACCATCACTGAACACTTTACTGTTTACCTCCACTGAACACTTTACTGTTTACCATCACTGAACACTTTACTGTTTACCATCACTGAACACTTCACTGTTTACCTCCACTGAACACTTCACTGTTTACCATCACTGAACACTTTACTGTTTACCATCACTGAACACTTTACTGTTTACCTCCACTGAACACTTTACTGTTTACCTCCACTGAACACTTTACTGTTTACCATCACTGAACACTTTACTGTTTACCTCCACTGAACACTTTACTGTTTACCTCCACTGAACACTTTACTGTTTACCTCCACTGAACACTTTACTGTTTACCTCCACTGAACACTTTACTGTTTACCTCCACTGAACACTTTACTGTTTACCTCCACTGAACACTTTACTGTTTACCATCACTGAACACTTTACTGTTTACCTCCACTGAACACTTTACTGTTTACCTCCACTGAACACTTTACTGTTTACCTCCACTGAACACTTTACTGTTTACCTCCACTGAACACTTTACTGTTTACCTCCACTGAACACTTTACTGTTTACCTCCACTGAACACTTTACTGTTTACCATCACTGAACACTTTACTGTTTACCTCCACTGAACACTTTACTGTTTACCTCCACTGAACACTTTACTGTTTACCTCCACTGAACACTTTACTGTTTACCATCACTGAACACTTTACTGTTTACCTCCACTGAACACTTTACTGTTTACCATCACTGAACACTTTACTGTTTACCATCACTGAACACTTTACTGTTTACCTCCACTGAACACTTCACTGTTTACCATCACTGAACACTTTACTGTTTACCATCACTGAACACTTTACTGTTTACCTCCACTGAACACTTTACTGTTTACCTCCACTGAACACTTTACTGTTTACCATCATTGAACACTTTACTGTTTACCTCCACTGAACACTTTACTGTTTACCTCCACTGAACACTTTACTGTTTACCTCCACTGAACACTTTACTGTTTACCTCCACTGAACACTTCACTGTTTACCTCCACTGAACACTTCACTGTTTACCATCACTGAACACTTTACTGTTTACCTCCACTGAACACTTTACTGTTTACCTCCACTGAACACTTTACTGTTTACCATCACTGAACACTTTACTGTTTACCTCCACTGAACACTTTACTGTTTACCTCCACTGAACACTTTACTGTTTACCTCCACTGAACGCTTTACTGTTTACCTCCACTGAACACTTCACTGTTTACCATCACTGAACACTTTACTGTTTACCTCCACTGAACACTTTACTGTTTACCTCCACTGAACACTTTACTGTTTACCTCCACTGAACGCTTTACTGTTTACCATCACTGAACACTTTACTGTTTACCTCCACTGAACACTTCACTGTTTACCATCACTGAACACTTTACTGTTTACCTCCACTGAACACTTTACTGTTTACCTCCACTGAACACTTTACTGTTTACCTCCACTGAACGCTTTACTGTTTACCATCACTGAACACTTTACTGTTTACCATCACTGAACACTTTACTGTTTACCATCACTGAACACTTTACTGTTTACCTCCACTGAACACTTTAACCGGCTAAACCGACCGTCTGCTAGCGGCCTCACGTCACCAAGGTCAGATAAATCCCATCACATAGAGCCTCTTTCACCTAGATATCATCATATAGAGACTGTGTCTGTTCCCCGAATTTGGAAATCCAAAAAACGTCAGGTTAAAAATTTAATTGATGTTCAACAAATAAAAAACAGATATAATAAAGATGAGCAAATGATAAAGCTTGGGTTGCTGAATATTCGATCCCTTACTTCAAAATCTCTCATAGTTAATGATATGATTTCAGATTATAATCTTGATGTTCTGTGTTTGACAGAAACCTGGCTAAAACCAAACGATTACATTATTTTAAATGAGTCAACCCCACAAGATTACAGTTATAAAAATGAACCTCGTCTGAAAGGCAAAGGGGGAGGTGTTGCTGTAATTTATAGTAATATTTTCAAAAACACTAAGAAATGTAGCTTTAAATATACTTCTTTTGAAGTATTGGTGCTTAATGTAAAAATATATAGTGTAAACGATAAATCACATTTGAGAATTATGCTGGCTACTGTATACAGGCCACCAGGGCACCATAAAGATTTTATCAAAGAATTTGCGGACTTTCTATCAGAATTAGTATTGGCTGCAGATAAAGTACTAATTGTTGGTGATTTTAATATACATGTAGATAATGAAAAAGATGCTTTGGGATTGGCATTTAAAGACATTGTAAACTCAATTGGAGTTAGACAACACGTGTCAGGACCTACTCATTGTCGTAATCATACTCTAGATCTAATACTATCACATGGAATAGATGTTGATGCTGTTGAAATTCTGCAGCAGAGCGATGACATCTCAGATCATTATCTAGTCTCATGTAAATTACATTTAGCCAAGGCTGCAAAGCCGACTCCGCGTTATAAATACGTTAGACCTATAACTTCTGCCACTAAAGATTGCTTTATCAATAATCTTCCTAATCAGTTTCATCATCTCAGCATCCCAGATAGCTTAGAAGAACTCGATATTGCAACAGAAACGTTTAACTCTCTCTTTTCCAGCACTTTAGACGCAGTTGCTCCGTTGCGCTTAAAGAAGATTAAAGAAAATAGTCCAACGCCGTGGTACAGCGAGCACACTCACACACACACACACAGACACACACACACACACACACACACACACACACACACACACACACACACACACACACTCAGGCCCTTAAGTGAGCAGCCAGAAAAATGGAGCGCAACTGGAAGAAAACTAAACTAGAGGTATTTCGGATTTCGTGGAAAGAGAGCTCAATTGCTTACAGAGAGGCTTTAAAAGCTGCTAGATCTGCTTATTTTTCAACCCTATTAGAAGAAAATAAACATAATCCTAGGTATTTATTTGAAACAGTGGCTAAACTAACGAAAAAGAAAGCTTCAAGCTCAGAAGTGTCAAAGCAACACGGCAGTGATGACTTTATGAACTTCTTCACTTATAAGATCGATAATATCAGGGACAAAATTATAACTATGCAACCGTCTACCACAGTATCGCATCAGGAAGTGCATTGTAGTGTCTCTGAGGAAAAATTTGATTTATTTGTTGCTATAGGAGAGGAAGAATTCTGCAAACTCGTTAATTCATCTAAATCGACAACTTGTATGTTAGATCCTATACCGACTAAGCTACTGAAAGAGATGTTTCCAGAGGTCATAGATCCTCTTCTTAATATCATTAATTCGTCTTTGTCTCTAGGATACGTACCAAAAACCTTTAAACTGGCTATGATAAAACCGCTTGTTAAAAAACCACAACTTGATCCTACAGAATTAGTCAATTACAGGCCGATCTCGAATCTGCCTTTTCTGTCAAAGATATTAGAAAAAGCAGAATCTTCACAACTATGTTCCTTTCTAGAAAGAAATTATATCTGCGAGGATTTCCAGTCTGGATTTAGACCGTACCATAGCACTGAGACCGCTCTCATCAGAGTCACAAATGATCTGCTCTTATCATCCGATCGTGGTTGTATCTCTCTATTAGTGTTGCTCGATCTTAGTGCTGCATTTGACACCATTGACCACAATATTCTTTTAAATAGACTAGAAAACCATGTTGGCATTAGTGGAATTGCATTAGCATGGTTTAAATCATACTTAACTGACCGTTATCAGTTTGTAGCAGTAAATGAAGAGATGTCTTATCGATCACAAGTTCAGTATGGCGTACCACAAGGCTCAGTACTAGGACCGCTGCTGTTCACTCTGTACATGCTACCATTAGGAGATATCATTAGGAAACATGGAGTTAGCTTTCACTGTTATGCCGATGATACTCAGCTGTATATTTCTTCAAAACCCAACGAAACTTACCAATTCACAAAATTAACGAAATGCATAGCTGATATAAAAAATTGGATGACTAGTAATTTCCTACTACTAAATTCTGAAAAGACAGATTCTAATTATTGGACAAAAAACTTCCACACGTAATAACCCACAATACTGTCTAACACTTAATGGCTGCTCTGTCAAGTCATCGTCGTCGGTTAGGAACCTGGGTGTGCTATTTGATAACAATCTTTCATTTGAAAGCCACGTGTCTAGTATCTGTAAAACTGCATTTTTCCATCTTAAAAATATATCTAAATTACGCCATATGCTCTCATTGGGAAATGCGGAACAATTAGTCCATGCGTTCATGACCTCAAGGCTAGATTATTGTAATGCTCTACTGGGTGGTTGCCCTGCACGCTTAATAAACAAACTACAGCTAGTTCAAAACGCCGCAGCTCGAGTTCTTACCAGAACCAGGAAATATGACCATATTAGCCCGGTTCTGTCAACACTGCATTGGCTCCCTATTAAACATCGTATAAATTTTAAAATATTGTTGATTACCTACAAAGCACTAAATGGTTTAGCTCCGCAGTACTTGAGCGAGCTCTTAACGCATTATAGTCCTTCACGTCTATTGCGATCTCTAAACTCCGGCCAGTTGATAATACCTAGAATATCTAAATCGACTGCTGGCGGGAGATCCTTTTCCTATTTAGCACCAAAACTCTGGAACAGTCTTCCTACCATTGTCCGGGAAGCAGACACACTCTGTCAGTTCAAAGCTAGACTAAAAACACATCTCTTTGACCTAGCATACACATAATACATTATAGACTTCTATAAATTCAATGTTAGGCTGCATAGATTAGGTCAGCCGGAACTGGGAACACTTCCCTTAAATCCTGATGTACTCGCTACATCATAAGAAGAATGGCATCTACGCTTATATTAGTGTCTTTGTTTATCCCGAGGTTTTCCCGCAGCCTGCCGGATCCAGATCTGACGAAGGAGATTCGCCTGGACCCGATGACAATGCAGTGCTGAAGTATCCACTATCCTCTCCCTATGGAGGATCCCTTTCCCACTCTACAGATAAAGCGTTGGGAATTCCGGCTCGCGTACCCCGAAATGATAAAATAAAACAAAATTCTGTATCAAAATTTATAGGCAAGAAAAGTAGTTTGTTTAGGCTGGGTTGTATGAATTACAAACCTGCGCACATATTTTAAAAAGCACATAACTATAGAATTCTGAATGAGCATGTGAACGCCGTCAGCGTTAATCACAGGTTCGCGTTTAAAGTCTGATCATTTCGACGGAGGTGAATCAATCAAAGTTAACTTTAGCTGGAAGTAACATTATTCAAGAACCGCTATAACGCCAAAACAATCTGTTACCTTAAATTATATGTTTATCTCTGCAAAGCTGCTTTGAAACAATTCATTGTTAAAAGCACTATATAAATGAAGATGACTTGACTTGACTTTACTGTTTACCATCACTGAACACTTTACTGTTTACCATCACTGAACACTTTACTGTTTACCATCACTGAACACTTTACTGTTTACCTCCACTGAACACTTTACTGTTTACCTCCACTGAACACTTTACTGTTTACCATCACTGAACACTTTACTGTTTACCTCCACTGAACACTTTACTGTTTACCATCACTGAACACTTTACTGTTTACCTCCACTGAACACTTTACTGTTTACCATCACTGAACACTTTACTGTTTACCATCACTGAACACTTTACTGTTTACCTCCACTGAACACTTTACTGTTTACCATCACTGAACACTTTACTGTTTACCTCCACTGAACACTTTACTGTTTACCATCACTGAACACTTTACTGTTTACCATCACTGAACACTTTACTGTTTACCATCACTGAACACTTTACTGTTTACCTCCACTGAACACTTTACTGTTTACCATCACTGAACACTTTACTGTTTACCTCCACTGAACACTTTACTGTTTACCTCCACTGAACACTTTACTGTTTACCATCACTGAACACTACTGTTTACCTCCACTGAACACTTTACTGTTTACCTCCACTGAACACTTTACTGTTTACCATCACTGACACTTTACTGTTTACCATCACTGAACACTTTACTGTTTACCATCACTGAACACTTTACTGTTTACCATCACTGAACACTTTACTGTTTACCATCACTGAACACTTTACTGTTTACCATCACTGAACACTTTACTGTTTACCATCACTGAACACTTTACTGTTTACCATCACTTAACACTTTACTGTTTACCATCACTGAACACTTTACTGTTTACCATCACTGAACACTTTACTGTTTACCTCCACTGAACACTTTACTGTTTACCTCCACTGAACACTTTACTGTTTACCATCACTAAACACTTTACTGTTTACCTCCACTGAACACTTTACTGTTTACCATCACTGAACACTTTACTGTTTACCTCCACTGAACACTTTACTGTTTACCATCACTGAACACTTAACTGTTTACCTCCACTGAACACTTAACTGTTTACCATCACTGAACACTTTACTGTTTACCTCCACTGAACACTTTACTGTTTACCATCACTGAACACTTTACTGTTTACCTCCACTGAACACTTTACTGTTTACCTCCACTGAACACTTTACTGTTTACCATCACTGAACACTTTACTGTTTACCTCCACTGAACACTTTACTGTTTACCATCACTGAACACTTTACTGTTTACCTCCACTGAACACTTTACTGTTTACCTCAACTGAACACTTTACTGTTTACCATCACTGAACACTTTACTGTTTACCTCCACTGAACACTTTACTGTTTACCTCCACTGAACACTTTACTGTTTACCATCACTGAACACTTTACTGTTTACCTCCACTGAACACTTTACTGTTTACCATCACTGAACACTTTACTGTTTACCTCCACTGAACACTTTACTGTTTACCTCAACTGAACACTTTACTGTTTACCTCCACTGAACACTTTACTGTTTACCTCCACTGAACACTTTACTGTTTACCTCCACCTCCACGAAGTCCAAATCGAGGGGTTAAGGGTCTGTCCACATAAACTTCAGTTTGTCCACTAGATGAAGTGAAACAAACTTCAAAATGGTGGCGAGATTCACCCGTGGGAGTGCTGAGGGCAGTTTGAGATTGTGTGTCTAAAAGCGAAG
This sequence comes from Rhinichthys osculus, assembly GCA_029959095.1. Lineage (NCBI taxonomy): Eukaryota > Metazoa > Chordata > Actinopteri > Cypriniformes > Leuciscidae > Rhinichthys > Rhinichthys osculus. The sequence goes on from JARWKJ010000029.1 coordinate 295,572, forward strand.
TGGAATTAACCACACCTGAACCAGTTTAGGGCAGAGTATTGACACAAGACTTCACAAACCATGATTTGACTGATTCAGATTCACAAGCTCAGGATTTGATTTGGATATGAGGTAAAGTACATGAACGGTACAACCTCTTTTAAGGAAAGATTGAGCAAATGCCGGGTAGTGTGTGTGTGGTAGTGTGTGTGTGTGGTAGTGTGTGTGTGTGTGGTAGTGTGTGGTAGTGTGTGTGTGTGTGGTAGTGTGTGTGTGTGTGTGTGTGTGTGGTGATTACGTTAGCTATCATGAGACTGTTAGGGAAGACTAAACTGACCTGCTCGATTCGGCCTTTCCGTAGCTCTAATACAGCCAAGTTATTGTAAGCTTCTCCATGGTTGTTGTTGAAAGCCAAGGCCAGTTTGAAGCATTGGTAAGCCAGAGTCAAGTCACCAATGCCCTGCGCAACACAGAGAATACACAAACATCTATATGATTAATAACTTGGCTCATGGAATCAGATTATCCATCAAATGTTTAAGTAACACTTTATTTTTAGGTGACGTAGTTACAAGTTACTACATACATACTAGTCAAGTACTAACAGTAATTTATGCGTAATTACAAGTAACTAAACCATACCCTAACCCAGTGTTTCTCAAACTTTTTCTGCCATTCCCCACTTTGAAGGTAGGGAAGGGTTCGTGCCCCACCTGTCCTCATGCAATCGCCCCAACAAAATGTTAATAAACTAGGCTTTAAGTTAAAATGTATTTTATTAACATGACATTTTAAAAACATGAACATGACAGTAGATAAAAATAATAATGCAATTGTGTTTGTATTTTGCCTCTGATAACATCAAATTCAGAAACGGAGAAAATAAAAGTGTGGACTAGTTGTGCTTTGCTTTACTATTTTGTCACTTCGCAAACTGCATGCAAAAAGAACAAACAAAATTGAAAAAGAATAATAATAATCTCAGGGTTTTTCCTGGCTCAAAACGAGGTGGAGGTGGTAAAATCCTAATGTACGTATTTTAGGTATTTTTATAATAATAATTGTATTTTGTATTTTTCGAAGACTATCATATAAGCTACTGTGTTTCCCACAGTATTTTGCGTGTGGTGTGGACCTCTGCACCCCTAGGGGGGTCCGCGGGCATGCTCCCCCGGAAGAAAAGTTTGTACGTTTTAAAGATAAATTCATAAATCTGGTGCACTTTGAAAGTTCAACATTAAGTGATTAACTAATTTAGTGTCTGCAAAGAGCCTGTTTTGTAGTATGCTATATTTTCTGAGCCAGAGACGGAGAGCGCTCACCGCTTGACATCACAACTATTCAGTGTTTTCAACCACATAATGTTTATTTTAGGTTTCAGACATTTAAATTCACATAAGTCCTAAAAAAGCAATACATTTAGAGTTAGTCAAATACACACATAGAGTCTATGGAAGCGGCAATAATAATTATTTCCATTATAATTAGACGACACGTACTATTATTCATATCAAATACACATCGTGTAAGTAACTTTCAAGTTTACTCTATGCTTCTCCCAGGTCACCGGCCACTTACTTTTATGTATTTCGGGAGAAGTGGATAAATTGACGTTTGTTAAATCCAACAGATCCGATTCTCTAAAATCCGGCATAAACTAACGCCCATCGCGTATAACGTTAGCTCAACTAAGGTGTTTAAACAACAAAACGCATCCACTTGCTCATATTTGATAATCGGAATATCAGATATTTCCTGCTATAGCCAACAAATTTGTGAAATAAAAGCAGATAATCAGTCATTCAGCGCTATTGTGGCTGCGGTGTGACAAGCAATGACGCGTCACCATGGAACCCATAAAGGGATACGATCTAAATAACGGGCGCCTCTAAAAACTTTTAAACTTACGTGTGAAAAGGTTAAGTAAGGCTTACATTTAAATGTGTCGTTGTTTTGTTTTGAGTTTATGCTCAATAAATAAAGAAATTAATAGAGATGGGCACAAAAATTACCACATTTTCTCCGTTTGTCGCGCCCCACTTGTCATGTTTCCGTTTCCCCACCAGTGGGGCGCGCCCCACACTTTGAGAAACGCTGCCCTAACCATAACTCTAAAGTAAATGTAGGTAATTAATATTACTCGGTACAATGTAACTACGTCACCTTCAAATGAAGTGTATCCAATGTTTCTGCTTTGGGCACAATGGCAACATTTAATACTTTAATACTTTTCCTTCTCAATCAATATGCTATTTTATTACAAACACAAATTTCTAATCCAGCTGATATAGAAAAATCTCAGAAAATCTACAGTAAAAAAGGGATAAAAAGTCATTATACTGTGTTTGTTTGTAGAAGTATACCTGCCTTTTGATGTTCTGTTAAAGGTTTGGTTTCATTGCGTGAAACAAATCTTAATCAAACTCCTGACTCGATATGAATTACTAAGTGTCTAAATCACGCCAGAGTAAGTGAGAACTGCTGAGTGAACACTTTGTTTCGGGCCAGGCTCTTCCTCGTCTGCGACTGTCATACGCGTGACCTAAAGCCTGTGTGAGTGTTTCTGCTCACCACTGCAATGTGTCCCAGATTGTACCAGACATCGGCCTGCTCCTCGTCGCTGGACACCAGGGCTAGTGCTCGCTCGAAGGAGGACAGCGTCATGTCGTACTGCTGCGCGTAGAAGCAGCACAAGCCCAGGTTATTATACAGCTGGCAGTTAAACACCCCCATCTGCAGCAAACGCCTGGAGACAACCACACAGAGGCTTACACTTTACTGTTTACCATCACTGAACACTTTACTGTTTACCATCACTGAACACTTTACTGTTTACCATCACTGAACACTTTACTGTTTACCATCACTGAACACTTTACTGTTTACCATCACTGAACACTTTACTGTTTACCATCACTGAACACTTTACTGTTTACCTCCACTGAACACTTTACTGTTTACCTCCACTGAACACTTTACTGTTTACCTCCACTGAACACTTCACTGTTTACCTCCACTGAACACTTTACTGTTTACCATCACTGAACACTTTACTGTTTACCTCCACTGAACACTTTACTGTTTACCATCACTGAACACTTTACTGTTTACCATCACTGAACACTTTACTGTTTACCTCCACTGAACACTTTACTATTTACCTCCACTGAACACTTTACTGTTTACCATCACTGAACACTTTACTGTTTACCTCCACTGAACACTTTACTGTTTACCATCACTGAACACTTTACTGTTTACCATCACTGAACACTTTACTGTTTAACTCCACTGAACACTTTACTGTTTACCATCACTGAACACTTTACTGTTTACCATCACTGAACACTTTACTGTTTACCATCACTGAACACTTTACTGTTTACCATCACTGAATACTTTACTGTTTACCATCACTGAACACTTTACTGTTTACCTCCACTGAACACTTTACTGTTTACCATCACTGAACACTTTACTGTTTACCATCACTGAACACTTTACTGTTTACCTCCACTGAACACTTTACTGTTTACCATCACTGAACACTTTACTGTTTACCATCACTGAACACTTTACTGTTTACCTCCACTGAACACTTTACTGTTTACCATCACTGAACACTTTACTGTTTACCTCCACTGAACACTTTACTGTTTACCTCCACTGAACACTTTACTGTTTACCATCACTGAACACTTTACTGTTTACCATCACTGAACACTTTACTGTTTACCTCCACTGAACACTTTACTGTTTACCTCCAATGAACACTTTACTGTTTACCATCACTGAACACTTTACTGTTTACCATCACTGAACACTTTACTGTTTACCATCACTGAACACTTTACTGTTTACCTCCACTGAACACTTTACTGTTTACCTCCACTGAACACTTTACTGTTTACCATCACTGAACACTTTACTGTTTACCATCACTGAACACTTTACTGTTTACCATCACTGAACACTTTACTGTTTACCATCACTGAACACTTTACTGTTTACCTCCACTGAACACTTTACTGTTTACCATCACTGAACACTTTACTGTTTACCACCACTGAACACTTTACTGTTTACCTCCACTGAACACTTTACTGTTTACCTCCACTGAACACTTTACTGTTTACCATCACTGAACACTTTACTGTTTACCATCACTGAACACTTTACTATTTACCTTCACTGAACACTTTACTGTTTACCATCACTGAACACTTTACTGTTTACCTCCACTGAACACTTTACTGTTTACCATCACTGAACACTTTACTGTTTACCATCACTGAACACTTTACTGTTTACCTCCACTGAACACTTTACTGTTTACCATCACTGAACACTTTACTGTTTACCTCCACTGAACACTTTACTGTTTACCTCCAATGAACACTTTACTGTTTACCATCACTGAACACTTTACTGTTTACCATCACTGAACACTTTACTGTTTACCATCACTGAACACTTTACTGTTTACCTCCACTGAACACTTTACTGTTTACCATCACTGAACACTTAACTGTTTACCTCCACTGAACACTTTACTGTTTACCTCCACTGAACACTTTACTGTTTACCATCACTGAACACTTTACTGTTTACCATCACTGAACACTTTACTGTTTACCTCCACTGAACACTTTACTGTTTACCATCACTGAACACTTTACTGTTTACCATCACTGAACACTTTACTGTTTACCATCACTGAACACTTTACTGTTTACCATCACTGAACACTTTACTGTTTACCTCCACTGAACACTTTACTGTTTACCATCACTGAACACTTTACTGTTTACCTCCACTGAACACTTTACTGTTTACCTCCACTGAACACTTTACTGTTTACCATCACTGAACACTTTACTGTTTACCTCCACTGAACACTTTACTGTTTACCATCACTGAACACTTTACTGTTTACCTCCACTGAACACTTTACTGTTTACCTCCACTGAACACTTTACTGTTTACCATCACTGAACACTTTACTGTTTACCATCACTGAACACTTTACTGTTTACCATCACTGAACACTTTACTGTTTACCATCACTGAACACTTTACTGTTTACCTCCACTGAACACTTTACTGTTTACCATCACTGAACACTTTACTGTTTACCATCACTGAACACTTTACTGTTTACCTCCACTGAACACTTTACTGTTTACCATCACTGAACACTTTACTGTTTACCATCACTGAACACTTTACTGTTTACCTCCACTGAACACTTTACTGTTTACCTCCACTGAACACTTTACTGTTTACCTCCACTGAACACTTTACTGTTTACCTCCACTGAACACTTTACTGTTTACCTCCACTGAACACTTTACTGTTTACCATCACTGAACACTTTACTGTTTACCATCACTGAACACTTTACTGTTTACCTCCACTGAACACTTTACTGTTTACCTCCACTGAACACTTTACTGTTTACCTCCACTGAACACTTTACTGTTTACCTCCACTGAACACTTTACTGTTTACCATCACTGAACACTTTACTGTTTACCTCCACTGAACACTTTACTGTTTACCTCCACTGAACACTTTACTGTTTACCTCCACTGAACACTTTACTGTTTACCATCACTGAACACTTTACTGTTTACCATCACTGAACACTTTACTGTTTACCTCCACTGAACACTTTACTGTTTACCTCCACTGAACACTTTACTGTTTACCATCACTGAACACTTTACTGTTTACCATCACTGAACACTTTACTGTTTACCATCACTGAACACTTTACTGTTTACCTCCACTGAACACTTTACTATTTACCTCCACTGAACACTTTACTGTTTACCATCACTGAACACTTTACTGTTTACCTCCACTGAACACTTTACTGTTTACCATCACTGAACACTTTACTGTTTACCATCACTGAACACTTTACTGTTTAACTCCACTGAACACTTTACTGTTTACCATCACTGAACACTTTACTTTTTACCATCACTGAACACTTTACTGTTTACCTCCACTGAACACTTTACTGTTTACCTCCACTGAACACTTTACTGTTTACCATCACTGAACACTTGACTGTTTACCATCATTGAACACTTTACTGTTTACCTCCACTGAACACTTTACTGTTTACCATCACTGAACACTTTACTGTTTACCTCCACTGAACACTTTACTGTTTACCATCACTGAACACTTTACTCTTTACCTCCACTGAACACTTTACTGTTTACCATCACTGAACACTTTACTGTTTACCTCCACTGAACACTTTACTGTTTACCTCCACTGAACACTTTACTGTTTACCATCACTGAACACTTTACTGTTTACCATCACTGAACACTTTACTGTTTACCATCACTGAACACTATACTGTTTACCTCCACTGAACACTTTACTGTTTACCTCCACTGAACACTTTACTGTTTACCTCCACTGAACACTTTACTGTTTACCTCCACTGAACACTTTACTGTTTACCATCACTGAACACTTTACTGTTTACCTCCACTGAACACTTTACTGTTTACCATCACTGAACACTTTACTGTTTACCTCCACTGAACACTTTACTGTTTACCTCCACTGAACACTTTACTGTTTACCTCCACTGAACACTTTACTGTTTACCTCCACTGAACACTTTACTGTTTACCTTCCCTGAACACTTTACTGTTTACCATCACTGAACACTTTACTGTTTACCTCCACTGAACACTTTACTGTTTACCTCCACTGAACACTTTACTGTTTACCTCCACTGAACACTTTACTGTTTACCTCCACTGAACACTTTACTGTTTACCTCCACTGAACACTTTACTGTTTACCTCCACTGAACACTTTACTGTTTACCATCACTGAACACTTTACTGTTTACCATCACTGAACACTTTACTGTTTACCTCCACTGAACACTTTACTGTTTACCTCCACTGAACACTTTACTGTTTACCATCACTGAACACTTTACTGTTTACCTCCACTGAACACTTTACTGTTTTCCATCACTGAACACTTTACTGTTTACCATCACTGAACACTTTACTGTTTACCTCCACTGAACACTTTACTGTTTACCTCCACTGAACACTTTACTGTTTACCTCCACTGAACACTTTACTGTTTACCTCCACTGAACACTTTACCGTTTACCATCACTGAACACTTTACCGTTTACCATCACTGAACACTTTACTGTTTACCATCACTGAACACTTTACCGTTTAACTCCACTGAACACTTTACTGTTTACCATCACTGAACACTTTACTGTTTACCTCCACTGAACACTTTACTGTTTACCATCACTGAACACTTTACTGTTTACCTCCACTGAACACTTTACTGTTTACCATCACTGAACACTTTACTGTTTACCTCCACTGAACACTTTACTGTTTACATCCACTGAACACTTTACTGTTTACCTCCACTGAACACTTTACTGTTTACCATAACTGAACACTTTACTGTTTACCTCCACTGAACACTTTACTGTTTACCATAACTGAACACTTTACTGTTTACCATCACTGAACACTTTACTGTTTACCATCACTGAACACTTTACTGTTTACCTCCACTGAACACTTTACTGTTTACCTCCACTGAACACTTTACTGTTTACCATAACTGAACACTTTACTGTTTACCATAACTGAACACTTTACTGTTTACCTCCACTGAACACTTTACTGTTTACCTCCACTGAACACTTTACTGTTTACCATCACTGAACACTTTACTGTTTACCTCCACTGAACACTTTACTGTTTACCATCACTGAACACTTTACTGTTTACCATCACTGAACACTTTACTGTTTACCATCACTGAACACTTTACTGTTTACCATCACTGAACACTTTACTGTTTACCATCACTGAACACTTTACTGTTTACCTCCACTGAACACTTTACTGTTTACCATCACTGAACACTTTACTGTTTACCTCCACTGAACACTTTACTGTTTACCTCCACTGAACACTTTACTGTTTACCATCACTGAACACTTTACTGTTTACCTCCACTGAACACTTTACTGTTTACCTCCACTGAACACTTTACTGTTTACCTCCACTGAACACTTTACTGTTTACCATCACTGAACACTTTACTGTTTACCTCCACTGAACACTTTACTGTTTACCTCCACTGAACACTTTACTGTTTACCTCCACTGAACACTTTACTGTTTACCTCCACTGAACACTTTACTGTTTACCTCCACTGAACACTTTACTGTTTACCTCCACTGAACACTTTACTGTTTACCATCACTGAACACTTTACTGTTTACCTCCACTGAACACTTTACTGTTTACCATCACTGAACACTTTACTGTTTACCTCCACTGAACACTTTACTGTTTACCATCACTGAACACTTTACTGTTTACCTCCACTGAACACTTTACTGTTTACCATCACTGAACACTTTACTGTTTACCATCACTGAACACTTTACTGTTTACCTCCACTGAACACTTTACTGTTTACCTCCACTGAACACTTTACTGTTTACCTCCACTGAACACTTTACTGTTTACCTCCACTGAACACTTTACTGTTTACCTCCACTGAACACTTTACCGTTTACCATCACTGAACACTTTACCGTTTACCATCACTGAACACTTTACTGTTTACCATCACTGAACACTTTACTGTTTACCTCCACTGAACACTTTACTGTTTACCATCACTGAACACTTTACTGTTTACCTCCACTGAACACTTTACTGTTTACCTCCACTGAACACTTTACTGTTTACCATCACTGAACACTTTACTGTTTACCATCACTGAACACTTTACTGTTTACCTCCACTGAACACTTTACTGTTTACCATCACTGAACACTTTACTGTTTACCTCCACTGAACACTTTACTGTTTACCTCCACTGAACACTTTACTGTTTACCTCCACTGAACACTTCACTGTTTACCATCACTGAACACTTTACTGTTTACCATCACTGAACGGACACTTTACTGTTTACCATCACTGAACACTTTACTGTTTACCTCCACTGAACACTTTACTGTTTACCATCACTGAACACTTTACTGTTTACCATCACTGAACACTTTACTGTTTACCATCACTGAACACTTTACCGTTTACCTCCACTGAACACTTTACCGTTTACCATCACTGAACACTTTACTGTTTACCTCCACTGAACACTTTACTGTTTACCATCACTGAACACTTTACTGTTTACCTCCACTGAACACTTTGCTGTTTACCATCACTGAACACTTTACTGTTTACCTCCACTGAACACTTTACTGTTTACATCCACTGAACACTTTACTGTTTACCTCCACTGAACACTTTACTGTTTACCTCCACTGAACACTTTACTGTTTACCTCCACTGAACACTTTACTGTTTACCATCACTGAACACTTTACTGTTTACCTCCACTGAACACTTTACTGTTTACCATCACTGAACACTTTACTGTTTACCATCACTGAACACTTTACCGTTTACCTCCACTGAACACTTTACTGTTTACCATCACTGAACACTTTACTGTTTACACTTTACTGTTTACCATCACTGAACACTTTACTGTTTACCATCACTGAACACTTTACTGTTTACCTCCACTGAACACTTTACTGTTTACCATCACTGAACACTTTACTGTTTACCTCCACTGAACACTTTACTGTTTACCTCCACTGAACACTTTACTGTTTACCTCCACTGAACACTTTACTGTTTACCTCCACTGAACACTTTACTGTTTACCTCCACTGAACACTTTACTGTTTACCTCCACTGAACACTTTACTGTTTACCTCCACTGAACACTTTACTGTTTACCTCCACTGAACACTTTACTGTTTACCTCCACTGAACACTTTACTGTTTACCTCCACTGAACACTTTACTGTTTACCTCCACTGAACACTTTACTGTTTACCATCACTGAACACTTTACTGTTTACCTCCACTGAACACTTTACTGTTTACCTCCACTGAACACTTTACTGTTTACCATCACTGAACACTTTACTGTTTACCATCACTGAACACTTTACTGTTTACCTCCACTGAACACTTTACTGTTTACCTCCACTGAACACTTTACTGTTTACCTCCACTGAACACTTTACTGTTTACCTCCACTGAACACTTTACCGTTTACCATCACTGAACACTTTACCGTTTACCATCACTGAACACTTTACCGTTTACCATCACTGAACACTTTACTGTTTACCTCCACTGAACACTTTACTGTTTACCATCACTGAACACTTTACTGTTTACCTCCACTGAACACTTTACTGTTTACCATCACTGAACACTTTACTGTTTACCTCCACTGAACACTTTACTGTTTACATCCACTGAACACTTTACTGTTTACCTCCACTGAACACTTTACTGTTTACCATCACTGAACACTTTACTGTTTACCATCACTGAACACTTTACTGTTTACCTCCACTGAACACTTTACTGTTTACCTCCACTGAACACTTTACTGTTTACCTCCACTGAACACTTTACTGTTTACCTCCACTGAACACTTTACTGTTTACCATCACTGAACACTTTACCGTTTACCTCCACTGAACACTTTACTGTTTACCATCACTGAACACTTTACTGTTTACCTCCACTGAACACTTTACTGTTTACCATCACTGAACACTTTACTGTTTACCTCCACTGAACACTTTACTGTTTACCATCACTGAACACTTTACTGTTTACCTCCACTGAACACTTTACTGTTTACATCCACTGAACACTTTACTGTTTACCTCCACTGAACACTTTACTGTTTACCATAACTGAACACTTTACTGTTTACCTCCACTGAACACTTTACTGTTTACCTCCACTGAACACTTTACTGTTTACCTCCACTGAACACTTTACTGTTTACCATCACTGAAAATTTTACTGTTTACCTCCACTGAACACTTTACTGTTTACCATAACTGAACACTTTACTGTTTACCATAACTGAACACTTTACTGTTTACCTCCACTGAACACTTTACTGTTTACCTCCACTGAACACTTTACTGTTTACCATCACTGAACACTTTACTGTTTACCTCCACTGAACACTTTACTGTTTACCATCACTGAACACTTTACTGTTTACCATCACTGAACACTTTACTGTTTACCATCACTGAACACTTTACTGTTTACCATCACTGAACACTTTACTGTTTACCATCACTGAACACTTTACTGTTTACCTCCACTGAACACTTTACTGTTTACCATCACTGAACACTTTACTGTTTACCTCCACTGAACACTTTACTGTTTACCTCCACTGAACACTTTACTGTTTACCATCACTGAACACTTTACTGTTTACCTCCACTGAACACTTTACTGTTTACCATCACTGAACACTTTACTGTTTACCTCCACTGAACACTTTACTGTTTACCATCACTGAACACTTTACTGTTTACCATCACTGAACACTTTACTGTTTACCATCACTGAACACTTTACTGTTTACCATCACTGAACACTTTACTGTTTACCATCACTGAACACTTTACTGTTTACCTCCACTGAACACTTTACTGTTTACCTCCACTGAACACTTTACTGTTTACCTCCACTGAACACTTTACTGTTTACCATCACTGAACACTTTACTGTTTACCATCACTGAACGGACACTTTACTGTTTACCATCACTGAACACTTTACTGTTTACCATCACTGAACACTTTACTGTTTACCTCCACTGAACACTTTACTGTTTACCTCCACTGAACACTTTACTGTTTACCATCACTGAACACTTTACTGTTTACCTCCACTGAACACTTTACTGTTTACCTCCACTGAACACTTTACTGTTTACCATCACTGAACACTTTACTGTTTACCATCACTGAACACTTTACTGTTTACCATCACTGAACACTTTACCGTTTACCTCCACTGAACACTTTACCGTTTACCATCACTGAACACTTTACTGTTTACCTCCACTGAACACTTTACTGTTTACCATCACTGAACACTTTACTGTTTACCTCCACTGAACACTTTACTGTTTACCATCACTGAACACTTTACTGTTTACCTCCACTGAACACTTTACTGTTTACATCCACTGAACACTTTACTGTTTACCTCCACTGAACACTTTACTGTTTACCTCCACTGAACACTTTACTGTTTACCATCACTGAACACTTTACTGTTTACCTCCACTGAACACTTTACTGTTTACCATCACTGAACACTTTACTGTTTACCATCACTGAACACTTTACCGTTTACCTCCACTGAACACTTTACTGTTTACCATCACTGAACACTTTACTGTTTACCTCCACTGAACACTTTACTGTTTACCTCCACTGAACACTTTACTGTTTACCTCCACTGAACACTTTACTGTTTACCATCACTGAACACTTTACTGTTTACCATCACTGAACGGACACTTTACTGTTTACCATCACTGAACACTTTACTGTTTACCATCACTGAACACTTTACTGTTTACCTCCACTGAACACTTTACTGTTTACCTCCACTGAACACTTTACTGTTTACCATCACTGAACACTTTACTGTTTACCTCCACTGAACACTTTACTGTTTACCTCCACTGAACACTTTACTGTTTACCATCACTGAACACTTTACTGTTTACCATCACTGAACACTTTACTGTTTACCATCACTGAACACTTTACCGTTTACCTCCACTGAACACTTTACCGTTTACCATCACTGAACACTTTACTGTTTACCTCCACTGAACACTTTACTGTTTACCATCACTGAACACTTTACTGTTTACCTCCACTGAACACTTTACTGTTTACCATCACTGAACACTTTACTGTTTACCTCCACTGAACACTTTACTGTTTACATCCACTGAACACTTTACTGTTTACCTCCACTGAACACTTTACTGTTTACCTCCACTGAACACTTTACTGTTTACCATCACTGAACACTTTACTGTTTACCTCCACTGAACACTTTACTGTTTACCATCACTGAACACTTTACTGTTTACCATCACTGAACACTTTACCGTTTACCTCCACTGAACACTTTACTGTTTACCATCACTGAACACTTTACTGTTTACACTTTACTGTTTACCATCACTGAACACTTTACTGTTTACCATCACTGAACACTTTACTGTTTACCTCCACTGAACACTTTACTGTTTACCATCACTGAACACTTTACTGTTTACCTCCACTGAACACTTTACTGTTTACCTCCACTGAACACTTTACTGTTTACCTCCACTGAACACTTTACTGTTTACCATCACTGAACACTTTACTGTTTACCTCCACTGAACACTTTACTGTTTACCATCACTGAACACTTTACTGTTTACCATCACTGAACACTTTACTGTTTACCATCACTGAACACTTTACTGTTTACCTCCACTGAACACTTTACTGTTTACCTCCAGTGAACACTTTACTATTTACCATCACTGAACACTTTACTGTTTACCATCACTGAACACTTTACTGTTTACCATCACTGAACACTTTACTGTTTACCATCACTGAACACTTTACTGTTTACCTCCACTGAACACTTTACTGTTTACCATCACTGAACACTTTACTGTTTACCATCACTGAACACTTTACTGTTTACCATCACTGAACACTTTACTGTTTACCTCCACTGAACACTTTACTGTTTACCTCCAGTGAACACTTTACTATTTACCATCACTGAACACTTTACTGTTTACCTCCACTGAACACTTTACTGTTTACCATCACTGAACACTTTACTGTTTACCATCACTGAACACTTTACTGTTTACCTCCACTGAACACTTTACTGTTTACCTCCACTGAACACTTTACTGTTTACCTCCACTGAACACTTTACTGTTTACCATCACTGAACACTTTACTGTTTACCTCCACTGAACACTTTACTGTTTACCTCCACTGAACACTTTACTGTTTACCATCACTGAACACTTTACTGTTTACCTCCACTGAACACTTTACTGTTTACCTCCACTGAACACTTTACTGTTTACCTCCACTGAACACTTTACTGTTTACCATCACTGAACACTTTACTGTTTACCTCCACTGAACACTTTACTGTTTACCATCACTGAACACTTTACTGTTTACCATCACTGAACACTTTACTGTTTACCTCCACTGAACACTTTACTGTTTACCTCCACTGAACACTTTACTGTTTACCTCCACTGAACACTTTACTGTTTACCATCACTGAACACTTTACTGTTTACCTCCACTGAACACTTTACTGTTTACCTCCACTGAACACTTTACTGTTTACCATCACTGAACACTTTACTGTTTACCTCCACTGAACACTTTACTGTTTACCTCCACTGAACACTTTACTGTTTACCTCCACTGAACACTTTACTGTTTA
>JARWKJ010000029.1:315000-332500 GCA_029959095.1 Rhinichthys osculus
AAAGCGTTTTGAGATGCAAGTAACTTTAACCACGTAGATGTAGACACACGGCGCGAGAGCTCTCCACAAAGCGCGCGTGAGTATCTGAAATAGAAAGCAGCCTTCTGTCAGCGAGTTTCATATTTTAAATATATAAGCTCACTGCTTTCTAAAGGACATAAATGATGCCTTCGTGGAGCATTAGTAAAGGAGATCCCGGCGGGCGAGACCGCGCACTACAAGCGTAACATCAAGCAAAGCGGCGCATCTCCTGTGCAATGAAGCCCGCGAATGCCCCTGTAACTCGCTTCAACCTTTCTGAACTTTATGAAAGATTATTTTACGGAAGATTCGAGTGGTGTGTGCGTGAGGAATTGAAAGCAAGCAGAATACGGGTGTTTCTAAAGCCCTCGCAGCGTCATCACGCATCTGTGTTTAAAAACTAAGCTCAGACTCGATCCTGAATCTATAACACAATATCACATTTATCAAACATAAACTGTTGTTTCCCGCTGGCCGGGCCCATGCATGACGTGCCGAGGGCACTCTTCCTCTGCAGAATGCTTTCAGCCTATCGCGATACTATCGCAAATGCAATGAATGTTTGGCCTGCTCGTACCGTTCCCAGCCGCACGAGTCTCCCCGAGGCGCTGGTGCCGGGCCGGGCCGAGCTGGCGGTGCGAGGGGTTCTGATGGCCTGCTCCATCGTCTCGGGTCTGCCCGTCAGTGTGCTGGGTCTCACGAACCCTGTGATGGGCCGGCCCGACTGAGTCATGGGTCTGCGCACATTACACAGGTGAGGCACAGGTCAGCTTATGCCAAACACAACATTACAGGGATACTTCACCCAAAAACGAAAATTCTGTCAGTAATTACTCACCCTCATGTTGTTCCAACCTTCCAATCTTCGGGACACAAATTAAGATATTTTTGATGAAATCTGAGAGCTGTCTCACTCCTTCATAGGCTTCTAGGTGATTTCATTCTGCCAGCCCAGAAAAGTTAGTAAAGACATCGTTAAAATAGTCCAAGTGACTACAGTGGCTCAACCTTACGTTTATCAAGAGACGAGAATACTTTCTGTGCGCAAAACCCCCCACAAATAACGACTATTCCACTCTTCATGTTCTCCTGTGTGGGCCTCCAGTGAGTTCACGAGAGCCATGACACACACACACACACACACACACACACACACACACACACACAGAGACATGCGCAAGAACCGAGAAGATGACACAGATGGGTCTCGATGTTTAAAATGGTTCTAAAGTGTGCATTTCCTGAATGTCCGAATCGTGAGAAACCAACGAGAAAACGTTAAAGTGCCTCACCGATGTCGCACAATGAATGTCTTACCTTTCACACTCTCCCATCAAATGATCGTGAGTGTCATCTTCTCAGTTCTCGCGCATGCGTCGTGGCTCTGTGTGTGTGTGTGTGTGTGTGTCGTGGCTCTCGTGAACTCACTCTGAGTCCCACACAGAAGAAAATGAAGAGTTGAATAAAGACGTTATTTTTGTTGTTTTTTTGCGCACAGAAAGTATTCTCGTCGCTTGATAAACGTAAGGTTGAGCCACTGTAGTCACTTGGACTATTTTAACAATGTCTTTACTAACTTTCTGGGCCGGCAAGTTTCAATTACATAGAAGCCTATGGAGGAGTGATCCAGCTCTCAGATTTCATCAAAAATATCTTAATTTGTGTTGCGAAGATGAACAAAAGTCTTACGGGGTTGGAACAACATGAGGGAGAGTAATTACTGCAGAGTTTACATTTTTGGGTGAACTAACCCTTTAACCACAACAAGATCAAACATCATGATACTTCTGTGAGGTTATGTCAACCACAAGAATAGCAAGAACAACATCAAACATCATATTACAATATGCTACGAATAAACAGCGAATAAAGAGTGAATTTTTATTAAATTATGAACATTTAAAAGCTTCTGCTAGAACCAATGAGGTTTATTCTCACAGATCAAGCACACTTCTGTTTATGTTTGCTGATCAATGTTTTTATGTGAATAAAAGCCTAAATTCAATCTGTTCGTCATATTAAGTGATCGAGTCTCTTCAGAAAATTAGGACTAATTTTCTGAACACACGCGGCCACACACGCGAACACAGGCGGACACAGAGGCGGACACAGGCGGACACAGCCGAACACACGCGGACACAGGCGAACACGCGCGGACACAGGCGAACACGCGCGGACACAGGCGAACACGCGCGGCCACAGGCGGACACACAGGCGAACACGCGCGGCCACAGGCGGACACACAGGCGAACACGCGCGGCCACAGGCGGACACACAGGCGAACACGCGCGGCCACAGGCGAACACGCGCGGACACACAGGCACACACAGGCGAACCCACGTGGACACAGCCGGACTCACAGGCGGACACACAGGCGGACTCACAGGCGGACACACAGGCGGAGACACAGGCAGACACACAGGCGGACACAGGCGGACATAGGCGGACACACATGCGAACACGTGCGGACACAGGCGAACACACGCGGCCACAGGCGGACACACAGGCGGACACACAGGCGGACACACAGGCGGACACACAGGCGGACACACAGGCGGACACACAGGTGGACACACAGGCGGACACACAGGCGGACACACAGGCAAACATACGCGGACTCACAGGCGGACACACAGGCGGACACACAGGCGATTACATGCGGACACACAGGCGGACACACAGGCGGACACACAGGCAGACACACAGGCGGACACACAGGCGGACACACAGGCGGACACAGGCGAACACACGCGGCCACAGGCGGACACACAGGTGGACACACAGGCGGACACACAGGCGGAAACAGGCGGACACACAGGCGAACACGCACGGACACACAGGCACACACAGGCGAACACACGTGGACACAGCCGGACTCACAGGCGGACACACAGGCAAACATACGCAGACACACAGGCGGACACAGGCGGACACACAGGCGAACACATGCGGACACACAGGCGGACACACGCGGACACACAGGCGGACACATGCGGCCACAGGCGGACACACAGGCAGACACACAGGCGGACACACAGGCACACAGGCACACACAGGCAGACACACAGGCGGACACACAGGCGAACACACAGGCGAACACACGTGGACACAGGCGGACACACAGACGGACACACAGACGGACACACAGGCACACACAGGCGAACACACGTGGACACAGCCGGACTCACAGGCGGACACACAGGCAAACATACGCGGACACACAGGCGGACACAGGCGGACACACAGGCGAACATATGCGGACACACAGGCGGACACACGCGGACACACAGGCGAACACATGCGGCCAGAGGCGGACACACAGGCAGACACACAGGCGGACACACAGGCGGACACACAGGCAGACACACAGGCGGACACACAGGCACACACAGGCGAACACACGTGGACACAGGCGGACACACAGGCGAACATACGCGGACACAGGCGGACACACGCGGACACACAGGCGGACACACAGGCGGACAAACAGGCGGACACACAGGCGGACACACAGGCGGCCAAACGCGGACACACGCGGACACACAGGCGGGCACACCGGCGGACACAGGCGGACAAAGGCGGACACACAGGTGGACACACGCGGACAAAGTCGGACACACAGGCGGACACAGGCGGACACACAGGCGGACACAGGCGGACAAACAGGCGGACACAGGCGGACACACAGGCGGACACACAGGCGGACACACAGGCGGACAAAGGCGGACACACAGGCGGACACACAGGCGGACACACAGGCGGACACACGCGGACACACAGGCGAACACACAGGCGAACACATGCGGCCACAGGCGGACACACAGACGGACACACAGGCGGACAAAGGCGGACACAGGCGGACACACAGGCGGACACACGCGGACACACAGGCGAACACATGTGGACACACAGGCGGACACACAGGCGAACACATGTGGCCACAGGCGGACACACAGGCGGGCACACAGGCACACACAGGCGGACACACAGGCGGCCAAACGCGGACACACGCGGACACACAGGCGGACACAGGCGGACAAAGGCGGACACACAGGTGGACACACGCGGACAAAGTTGGACACACAGGCGGACACACAGGCGGACACAGGCGGGCACACAGGCGGACACAGGCGGACACAGGCGGACAAAGGCGGACACAGGCGGACACACAGGCGGACACACAGGCGGACACACAGGCGGACACAGGCGGACACAGGCGGACACAGGCGGACACACGCGGACACAGGCGGACACAGGCGGACACACAGGCGGACACACGCGGACACATCAGTGACGTTTGCAATGATAAGAAGATCAGTGTGGAGACACAGATACGCCTCACACCATCAGATTCAAGATTTCAGTGTAGCTTTAAACAGCAGAGGTCAGAGGTCAGAGGTCACCTGACAGCTGGAGTGGGTGCTCCGCCCTGGCTCGTTCCCAGAAGTCTCAGCGATGTTCCTGGACCTGACAAAACCAAACAAGAGGGAGATCGTCAGTTCCTGCAGGTGTAATGCCCTGAACATCTGTGTCAGGCGCTTACAGACAGTAGGGGGCGCTGTCACACAACTTCTGAGAGAGTACACAATCTCCTGATCAAAACACAGGAGAATCAGCAGGAACAAGCGGTAGAACCATTGCTGACGCACGTTATAGTCTTTTGACGAAAAAGCTATTTTCTCCACGTTTTGTTCAAAATGTTGCTTTTTTTAATGAATCTTACCCATATTTAAATGTTGATGAAAAAGAATGCATGAAGCTAGAATAAAACGGGTGTTTGGTTTAAAAGCAGAGGCTCTGATCTTTCTTTGGATATATTGCTTATTCAGATATTCAAACAACAAAATATTCTAAAGGCCAAACTTTTGTGAAAATGATCAAAAATGCTGCTGGTGCAGGACACTTTCTTATAAAACGCTGACGAGGAAAGAAGTGCAGTTCCTGTAAAGGCCTAAAGATGTTGAAAGACAACACTGAATGTGTGTTGATGTGTGTGTGCATGACTTTACTCACGTGCCACCTGGGCGATGGAGCTCTCGTCCAACATCATCTCAGCGATGCCCTCCTGATCCACCTCCACCTCATCCACGAACACCATCTCCGTCAGAGCCCGAGTCTTCAAGCTCCACGCCGCCTAAAACATCATCATCGTCATCATACTCTTCATCATCATCATCACAACCCTCATCATCACCATCCAGAACACCACATCCGTAGTGACATGAGTCTGCACAGTAGTGAACGCTACGGCGATCGAGACTCAGGGTTTATGAGCTATACTGGGACCAGCCACCGGGGGGGGGGCGACCGAAACTCTGGGTTTATGAGCTATACTGGGACCAGCCACCAGGGGGCGATCGAGACTCTGGGTTTATGAGCTATACTGGGACCAGCCACCGGGGGGCGATCGAGACTCTGAGTTTACGAGCTATACTGGGACCAGCCACCGGGGGGCGATCGAGACTCAGGGTTTATGAGCTATACTGGGACCAGCCACCGAGGGGCGATCGAGACTCTGGGTTTATGAGCTATACTGGGACCAGCCACCTGGGGGCGATCAAGACTCTGGGTTTATGACCTATACTGGGACCAGCCACCGGGGGGCGATCGAGACTCTGGGTTTATGAGCTATACTGAGACCAGCCACCGGGGGGCGATCGAGACTCTGGGTTTATAAGCTATACTGGGACCAGCCACCGGGGGGTGATCGAGACTCTGGGGTTATGAGCTATACTGGGACCAGCCACTGGCGAGGCGATCGAGACTCTGGGTTTATGACCTATACTGGGACCAGCCACCGGGGGGCGATCGAGACTCAGGGTTTATGACCTATACTGGGATCAGCCACCGGGGGGCGATCGAGACTCTGGGTTTATGACCTATACTGGGACCAGCCACCGGGGGGCGACCGAGACTCAAGGTTTATGACCTATACTGGGACCAGCCACCGGGGGGCGATCGAGACTCAGGGTTTATGACCTATACTGGGATCAGCCACCGGGGGGCGATCGAGACTCTGGGTTTATGACCTATACTGGGACCAGCCACCGGGGGGCGATCGAGACTCAGGGTTTATGACCTATACTGGGACCAGCCACCGGGGGGCGATCGAGACTCTGGGTATATGGCCTATACTGGGACCAGCCACCGGGGGGCGATCGAGACTCAGGGTTTATGACCTATACTGGGACCAGCCACCGGGGGGCGATCGAGACTCTGGGTTTATGGCCTATACTGGGACCAGCCACCGGGGGGCGATCGAGACTCTGGGTTTATGGCCTATACTGGGACCAGCCACCGGGGGGCGATCGAGACTCTGGGTTTATGACCTATACTGGGACCAGCCACCGGGGGGCGATCGAGACTCTGGGTTTATAAGCTATACTGGGACCAGCCACCGGGGGGCGATCGAGACTCTGGGTTTATGGCCTATACTGGGACCAGCCACCGGGGGGCGATCGAGACTCAAGGTTTATAACCTATACTGGGACCAGCCACCGGGGGGTGATCGAGACTCAGGGTTTATGACCTATACTGGGATCAGCCACCGGGGGGCGATCGAGACTCTGGGTTTATGACCTATACTGGGACCAGCCACCGGGGGGCGACCGAGCCTCAGGGTTTATGACCTATACTGGGACCAGCCACCGGGGGGCGATCGAGACTCTGGGTTTATGGCCTATACTGGGACCAGCCACCGGGGGGCGACCGAGACTCAGGGTTTATGACCTATACTGGGACCAGCCACCGGGGGGCGATCGAGACTCTGGGTTTATGACCTATACTGGGACCAGCCACCGGGGGGCGACCGAGACTCAGGGTTTATGACCTATACTGGGACCAGCCACCGGGGGGCGACCGAGACTCAGGGTTTATGACCTATACTGGGACCAGCCACCGGGGGGCGATCGAGACTCTGGGTTTATGACCTATACTGGGACCAGCCACCGGGGGGCGACCGAGACTCAGGGTTTATGACCTATACTGGGACCAGCCACCGGGGGGCGATCGAGACTCTGGGTATATGGCCTATACTGGGACCAGCCACCGGGGGGCGATCGAGACTCAGGGTTTATGACCTATACTGGGACCAGCCACCGGGGGGCGATCGAGACTCTGGGTTTATGGCCTATACTGGGACCAGCCACCGGGGGGCGATCGAGACTCTGGGTTTATGGCCTATACTGGGACCAGCCACCGGGGGGCGATCGAGACTCTGGGTTTATGACCTATACTGGGACCAGCCACCGGGGGGCGATCGAGACTCTGGGTTTATAAGCTATACTGGGACCAGCCACCGGGGGCGATCGAGACTCTGGGTTTATGGCCTATACTGGGACCAGCCACCGGGGGGCGATCGAGACTCAAGGTTTATAACCTATACTGGGACCAGCCACGGGGGGGCGATCGAGACTCAGGGTTCATCATCATCTATAAACCATCACAACCCTCATCATCATCATCTTCATCATCTATAAACCATCATAACCCTCATCATCATCATCATCATCTATAAACCATCACAACCCTAATCATCGTCATCTATAAACCATCACAACCCTCATCATCATCATCTTCATCATCATCATCTATAAACCATCACAACCCACATCATCATCATCTATAAACCATCACAACTAGGGATGCAACGATTACAGATTTTCTAAGTACGATTATTGTCTGAGAAATAATCACGGTTTAACGATTATCACGATTAATTATTATGCATCAATTAATTTCACAACACTACTAATGTATAATATCACATGAACACTCAACACTAGATTTTAATGTGTTATTTATTGCTGCCACAACACAGTACAAAATTATAAAATGGCAAACAATAATCAATCTCTTCCTTTGGAATTAAAGAGAAGTGCTTTGTAAACATCCAGCATTTTTATTTTAAAAATAACAAATTAAGTCAAAGGCTGCAGGACTCTGATTGAAATAGATCACAAAATTATTAAGTTTTTAGTTTGTTCTAAATTTATGTTCAACCTGAGGTAGAAAACTTGATAACATGAAAACAATATCTTGTTGGTATTTGACTTAAAACCATAAATAAAGGGAATATAAATCCCAATGAAAATAAGAATAAACAAAGTATTTGGCTGGCTCTATTGAATTAAATGCAAGCTAAATATTAGGCCTATGTATTTCTTTTAAAAGAAAACAAATATAGTCCAAATGTTATCCACCAATATTATTGTACTTATTTTAATACTCTCTTTTTAATTATTAATCCAAATTTTACATGTGCCTTTAGAAAATCATCTATTATAATCTCATATATTTTGGTTTGTTTGTTTGAAGTTTAAGTAAAAATTATAGAAAGAAACTGAGAACATCTCTCATGCAGTGTTATTAATAACTGAAATGCAGTTAATTGGTAGTCCTAGAAGTCTACGGCCCTGATCTTATGTTAGTGTGGGCATATTAAAACTACAAAGCCTAACATTTACTCAACAGAGACAGGAGAAAGCAATAGGATATTAAGTTAAATGTTCACTGACTGAGACTCTTGAGAGCACGTCACATTCTGTTTTCCACAGACTTGCGTAACCAAAATATTCCGCTGTTTTTTGTTGTTGTTTTGTTTACGTTGCACTGAAAGCTGAAAGTTGCACGCCGCGTTCTCCTTTTTCCAAAGCGCTAGGGCGGTTGCGCTCCGGAGGCGTCTGTCGTTGCTCTGTTGGTTCTTGTCACTTGACCCACGGTGCACTGGCGGCATTCTGAAAAGTAGAGATGTTTTTATCTCGATGCAGCGCGGACGCGCTTGGAAAAAACGAGTGCGTCGCTTCCATTATGAGCGCGCATACCGCGCACCTACATTTGAAATAACGAACTTGAGCGCGCAAAAGACGCGATATGTGAACACGCACTTAAGGTGTTTTTTATATAGAGCGTCGCTGCTTAGTCCCTCTGCCATAGTGGTTGACGAGCACGGCACTTTAAGCTGGTGCACCGCTGGTGTAACTTTGTTTTCGTTTTGTGTTAGGTGCAAAAGTTCCGTACTTTGCAGAACACTCGGTGTAGCATAGTCTTTACGATTAATTAACCGTGGCGTTTTAAAGCACGGTTAATTGTGAAATCCGGTAATCGCTGCATCCCTAATCACAACCCACATCATCATCATCATCATCATCATCATCTATAAACCATCACAACCCTCATCATCATCTTCTTCATCATCTATAAACCATCACAACCCTCATCATCATCTTCTTCATCATCTATAAACCATCACAACCCTCATCATCATCATCTTCTTCATCATCTATAAACCATCACAACCCTCATCATCATCTTCTTCATCATCTATAAACCATCACAACCCTCATCATCATCTTCTTCATCATCTATAAACCATCACAACCCTCATCATCATCTTCTTCATCATCTATAAACCATCACAACCCTCATCATCATCTTCTTCATCATCTATAAACCATCACAACCCTCATCATCATCTTCTTCATCATCTATAAACCATCACAACCCTCATCATCATCATCATCTTCATCATCATCATCTATAAACCATCATAACCCTCATCATCATCATCATCATCATCTATAAACCATCACAACCCTCATCATCATCATCATCTTCTTCATCATCTATAAACCATCACAACCCTCATCATCATCATCATCTTCATCATCATCATCTATAAACCAGCATAACCCTCATCATCATCATCATCTATAAACCATCACAACCCTCATCATCATAATCTTCTTCTTCATCTATAAACCATCACAACCATCACAACCCTTGTCATCATCATCTATAAACCATCACAACCCTCATCATCATCTTCTTCATCTTCATCATTTATAAACCATCACAACCCTCAACATTATCATCATCATCATCATCATCTTCAGAGACTTGATCACGTGTGTCACAGCTAAACACACTCTCTGAGAGCAGCAGGGGGAGGATAGGGAATACTGGGAGTATAATACTGGGAATACTGGGAGTATAACACTGGGGGCCCTATTTTAACGATCTGAAACGCAAGTGTCAAAGCGCAAAGCGCAAGTAACTTTGTGGGCGGGTCTTGGGCGCTGTTGATATTTTACCGGCGGGATAAATGCCTCTTGCGCCTGGCGCAAATCTAAAAGAGGTTGGTCTGAAGTAGCTTCATTATTCATAGGTGTGGTTTGGGCGTAACGTGAAATAAACCAATCAGAGCGTCGTCCAACATACCCTTTAAGAGCAGGCGCGCATGTTGCATGGCGGATTGCTATTATAACGGCGGATTTACCAGGCGCGCGCCAGGTGCGGTTCACAGCCGAGGAGACCGACGCTCTTGTCAGGGCAGTGAAAGACAGAGAAGTGACGTTGTATGGGGATGGAGAAACCCACCCAAATCAGCGTCGGTTAAACAGGCGTGGGAGGGAAAAAACTACATTTTTTTACATCTTCATGGACACCACAATGATTTCCCTCATGTGTTAATATTTGTCCTTGTTATAATGTTTGATATGCACAAATAAGAACTGCTGCATCTGTGTTGTTGAGAGAATCAAAGTGTATGCGCGTTGTGCACCCACTACATTATGGCCAAGCATGCGCGCTTAAAATAGCATTATGAACAACGCGCAACGCGCCACTGACTTTAGACTAGGTTTGTTCTGGTCAGTGGCGCAATTGTTTTCTGGAACTGCAAAATAGCACTAGGGAATGTTTGCGCCGGAACACGCCTCCTTTTTGCGCCGACCCGCCCCGGGGAGCGCAAGTTCATTCCCTAGTTTACCGACGTGCGTCTGTGGAGGGAAAAGCCCGCTCTGCACGGGTGCAAAATAGGAATGATACATGCGTCAGTGTACAAAGTCATTTGCGCCGGGTGCAAGATAGGGCCCTGGGAGTATAACAGAGTATAACACTGGGAATACTGGGAGTATAATACTGGGAATACTGGGATTATAATACTGGGAGTATAACACTGGGAATACTGGGAGTATAACACGCGTTGGTTTTCATTTATACTTCTGCGTCGTTGTCCGCGTTGACGTGCAATTACACATGCAGAGGGAACATGAGAAATCCGAGGGAGGGGTTCTAGCAGACCAATCACACGTCTTGCGTTCACGTAGAATTGACTCGTTGTTGCATTTTTGGAAAGGTGCACATCAGGGTACGCGCGCTATACACAGCCTACGGTGTAGCTACGGCGTGAGTTCGACGCAGAAGTATAAATTGGGCTAAAAATGTAACAACATGTCAATTCTACGCGGAAGCAAGCGCTGTGATTGGTCTGCTAGAACCACTCCCTCGGGTTTCACATGTTCCCTCTGCATGCATCAACGCGGACAACGGCGCAGAAGTATAAATGAAAACCAACGCATAGTCTAGGCGTAGGTCCGACGCAGAAGTATAAATCAGCCTTTACTAAGGCATATTTTTGTCCCGCCAAAGCTTTATTTGACCGGTGAGTGATGTAGATGAGTGATGTAGATGAGTGATGTAGATGAGTGATGTAGATGAGTGATGTAGATGAGTGATGTAGGTGAGTGATGTAGATGAGTGATGTAGATGAGTGATGTAGATGAGTGATGTAGGTGAGTGATGTAGGTGAGTGATGTAGATGAGTGATGTAGATGAGTGATGTAGATGAGTGATGTAGATGAGTGATGTAGGTGAGTGATGTAGATGAGTGATGTAGATGAGTGATGTAGATGAGTGATGTAGATGAGTGATGTAGATGAGTGATGTAGGTGAGTGATGTAGATGAGTGATGTAGATGAGTGATGTAGATGAGTGATGTAGATGAGTGATGTAGGTGAGTGATGTAGGTGAGTGATGTAGGTGAGTGATGTAGGTGAGTGATGTAGGTGAGTGATGTAGGTGAGTGATGTAGATGAGTGATGTAGGTGAGTGATGTAGATGAGTGATGTAGGTGAGTGATGTAGATGAGTGATGTAGGTGAGTGATGTAGGTGAGTGATGTAGATGAGTGATGTAGATGAGTGATGTAGGTGAGTGATGTAGGTGAGTGATGTAGGTGAGTGATGTAGATGAGTGATGTAGGTGAGTGATGTAGATGAGTGATGTAGATGAGTGATGTAGATGAGTGATGTAGATGAGTGATGTAGATGAGTGATGTAGGTGAGTGATGTAGATGAGTGATGTAGATGAGTGATGTAGATGAGTGATGTAGATGAGTGATGTAGATGAGTGATGTAGGTGAGTGATGTAGATGAGTGATGTAGATGAGTGATGTAGATGAGTGATGTAGGTGAGTGATGTAGATGAGTGATGTAGATGAGTGATGTAGATGAGTGATGTAGATGAGTGATGTAGGTGAGTGATGTAGGTGAGTGATGTAGGTGAGTGATGTAGGTGAGTGATGTAGGTGAGTGATGTAGGTGAGTGATGTAGATGAGTGATGTAGATGAGTGATGTAGGTGAGTGATGTAGATGAGTGATGTAGGTGAGTGATGTAGATGAGTGATGTAGGTGAGTGATGTAGGTGAGTGATGTAGATGAGTGATGTAGATGAGTGATGTAGGTGAGTGATGTAGGTGAGTGATGTAGGTGAGTGATGTAGATGAGTGATGTAGGTGAGTGATGTAGATGAGTGATGTAGATGAGTGATGTAGATGAGTGATGTAGATGAGTGATGTAGATGAGTGATGTAGGTGAGTGATGTAGATGAGTGATGTAGGTGAGTGATGTAGATGAGTGATGTAGATGAGTGATGTAGGTGAGTGATGTAGATGAGTGATGTAGAAGAGTGATGTAGGTGAGTGATGTAGATGAGTGATGTAGGTGAGTGATGTAGATGAGTGATGTAGATGAGTGATGTAGATGAGTGATGTAGATGAGTGATGTAGGTGAGTGATGTAGATGAGTGATGTAGAAGAGTGATGTAGGTGAGTGATGTAGATGAGTGATGTAGATGAGTGATGTAGATGAGTGATGTAGGTGAGTGATGTAGATGAGTGATGTAGATGAGTGATGTAAATGAGTGATGTAGGTGAGTGATGTAGATGAGTGATGTAGATGAGTGATGTAGATGAGTGATGTAGGTGAGTGATGTAGATGAGTGATGTAGATGAGTGATGTAGATGAGTGATGTAGATGAGTGATGTAGATGTAGGTGAGTGATGTAGATGAGTGATGTAGATGAGTGTTGTAGATGAGTGATGTAGATGAGTGATGTAGATGAGTGATGTAGGTGAGTGATGTAGATGAGTGATGTAGATGAGTGATGTAGATGAGTGATGTAGGTGAGTGATGTAGGTGAGTGATGTAGGTGAGTGATGTAGATGAGTGATGTAGATGAGTGATGTAGGTGAGTGATGTAGATGAGTGATGTAGATGAGTGATGTAGATGAGTTATGTAGATGAGTGATGTAGGTGAGTGATGTAGATGAGTGATGTAGATGAGTGATGTAGATGAGTGATGTAGATGAGTGATGTAGGTGAGTGATGTAGGTGAGTGATGTAGATGAGTGATGTGGATGAGTGATGTAGATGAGTGATGTAGATGAGTGATGTAGGTGAGTGATGTAGATGAGTGATGTAGATGTAGATGAGTGATGTAGATGAGTGATGTAGGTGAGTGATGTAGGTGAGTGATGTAGGTGAGTGATGTAGATGAGTGATGTAGATGAGTGATGTAGGTGAGTGATGTAGATGAGTGATGTAGGTGAGTGATGTAGATGAGTGATGTAGGTGAGTGATGTAGGTGAGTGATGTAGGTGAGTGATGTAGATGAGTGATGTAGATGAGTGATGTAGATGAGTGATGTAGGTGAGTGATGTAGATGAGTGATGTAGATGAGTGATGTAGGTGAGTGATGTAGGTGAGTGATGTAGATGAGTGATGTAGATGAGTGATGTAGATGAGTGATGTAGATGAGTGATGTAGATGAGTGATGTAGGTGAGTGATGTAGATGAGTGATGTAGGTGAGTGATGTAGATGAGTGATGTAGGTGAGTGATGTAGATGAGTGATGTAGATGAGTGATGTAGATGAGTGATGTAGGTGAGTGATGTAGGTGAGTGATGTAGATGAGTGATGTAGATGAGTGATGTAGATGAGTGATGTAGATGAGTGATGTAGATGAGTGATGTAGGTGAGTGATGTAGATGAGTGATGTAGGTGAGTGATGTAGGTGAGTGATGTAGATGAGTGATGTAGATGAGTGATGTAGGTGAGTGATGTAGATGAGTGATGTAGGTGAGTGATGTAGGTGAGTGATGTAGATGAGTGATGTAGATGAGTGATGTAGGTGAGTGATGTAGATGAGTGATGTAGATGAGTGATGTAGGTGAGTGATGTAGGTGAGTGATGTAGGTGAGTGATGTAGATGAGTGATGTAGATGAGTGATGTAGGTGAGTGATGTAGATGAGTGATGTAGATGAGTGATGTAGATGAGTGATGTAGGTGAGTGATGTAGATGAGTGATGTAGATGAGTGATGTAGGTGAGTGATGTAGATGAGTGATGTAGGTGAGTGATGTAGGTGAGTGATGTAGATGAGTGATGTAGATGAGTGATGTAGGTGAGTGATGTAGATGAGTGATGTAGATGAGTGATGTAGGTGAGTGATGTAGGTGAGTGATGTAGATGAGTGATGTAGATGAGTGATGTAGATGAGTGATGTAGATGAGTGATGTAGGTGAGTGATGTAGGTGAGTGATGTAGATGAGTGATGTAGATGAGTGATGTAGATGAGTGATGTAGATGAGTGATGTAGATGAGTGATGTAGGTGAGTGATGTAGGTGAGTGATGTAGATGAGTGATGTAGATGAGTGATGTAGATGAGTGATGTAGGTGAGTGATGTAGGTGAGTGATGTAGATGAGTGATGTAGATGAGTGATGTAGGTGAGTGATGTAGATGAGTGATGTAGATGAGTGATGTAGATGAGTGATGTAGGTGAGTGATGTAGGTGAGTGATGTAGATGAGTGATGTAGATGAGTGATGTAGGTGAGTGATGTAGGTGAGTGATGTAGATGAGTGATGTAGATGAGTGATGTAGATGAGTGATGTAGATGAGTGATGTAGGTGAGTGATGTAGATGAGTGATGTAGATGAGTGATGTAGGTGAGTGATGTAGGTGAGTGATGTAGGTGAGTGATGTAGATGATTGATGTAGATGAGTGATGTAGGTGAGTGATGTAGATGAGTGATGTAGGATGTAGATGAGTGATGTAGATGAGTGATGTAGATGAGTGATGTAGGTGAGTGATGTAGGTGAGTGATGTAGATGAGTGATGTAGGTGAGTGATGTAGGTGAGTGATGTAGATGAGTGATGTAGGATGTAGATGAGTGATGTAGATGAGTGATGTAGGTGAGTGATGTAGATGAGTGATGTAGATGAGTGATGTAGGTGAGTGATGTAGATGAGTGATGTAGGATGTAGATGAGTGATGTAGATGAGTGATGTAGGTGAGTGATGTAGATGAGTGATGTAGATGAGTGATGTAGGTGAGTGATGTAGGTGAGTGATGTAGATGAGTGATGTAGATGAGTGATGTAGATGAGTGATGTAGGATGTAGATGAGTGATGTAGATGAGTGATGTAGGTGAGTGATGTAGATGAGTGATGTAGATGAGTGATGTAGGTGAGTGATGTAGGTGAGTGATGTAGATGAGTGATGTAGATGATTGATGTAGATGAGTGATGTAGGTGAGTGATGTAGATGAGTGATGTAGGTGAGTGATGTAGGTGAGTGATGTAGGTGAGTGATGTAGATGAGTGATGTAGATGAGTGATGTAGGTGAGTGATGTAGATGAGTGATGTAGATGAGTGATGTAGGATGTAGATGAGTGATGTAGATGAGTGATGTAGATGAGTGATGTAGATGAGTGATGTAGATGAGTGATGTAGGATGTAGGTGAGTGATGTAGGTGAGTGATGTAGATGAGTGATGTAGATGAGTGATGTAGATGATTGATGTAGATGAGTGATGTAGGTGAGTGATGTAGATGAGTGATGTAGATGAGTGATGTAGATGAGTGATGTAGATGAGTGATGTAGATGAGTGATGTAGATGAGTGATGTAGGTGAGTGATGTAGATGAGTGATGTAGATGAGTGATGTAGATGAGTGATGTAGGTGAGTGATGTAGATGAGTGATGTAGGTGAGTGATGTAGGTGAGTGATGTAGATGAGTGATGTAGATGAGTGATGTAGATGAGTGATGTAGATGAGTGATGTAGGTGAGTGATGTAGATGAGTGATGTAGGTGAGTGATGTAGATGAGTGATGTAGATGAGTGATGTAGGTGAGTGATGTAGATGAGTGATGTAGAAGAGTGATGTAGGTGAGTGATGTAGATGAGTGATGTAGGTGAGTGATGTAGATGAGTGATGTAGATGAGTGATGTAGATGAGTGATGTAGATGAGTGATGTAGGTGAGTGATGTAGATGAGTGATGTAGATGAGTGATGTAGAAGAGTGATGTAGGTGAGTGATGTAGATGAGTGATGTAGATGAGTGATGTAGATGAGTGATGTAGGTGAGTGATGTAGATGAGTGATGTAGATGAGTGATGTAGGTGAGTGATGTAGATGAGTGATGTAGATGAGTGATGTAGATGAGTGATGTAGGTGAGTGATGTAGATGAGTGATGTAGATGAGTGATGTAGGTGAGTGATGTAGATGAGTGATGTAAATGAGTGATGTAGGTGAGTGATGTAGATGAGTGATGTAGGTGAGTGATGTAGATGAGTGATGTAGATGAGTGATGTAGATGAGTGATGTAGATGAGTGATGTGGATGAGTGATGTAGATGAGTGATGTAGGTGAGTGATGTAGATGAGTGATGTAGGTGAGTGATGTAGGTGAGTGATGTAGATGAGTGATGTAGATGAGTGATGTAGGTGAGTGATGTAGATGAGTGATGTAGATGAGTGATGTAGATGAGTGATGTAGATGAGTGATGTAGATGAGTGATGTAGATGAGTGATGTAGAAGAGTGATGTAGGTGAGTGATGTAGATGAGTGATGTAGATGAGTGATGTAGATGAGTGATGTAGGTGAGTGATGTAGATGAGTGATGTAGATGAGTGATGTAGATGAGTGATGTAGATGAGTGATGAGTGATGTAGATGAGTGATGTGGATGAGTGATGTAGATGAGTGATGTAGGTGAGTGATGTAGATGAGTGATGTAGGTGAGTGATGTAGGTGAGTGATGTAGATGAGTGATGTAGATGAGTGATGTAGGTGAGTGATGTAGATGAGTGATGTAGGTGAGTGATGTAGATGAGTGATGTAGATGAGTGATGTAGGTGAGTGATGTAGATGAGTGATGTAGATGTGGAAATCCGGGGTCACCGTCTTCAAACGGTCTTGCTCTCTCTCTCTCCCTCCCTCGCGCATATTAATGAATTGAGTTGACTGGATATCTTTGAGAAAAAATCTATCTAGTGAAATGTTTTCTGTGTTGAGACAAATCTCGTGCGATGTCCTAAACTGCCTGGATAATCACACGACGTGTGCCGTGG
>JARWKJ010000029.1:337500-375310 GCA_029959095.1 Rhinichthys osculus
CACAGAGTTGGAAGGAAGGGTTAGTGCCAATACGCAAGCCAGGAAAAGATTGTACAAACCCGGGGAATTATAGACCAATTGCTTTGACTTCTAACATATGCAAAATAATGGAGAAAATGATAAAGCAAAGGTTAACGTACTATATGGAAAAGAACGGATATATAGCCAAATATCAAAGTGGCTTTAGGAAAGGAAGAAATACAATGGATCCAGCTGTATGTTTAGAGCATGAAATTAGAAAAGCACAAGTAAACAAAGAAAGTGTAGTGGCTGTCTTCTTTGACATAGAGAAGGCCTATGATATGATGTGGAGAGAAGGTTTGTTAATTAGAATATGTAAATTAGGTATCAAAGGAAGGATGTATAGATGGATTAAGGACTTTTTACAAGGAAGATTGATACAAGTTAGAATAGGGGAGAGCTATGCAAGGAAATATATTGTTGAAAATGGAACACCTCAAGGGAGTA
The DNA here is from genome assembly GCA_029959095.1 of Rhinichthys osculus. NCBI lineage: Eukaryota > Metazoa > Chordata > Actinopteri > Cypriniformes > Leuciscidae > Rhinichthys > Rhinichthys osculus. Next base: position 337,969 of record JARWKJ010000029.1, read on the forward strand.
TAATAAGTCCTTTATTATTCTCCATATTAATAAATGATGTGTACAGTGAAATAGAGAATGGGATTTTCACTTTTTGCGGATGATGGGGCGATTCGGAAGAGGGGAAGAAATCTGAAATTTAATATTAAAAAGCTACAGGAAGCTATTACGAAAATAGAAGAGTGGTCATATAAATGGGGGTTTAAGTTTTCAGTAGATAAGACAAAGATAATGTTATTTACAAAGAAAAGAATATGTTCTGAGGCAAAACTAAAGTTATATAATCAAGAATTGGAAAGAGTGAAGTGTTTTAAGTTTTTGGGGATATGGTTTGATGAGGGAATAACATGGGATGTACATATCCAGAAAGTAATTGAAAAATGTAGGAAGGTGTTAAATGTTATGAGGTGTTTGGTGGGAAGTGATGACAGAACAGCACTGAAGGCCATTTATTGTGGATTAATTAGATCAGTATTAGATTATGGATGTGTGGTGTATGGATCGGCATCAAGCACATCTCTTAAAAAACTAGATACCATTCAGTTTCAGGCTTTGAGATTATGTACAGGGGCTTTTAAAACAACACCAACGGCAGCACTGCAGGTGGAAATGGGAGAAATGCCACTCGAGTTGAGACGAATACAGCTATCTCTGAATTACTGGGTTCATATAAAGGGCCATAATGAAGATCACCCAGCACTAATCACTTTAAAATCTTGTTGGGAAAAGGAGAAGAGGGAGACAAAAAGCTTTGGGTGGACAGTTATACAAAAAGCAACAGAGTTAAAATTAACGGAATTAAAAATCAGTCCTACAGTACCATAACCAATAGTACCACCTTGGATATTACCAGAAGTAAAAGTAGATCTAGTATTATTAGGAAAGAAGAACAAAGACATGGGGTTAATTTTTGACTCGTATGCTGTACAGGAATATATTGATAATTATAATAGTTATATTCAGATTTACACAGATGCATCAAAGAGTTTAGATAATAGGGTAGGAGTAGCTAGTTTCATATTTCAACAGCGAAGAGGATAAGTGATAATGTATCCGTATACACAGGAGAAATGTTAGCAGTGCAGTGGATAGAGGAAGAAAGACCATTGAGAACTATTATTTGTTCAGATTCTGCATCATCATTAGTCAGTTTACAGAGCAGTCATTCAGATAGTAGAGCCCATATATTGATAGAAATTCATCAAGCATTATATAGAATTCAAATGATGGGTATTACAGTTATATTTGTGTGGGTACCAGCACATATTGGAATTAAAGGACACGAAAAGGCAGATAAGGCTGCAAAGGAGGCCACAAAAAGAGAAGACATTGATGTAGAAGTTAACATCAGTAAGATGGAAATGAAGAGCATTATTAAACAGAGTTTGAAGAAAAGGTGGCAAAAGCAATGGGAAGAAGAGAGAAAAGGACGATGGTTTTACAAAATTCAGAGGAAAGTGGGAGAAATGAGATGTACATGAAGGAAAAGGAGAGATGAGACAATTATATCTAGACTTAGGTTTGGACATACAGGACTAAACAGCACTTTATTTAAAATAGGTAAACATAACACCGGCAGATGTGAATACTGTGAACAACAAGAGACAATAGAACATGTGATGATAGACTGTAAAAAATATGAGGGAAAAAGGAGGGAAATTATCCAAAATTTGAAAAAGGAAAGAGTACGGTATGATTTAGTAGAAATTCTTAGGAAAAATTCTAAAGAAAAGTGTTATGGAATTGTTTTTCATTATTTTAGAATAATTAATATGATTGAGAGGATTTAAATTATTATTATTATTTTTATATATATATATATATATATATATATATATATATAAGTAATAGTCATTCAGTACCACACTCCATACCAGTAGGTGGCAGGAATGCACCATTTCATTGTGTGCCAACCGCCATAAAACTCGAATAGAAGAAGAAGAAGAAGAAGAAGAAGAAGAAGAAGAAGAAGAAGAAGAAGAAGAAGAAGAAGAAGAAGAAGAAGAAGGGTCGGCGTGATTTGGTTGGGCGCCAAAGAAGGAGTCTTTGGTGTATGAGGAAGAACGTGGAGATTGTTTTGGCGTTGGACTGTGTGGGTCTGACTTTGATCGGTTGAGGATTAAGATTCTTCTGAGCGTCGGTGTTAAGTGAAGATGGGCAAATCGAGGAAAAAAAAAGAGGAAGTTGGATCAGAAACAAAAACTAGAATACATGAATCAGAGAATGAAGGTGAAAAGGAGATGGATTGGGTACAGGTGGAAGGTGGGAGAATAAAAAGTGTTGAAAAAGCAAATAAAAAGAGGAAGAAAGATAATGAAGAGGATTCAGTAAGTACAGATGAGGATAGCGAAAGGGAAGTAGTAGATGAAAGGATAGAGGAGATAAAAATGATTGTAAGATTTAAAGAGGGACAAGGAATAAAAGGGGTAAACCCAATTGAATTAACAAATGAATTGAGGAGACAATCAGGGGAGATTAAATGTGCAAGAGTGCTTCAGGATGGAGCATTGGTGGTGATATGTGAAAATGAGGAGCAGAGAGATAAGGTAAAGAAAATGAAGGTTGTGTGTAAACAAGTGATATCAAGTTGTAATCAAATAGGTGGAAAACCATGGTTATGTGGAGTAATTACAGGGGTACCATTGGAGGTCAATATGATAGAGTTGATGAGGAATGTTAAAGGAGGAAATGTAATTGAAGCAAAACGATTGCAGAGGAATAGGGAAGGTAATAAGGAAGAAAGTCTTTCTGTAATGTTACGTTTTGAAAGTGGTGGAATGTTACCAAGTAAAGTGATGATTGGATATGTAAGCTTTCGGGTGAGAGAATATGTGCGAGCTCCGCTGAGATGCTATAATTGTCAAAGATATGGTCATGTTGCAAGTGTATGTAGAGCTAAAAAGAGATGTGCACATTGTGGGGAAGAGCATGAGAATGGAAAATGTGGAAGAAGTGAAGCAAAATGTTGTAATTGTGGGGGGGCCCATAATGTGGCATATGGAGGGTGTGAAGTTAGAAAGAGAGCAGTAGAAATTCAGAAGGAAAGAGATGGAAATAAGTTGTCATATGCAGAAGCAGTTAAAAAAGTGGATTCAAGGAAAAAGAAAGAGAGTGAGGAGAATGAGGAGTGGAGAGATCGAAACAGAAATGAAGGAAAGGAAAGCAATAAATCGGATGACACAATGATAGTAAGTAAAAAGAGTTTTGTGTTATTCATGGCAGAGGTCATAAACTGTACAGCACAGACGGAGAGAAGAACAGAAAAGATACAGATAATAGTGAGAGCAGCAGAGAGGTTCCTGGATATCAAAGGGCTAACATGGGAAATGGTTAGAGAAGGTCTAACCTCAGAAATTCAGCCTAGTCAAGAGTCATGGGATGGACAATAGTATTGATGTTAGTAATCTTACAATGGAATGCTAGAAGTCTGGTGGCTAATGGATTGGAATTTAAGGGTTATGTAAATAAGATGGAGGTTAAGCCTGATGTGATATGTCTACAAGAATCTTGGCTGAAACCTAAACTGGATTTTGTAATTAAAGGATATGTTTCTGTGAGAAGAGATCGGGAAGAGGGAAATGGTGGTGGGTGTGTTACTTTCATTAAGTCTGAAATTCAGTGTAGAATGGTGGGGAAAGGAAGAGAAATTGAATATGTGGTGGTAGAGGTATGGAAGGATGATAAGAGTGTTGTAATAATTAATTATTATAATCCATGTAGACAAATGATATTGGAAGAGATGGTGAAGATAGAGGGGCAAAACAGAGAGAGGGTGATTTGGTGTGGGGATTTTAATGCTCATAGTAGTATATGGGGAGGAAGTGTAACTGACAGAAAATGGGCAGGTGATTGAAGAATTAATGGATGAGATGAATTTGATCTGTCTAAATGATAGAGGAGGTACACGTGTAGACATGAGAACAGGTAAAGAATCGGTGTTGGATTTAACTCTTGCTAAAAGTAGGTTAGGGGGCATAATTAGCTGGAAGGTATTAAGGAAATGTAGTATAGGTAGTGATCACTTTCCCATTTTGATTGAAATGAATATGAATAAGAGTGTAGAAAGAAATGTAAGAAGAGAAGGGAGATGGAATTATGAGAAGGCTAACTGGACTGAGTATGTGGAAATGGTGGAGAAGGGTTTAGATATAAATGAAGTAAGAAATGCAGATGACATAGATGCTATAAGTGAGAAAATTATAGGTGTCATTAAGAAGGCGGCAGAAAGTAGTATTCCCAAGAGTAAAGGAAAAAGAAAGATAAAAATGGTACCATGGTGGAATAAGGAGTGTGATGATGCTATTAGAAGGAAAAGGAGAGCATATAAGAATGTAAGAAGAATGCATAGTTACCCAGGTTTAATGGAATATAAGAGAGAACAAGCACAAGTAAAAAAGGTTGTAAGAAGGGCAAAAAGACAATATTGGAGAGACTTTTGTGATAAAATAGGGAGAAGTACACCAATAGGAGAAGTATGGAATATGATTAGAAGGATGAATGGTATAAGGAAGGAGATGGAATATCCTGTTTTAAATGAAGGGGAAGTAATAGCAATAGAAAATTGTGATAAAGCAGAAATGTTTTGTAAAACATTTATAAAAGTAAATAGTACAGAGAATCTGTCTGAAGAATTTAAGAGGGAAAGGGAGGAAACTTTAAGAGAACATCCTCATTTATTGGAAATGAGAGAGGAAAGAGATAATGTAATGGATGTCCCGTTTGGATTAACCGAACTAAAACGAGCACTGAGGAGAATGAGAGAAACTACTCCGGGTCAAGATGCAATCAGTTATAATATGCTTAGACAGTTAAGTGATGAATCATTGAGAGTAATCTTAGAGTTTTATACTACAGTATGGGAAATGGGGGTGTTACCACAAAGTTGGAAAGAAGCACTGATACTGCCAATAAGGAAACAAGGGAAGGATCTTGGTAAGCCAGGTAACTATAGACCAATAGCTCTTACTTCTCATTTAGGGAAAGTGATGGAGAGAATGATAACGGATAGATTAGTATATTTTTTGGAAAAAGAAGGCAAATTAACACCTTATCAAAGTGGGTTTAGGGTAGGAAGAGGAACTATGGATCCGGTAATGTGTTTGGGGGCAGAAATAAAGAAAGCTCTGTCAAATAGAGAATCAGTAATTGCTGTGTTTCTCGATATTGAAAAAGCTTACGATATGTTGTGGAGGGAGGGTCTTATGATTAAGTTGGAGGAGATGGGGGTAGGGGGAAAAATGTTCAATTGGATTAATGACTTCCTTAAGGAAAGAGTAATAAGAGTGAGGGTGGGAGATTCTATATCATCTCAAGGAATTGTAGAAAATGGCACTCCTCAGGGAAGTGTAATAAGTCCAGTCCTTTTAATAATAATGATAGATGATATATTTAGTAAGGTGGATAGGAGTGTTGGTAGATCATTGTTTGCAGATGATGGGGCTTTGTGGTTCAGAAGAAGAAATAAAAAGTTTATTATGGGGAAAATGCAGAAGGCGGTGGATGAGGTGGTAAAATGGTCATATAAGTGGGGATTTAAGTTATCTGTGGAGAAGTCACAAAGTATTATATTTTCCAACAAGAAAGTAGAAAATGAGTGTAGGTTAAAGATATACAACAATGAAATGGCACGAGTGGCATCAGTTAGATTCTTGGGATTATTGCTGGATACTAGACTTACGTGGAAAGAGCATATTCATAAGATAGTAAATAAGTGCAAAAGAGTTATAAATGTAATGAAATGTATGGCAGGACAAGAGTGGGGAGCAGATAGAGGGGCGCTTCAAACAGTATATGTAGCAATGATACGATCTGTGCTAGATTATGGAAGTGTGGCATATGGGTTGGCGGCAAAGTCACAGTTAGTGAAGTTAGACAGAATTCAAGCGCAGGCATTGAGAATTTGCTGTGGAGCATGTCCAACTACACCTATAGCAGCAATGCAAGTGGAGGTAAATGAAATGCCGCTTAATATCAGAAGGCAACAGTTAATGGCTGTTTATTGGACAAATCTAAATAGTCAGGATGAGAGGCATCCAACAAGGAAAATATTAGGAATATGTTGGGAACAAGGGATGAATAGACACAAGAGTTTTGGATGGGTGGTAGAAGAAGATATTAAAGAGATGGGGATAGACAATTATAAGTGTGCCAAGAGTAATGTATCCGCATACCCCTCTATGGATTCTTCCTCAACCAGGAGTAGATTTAACATTACTGAAGATAAGACAGAGTGAAGGAAATAAGGAGATGGAAGTAATGAGAGCAAATGAGTATTTAAGAATTAGGTATGGAGATCATATACAGATATACACGGATGCTTCCAAAAAAGGAGAGAGAATAGGAGTGGCAGTATATGTACAAAAGTTACTTGTGAGGAAAAAAGCTAGAATTAGTGATCAGTTATCAGTATATACTGGTGAGCTGATGGCTATTTTGTTAGCAGTGCAATTAGTTAAAGAAAGGAGAATTAATAATGCGATCATATGTTCAGATTCATATTCAGCAATAGTCAGTATTGATAATCAAAAATCAGAATCAAGACCAGATTTAATGATGGAAATCCTGCAAAATCTCTTTGAGTTGAAGCAAAGTAAAATACAAGTACAATTTATGTGGGTGCCAGCCCATGTGGGACTTAAAGGAAATGAAGAAGCAGATAAATTGGCTAAACAAGCAGTAGATGAGGAAATGGTAGAAATTGAGATACCACATAGTATAAAAGAAATAAAATCAGTAATAAAAGAGAAAGTGATTAAAAAGTGGCAACAATATTGGGATAATGAGAGTAAAGGGAGACATTTATATGCAATACAAAAGAAAGTGGGAGAAGGGAGGAAAAAAGGGAGAAATAGAAGGGAGGAAAGTATAATTACAAGACTAAGAGTGGGACATACAGGTTTGAATAAAACATTACATTTAATATCTAAGCATCCAACAGGATTATGTGATAAATGCGGACAGAGTGAATCTGTGGAACATGTGATTATTAATTGTAAGGGTTATGAAGAAGAAAGAGAAGTGCTAAGAGAAGAAGTATGGAAAAATGAAGGGAAAGAGTTAGCATTAAAGAATATATTAGACTCAAATGTAGGAAATAGTACAGTCAATGTGTTATTTCAGTTTCTGAACAATACAGGTTTAATGAAAAGAGTGTAGGATTAATAAGTATAGGCTTGTAGAGAGATGTGTATGAAGTAAAGTGTGGGGCAAGGAAAAGTTAATCCGAAGGTTAAGTAAGGTTTGGTGAGTAGTGGGAGTTAGAGGGAGGTGGGGTGGAAACTGGAGGAGCTGAACACGCAGCGTCAGTGGGTTAAATATATGTGTTTTTTTTTTTTTCCTCCTCTCTTTAGGGGTGGGGAGGGGTAGAAATGTTAAGAAAATAGGAGGTGTTTCTGATCCAAGCTACCTGATGATGGCAGTAATGCACTGTAAAGTGCGGTTGCCAATAAAACAAAAAAGAAGAAGAAGAAGAAGAAGAAGAAGAAGTTAACCACGTGATTTCTAACAGCGTGCGCGCTGTGTTTGTGTGTTGTCCTGTGTGTGTTGTGTTTGTTTCTGCTGTGTTGTGTTGTGTTTGTTTCGTCTGTTTCTGCTGTGTTGTGTTGTGTTTGTTTCTGTTGTGTTGTGTTGTGTGTGATGATGGATCAGTGTGCAGTAGACGAGCTGTACGAGGCGTTCGCTGTTCTGGCTGGAAGTGACCCTGATCACTGCTCTTACCCAAAGGTAACACACTACCTGTGTGTGTGTGTGTGTATGTGTGTGTGTGTGTGTGTGTGTGTGTATATATATATATATATATATATATATATATATATATATATATATATATATATATATATATATATATGCATGCGCATGCGCGCGAGACCCTGATCACTGCTCTTACCTCAACACACTACCTCTCTCTCTGTGTGTGTGTGTGTATTCGGGTGAGAGAGAAAATAAACTACCTTTGTGTGTGTGTGTGTGTTTACACTGTTGTGTGTGTATTCGAGAGAGAAAGTGTGAGTGAGTGTTTGTTTTTGTGCAAGTATGAGAGAAAGAGCGTGTGTAAGAGAGAGAGTGTCGTTTTTGTGTTGTTCAGATGTCATTGTGTGGTTATGTGTGTGTTTGTGTTGTTTTTCAGGTGTGGTGTTCAGGTGTGTGTTTGCTGTGTTTCAAGTGTGTGTTTTTTGTGGTTCAGGTGTGTGTTTGTTGTGTTCATGTGTGTGTTTGTTGTGTTCATGTGTGTGTTTGCTGTGTTTCAAGTGTGTGTTTGTTGTGTTTCAGGTGTGTGTTTGCTGTGCTTTTGCTGTGTTCATGTGTGTGTTTGTTGTGTTCATGTGTGTGTGTGCTGTGTTTCAAGTGTGTTTGTTGTGGTTCAGGTGTGTGTGTGTTTGCTGTGTTTCAAGTGTGTGTTTGTTGTGTTTCAGGTGTGTGTGTGTTTGCTGTGTTTCAAGTGTGTTTGTTGTGGTTCAGGTGTGTGTGTGTGTGTGTTTGCTGTGTTTCAAGTGTGTTTGTTGTGGTTCAGGTGTGTGTGTGTTTGCTGTGTTTCAAGTGTGTGTTTGTTGTGTTTCAGGTGTGTGTGTGTTTGCTGTGTTTCAAGTGTGTTTGTTGTGGTTCAGGTGTGTGTGTGTGTGTGTGTGTGTGTTTGCTGTGTTTCAAGTGTGTTTTTGCTGTGTTTCAAGTGTGTGTTTGTTGTGTTTCAAGTGTTTTTGTTGTGGTTCAGGTGTGTGTGTGTGTGTGTGTTTGCTGTGTTTCAAGTGTGTTTGTTGTGGTTCAGGTGTGTGTTTGCTGTGTTTCAAGTGTGTGTTTGCTGTGTTTCAAGTGTTTTTGTTGTGGTTCAGGTGTGTGTGTGTGTGTGTGTGTGTGTGTGTGTGTTTGCTGTGTTTCAAGTGTGTTTGTTGTGGTTCAGGTGTGTGTGTGTGTGTGTGTGTGTTTGCTGTGTTTCAAGTGTGTGTTTGCTGTGTTTCAGGTGTGTGTGTGTGTGTGTGTGTTTGTTGTGTTTCAAGTGTGTGTTTGTGTTTCAGGTGTGTGTGTGTTTGCTGTGTTTCAAGTGTGTTTGTTGTGGTTCAGGTGTGTGTGTGTGTGTGTGTGTTTGTTGTGTTTCAAGTGTGTGTTTGTGTTTCAGGTGTGTGTGTGTTTGCTGTGTTTCAAGTGTGTTTGTTGTGGTTCAGGTGTGTGTGTGTGTGTGTTTGCTGTATTTCAAGTGTGTTTTTGCTGTGTTTCAAGTGTGTGTTTGTTGTGTTTCAAGTGTTTTTGTTGTGGTTCAGGTGTGTGTGTTTGTTGTGGTTCAGGTGTGTGTTTGCTGTGTTTCAAGTGTGTGTTTGCTGTGTTTCAAGTGTTTTTGTTGTGGTTCAGGCGTGTGTGTGTTTGCTGTGTTTCAAGTGTGTTTGTTGTGGTTCAGGTGTGTGTGTGTGTGTGTGTGTGTTTGCTGTGTTTCAAGTGTGTTTGTTGTGGTTCAGGTGTGTGTGTGTGTGTGTGTGTTTGCTGTGTTTCAAGTGTGTGTTTGCTGTGTTTCAGGTGTGTGTGTGTGTTTGTTGTGTTTCAAGTGTTTGTTTGTTGTGGTTCAGGTGTGTGTGTGTGTGTGTTGTGGTTCAGGTGTGTGTGTGTGTTGTGGTTCAGGTGTGTGTGTGTGTGTGTGTGCTTGTTGTGGTTCAGGTGTGTGTGCTTGTTGTGGTTCAGGTGTGTGTGCTTGTTGTGGTTCAGGTGTGTGTGTGTGTGTTTGCTGTGTTTCAAGTGTGTTTGTTGTGGTTCAGGTGTGTGTGTGTGTGTGTGTGTGTTTGCTGTGTTTCAAGTGTGTTTGTTGTGGTTCAGGTGTGTGTTTGCTGTGTTTCAAGTGTGTGTTTGCTGTGTTTCAAGTGTTTTTGTTGTGGTTCAGGTGTGTGTGTGTGTGTGTGTGTGTGTGTGTGTTTGCTGTGTTTCAAGTGTGTTTGTTGTGGTTCAGGTGTGTGTGTGTGTGTGTGTGTGTTTGCTGTGTTTCAAGTGTGTGTTTGCTGTGTTTCAGGTGTGTGTGTGTGTGTGTGTGTTTGTTGTGTTTCAAGTGTGTGTTTGTGTTTCAGGTGTGTGTGTGTTTGCTGTGTTTCAAGTGTGTTTGTTGTGGTTCAGGTGTGTGTGTGTGTGTGTGTGTTTGTTGTGTTTCAAGTGTGTGTTTGTGTTTCAGGTGTGTGTGTGTTTGCTGTGTTTCAAGTGTGTTTGTTGTGGTTCAGGTGTGTGTGTGTGTGTGTTTGCTGTATTTCAAGTGTGTTTTTGCTGTGTTTCAAGTGTGTGTTTGTTGTGTTTCAAGTGTTTTTGTTGTGGTTCAGGTGTGTGTGTGTTTGTTGTGGTTCAGGTGTGTGTGTGTGTGTGTTTGCTGTATTTCAAGTGTGTTTTTGCTGTGTTTCAAGTGTGTGTTTGCTGTGTTTCAAGTGTGTTTGTTGTGGTTCAGGTGTGTGTGTGTGTGTGTTTGCTGTATTTCAAGTGTGTTTTTGCTGTGTTTCAAGTGTGTGTTTGCTGTGTTTCAAGTGTTTTTGTTGTGGTTCAGGCGTGTGTGTGTTTGCTGTGTTTCAAGTGTGTTTGTTGTGGTTCAGGTGTGTGTGTGTGTGTGTGTGTGTTTGCTGTGTTTCAAGTGTGTTTGTTGTGGTTCAGGTGTGTGTGTGTGTGTGTGTGTTTGCTGTGTTTCAAGTGTGTGTTTGCTGTGTTTCAGGTGTGTGTGTGTGTTTGTTGTGTTTCAAGTGTTTGTTTGTTGTGGTTCAGGTGTGTGTGTGTGTGTGTTGTGGTTCAGGTGTGTGTGTGTGTTGTGGTTCAGGTGTGTGTGTGTGTGTGTGTGCTTGTTGTGGTTCAGGTGTGTGTGCTTGTTGTGGTTCAGGTGTGTGTGCTTGTTGTGGTTCAGGTGTGTGTGTGTGTGTTTGCTGTGTTTCAAGTGTGTTTGTTGTGGTTCAGGTGTGTGTGTGTGTGTGTGTGTGTGTGTGTTTGCTGTGTTTCAAGTGTGTGTTTGCTGTGTTTCAGGTGTTTGTGTGCTTGTTGTGTTTCAAGTGTGTGTTTGTTGTGGCTCAGGTGTGTGTTTGTTGTGGCTCAGGTGTGTGTTTGTTGTGTTTCAGGTGTGTGTTTGTGTTTCAAGTGTGTGTTTGTTGTATTTCAGGTGTGTGTGTGTTTGTTGTGTTTCAAGTGTGTTTTGTGTTTCAGGTGTGTGTTTGTTGTGTTTCAGGTGTGTGTGTGTGTGTGTGTGTGTGTGTTTGCTGTGTTTCAAGTGTGTTTGTTGTGGTTCAGGTGTGTGTGTGTGTGTGTGTGTTTGCTGTTTTTCAAGTGTGTGTTTGCTGTGTTTCAGGTGTATGTGTGTTTGTTGTGTTTCAAGTGTTTGTTTGTTGTGGTTCAGGTGTGTGTGTGTTGTGGTTCAGGTGTGTGTGTGTGTGTTGTGGTTCAGGTGTGTGTGTGTGTGTGTGCTTGTTGTGGTTCAGGTGTGTGTGCTTGTTGTGTTTCAGGTGTGTGTGTGTGTGTGTGTGTGTTTGCTGTGTTTCAAGTGTGTTTGTTGTGGTTCAGGTGTGTGTGTGTGTTTGCTGTGTTTCAAGTGTGTGTTTGCTGTGTTTCAGGTGTGTGTGTGCTTGTGTTTCAAGTGTGTGTTTGTTGTGGCTCAGGTGTGTGTTTATTGTGGCTCAGGTGTGTGTTTGTTGTGGCTCAGGTGTGTGTTTGTTGTGTTTCAGGTGTGTGTGTGTGTTTGTTGTGTTTCAAGTGTGTGTTTGTTGTATTTCAGGTGTGTGTGTGTGTGTGTTTGTTGTGTTTCAAGTGTGTTTTGTGTTTCAGGTGTGTGTTTGTTGTGTTTCAGGTGTGTGTGTGTTTGTTGTGTTTCAAGTGTGTGTTTGTTGTGTTTCAGGTGTGTGTTTGTGTTTCAGGTGTGTGTTTGTGGTGTTTCGGGTTCAGGTGTGTGTGTAGTGTTTGTGGTGTTCATGTGTGTTTGTGTTGTGTTTCGGGTTCAGGTATGCGTTTGTGTTGTTCATAAGTGTGTTTGTGTGTTGCAGGGCTACATGAAGAGGCAGGCAGTGTTTGCGTGTAACACGTGTGTTCAGGAAGGCATGGATCCGGCCGGTGTGTGTCTGGCGTGTGCGAACGCGTGTCATGATGGTCATGATGTGTGTGAACTTTACACTAAAAGGTCTGAAGAGATTCATCGCTCGTCTCAAACTCTCTAGAGTATCTGAGCAGAAAACATTCACTCACTGACATTTTACTGTGTGGTTGTGTGTGTGTTTGTTTGTTTTGTCACAGGAATTTTCGTTGTGATTGTGGCAATGAGAAATTTCATGGCTTCCAATGCAGACTTCATACGGTGAGTGTTCTGAAGCAGACCCGATGTCTGTCCTCGTAATCAGTAGCTCAGATCATCATGAATAGCCGCCTTTCCACCGGAATTACACGGAACAGTTTGTCCCAGGAGCTGTTTCCCCCAGACCTGTTGCTGTCTGTTTCCACCGCGTCCGAAAGTGAAGATAAGGCAACTCAGTCCGGTGATGTAGGACTGTGCGCGACTTTACAGTTCCCGTTGGATTTCATCCTCTGAATTTAAGCTTAACTAAGCCTGAACCTCGTCATCGGTTCATCAGTTGTATTTTTTAAACTCCATTGTTGATTTGAATAGCAAACAACTGTTACTGCACGCACCACAATAGATGGTGGTTGAAATAAAATGCTGCGTGAAGTCAACCAATCAAAATGCAGCAGGAACTCAACCAATCAGCGTGTTCAGCGTCCCACCCCTGAAAGTTCCTGAACTTTGAAAAAGTACTACCTCGCAAGTAGGGACTTTCTGAGGGACAAATATTTACCCGGAACTTCATTTAGACCCTGATTCCTGCGGTGGAAACACACCGAGTCCCACCCCAAAGTCCCTAGTTCCTGGGGAAAGTCCCTGTGGTGGAAACACACCGAGTCCCACCCCAAAGTCCCTAGTTCCTGGGGAAAGTTCCTGCGGTGGAAACACACCGAGTCCCACCCCAAAGTCCCTGCGGTGGAAACACACCGAGTCCCACCCCAAAGTCCCTAGTTCCTGGGTAAAGTTCCTGCGGTGGAAACACACCGAGTCCCACCCCAAAGTCCCTAGTTCCTGGGGAAAGTTCCTGCGGTGGAAACACACCGAGTCCCACCCCAAAGTCCCTAGTTCCTGGGGAAAGTTCCTGCGGTGGAAACACACCGAGTCCCACCTCAAAGTCCCTAGTTCCTGGGGAAAGTTCCTGCGGTGGAAACACACCGAGTCCCACCCCAAAGTCCCTAGTTCCTGGAGGAAGTTCCTGTGGTGGAAACACACCGAGTCCCACCCCAAAGTCCCTAGTTCCTGGAGGAAGTTCCTGTGGTGGAAACACACCGAGTCCCACCCCAAAGTCCCTAGTTCCTGGGTAAAGTTCCTGCGTTGGAAACACACCGAGTCCCACCCCAAAGTCCCTAGTTCCTGGGGGAAGTTCCTGTGGTGGAAACACACCGAGTCCCACCCCAAAGTCCCTAGTTCCTGGGAAAGTTCCTGTGGTGGAAACACACCGAGTCCCACCCCAAAGTCCCTAGTTCCTGGGAAAGTTCCTGTGGTGGAAACACACCGAGTCACACCCCAAAGTCCCTAGTTCCTGGGAAAGTTCCTGTGGTGGAAACACACCGAGTCCCACCCCAAAGTCCCTAGTTCCTGGAGGAAGTTCCTGTGGTGGAAACACACCGAGTCCCACCCCAAAGTCCCTAGTTCCTGGGTAAAGTTCCTGCGTTGGAAACACACCGAGTCCCACCCCAAAGTCCCTAGTTCCTGGGGGAAGTTCCTGTGGTGGAAACACACCGAGTCCCACCCCAAAGTCCCTAGTTCCTGGGAAAGTTCCTGTGGTGGAAACACACCGAGTCCCACCCCAAAGTCCCTAGTTCCTGGGAAAGTTCCTGTGGTGGAAACACACCGAGTCACACCCCAAAGTCCCTAGTTCCTGGGAAAGTTCCTGTGGTGGAAACACACCGAGTCCCACCCCAAAGTCCCTAGTTCCTGGGAAAGTTCCTGTGGTGGAAACACACCGAGTCCCACCCCAAAGTCCCTGCGGTGGAAACACACCGAGTCCCACCCCAAAGTCCCTAGTTCCTGGGGAAAGTTCCTGTGGTGGAAACACACCGAGTCCCACCCCAAAGTCCCTAGTTCCTGGGTAAAGTTCCTGCGGTGGAAACACACCGAGTCCCACCCCAAAGTCCCTAGTTCCTGGGAAAGTTCCTGTGGTGGAAACACACCGAGTCCCACCCCAAAGTCCCTAGTTCCTGGGGGAAGTTCCTGCGGTGGAAACACACCGAGTCCCACCCCAAAGTCCCTAGTTCCTGGGGAAAGTTCCTGTGGTGGAAACACACCGAGTCCCACCCCAAAGTCCCTAGTTCCTGGGAAAGTTCCTGTGGTGGAAACACACCGAGTCCCACCCCAAAGTCCCTGCGGTGGAAACACACCGAGTCCCACCCCAAAGTCCCTAGTTCCTGGAGAAACGCGGCTTATGTTATTCGACTTCGGTGAAATAGAAAGCGTTTCTAAAACAGAATCGTTGCGGGATTTTTTTGGACAAAATCCCTGATTAACGTGGAAAACGCAGCTTTTCTTGAGTGTCACATGACGTCTGGTCGGCTGTGTGTGTGTTCAGATCTGATGTTGTTCTGTCATCTGATGCTCAGGGAAAAGAAGGGCGAAACCTGAAGAACTCATACAATCACAACTACTTTGGGCGCTACTGCTCGTGTGACCGGCCGTATCCGGATGAAGACGACCAGGTGTGTGGCGCTCCTCTTCCTCACTGAGGGATGAAGCTGCAGGGGATTATGAGCTGTTTCTACTTTCTCCAGGTGAACGAGGAGATGATCCAGTGTGTGGTGTGTGAGGACTGGTTCCACGAGAAGGTAAACTCACACACACTGTTATTCCTCTCTCCCTCTCATCCTCAGGGGCCGGTTGCACCAGCTGGACGTAAAGAAGTTGGATGTAAGCTCTACGCTGGACTTCGTTACGTCCAGCTTTCCGATGAATATTTACACCTGTTGCACAGTCTGAAACTACGACTAGCATAGACGATGCTCGTACACGCTGACTTGTTGTACCGCACTGATTGTTTATTGGCTCCAACGAATAGAGGACACAACACGACTGCTGAGCCGAGGAAAAGCTAATTAAATTACTCCGATTGTGAAACAAGAAAAATGATTGAGCTATTCAGTAATATGCATAGTTTGGTATGCGAGCATTGGCATAAAACCGAAGAGAAATTAGCACCTGGCAGTGTTGAGGACAGCGCTCCGTTCCTGTCTGTTACATCTTGTAACTGCGGTGATAACTCCATTTAATTCTAACAATTCAACCCTACTGAAATGAAAACGTTCAATAAATGATGTCTCCATGTATACCTGGAGGATTGATGCGGTCTCTCATTACTCTTTCACGCCGGAAAGCCCGCTGATCGTGTAGCCTGTATACCAGACGGGTACCTACCTTTGACTAGGTGTTAGATTTAGTCTCAAATGTGCGCTACGCCCAGATGGTGCAACAGGGATTAATTCTACACAAGAAGCTTAGTCTTACAACCGTGTGTACGTCCACTGTTGCAACCGGCCTCTGGTGTTAAAGTGTGTCCTGATTTTTCAGCATCTGGATTCTCCAGTGGCTGGCGGAGAGGTGCTGACGGAGATGATCTGTGTGAGCTGCATGGAGCGGGCGCCGTTCCTCTGGGCGTACGCGGCTCGATTAGCAGGTCTGGAGGAGGTGCGCTCCTGAAGAAACATGGGCCGCAGGGTCTGTTCTGCAGTCACTGCGCTGTTGTAAACGGGATCTGTTGTGATCCCCTCCAGGTTCTACTCTGAATAAACAAGGCCTCTGTGAAGAGCAGGTGAGCACTGATCAGACGTCAGGTGACCAGCAGTTGGATGCTGCTGGAGCCGCGGGTCAAGGTGATTCAGGGTCGGCTCCTGTGGATCAGCAGATCTCAGACGGCAGCGGATGCGTGTGGAAGGAGCTGAAGGCCGGAGCCGCGGTGTGTGTGAGGGAAGCTCCGGTGTTCTGGCCGTATCACTAGAGAGAGAAACTCTGCCGCTGCACCGACTGCAAGGTGTCGTTCACAAGCTTAATTCAGTGAATCACTGTTACAGAGATCTGTTTCTGTAATATTTTAACTGTTTTTAATGTTCTATATATTGTGTGTAGAGAATGTATGTAGAGACGGGTGTTCCTTTCCTGCTGGACAAGTCGGACACGCTGCTCGCATACGAGGAGAGAGCCAAAACTGAAGCGCTGAGGAGCGACGACCTGCTGCTGTCCTGCCTGACCTCTGTGACCCCTCTGACCTCTGTGACCTCTCTGACCCATGTGCAGCAGCTCGAGGTCATTTACCGTAAGTGCGGCTCTGTCATTGAAATCCTCTCTGAGGACGTCAGACCTCATTCACGAATATTACAGAAAACACAAACATTCACTGATGCTCAATAAGAAAACACACTAACAGCCGGGGGTGTAAACTTTTGAACAGGATGAATAGTATAAATTATGTATATAATTACATAATCTGTATAGATTCTGTAATCGTACACATGTCTACACTGGACAGGACGAGTCTTTCAACAGTAAACTGATGTAATGTTCTGGAGCGTCCAGTGTTGTGTGTGTGTGTGTGTGTGTGTTTGTGTGTGTGTGTGTGTGTGTGTGTGTGTGTGTGAGTCCTGTTAGTGTGACCGTTGTTTCTGGACTGCCTGATTGAATTACGTTGTAGCTCCGTATATCTTTGTTTTTAAACTCTATCTTCTATCTTTCCTGCCTTTTTATATTGCTTAATATAATTGAATCATCGCAATTTATCTGATATTATCTCATTTTGTCTGTCACTTTGATCTGACATCGCTAGCTTTAATCTAAATCGCTATCGCTCGCACAAAGCGCATTTTGCTAGCCAGTTATTCTGCCATCCGTGTTTGGCGTCTTTTTTTCTCTTGCGCCGTTTATGAGTCCAAACACCTGTGGTGAGTAGATCAGTCAACAAGCACTGCGAGTAATGTCTTCTCCTGTTATTGTCACTTGCACGTCGTGTCGCATGTATAGCATAGCATTCCCTGTCAGCACTGAGGCTTTACATGTGATAAATGCAGAGAAACAGTCAGGCTGACGGAGAAGATTTCAGAACTAGAGACACGCATCCAAACCTTAAAGGGTTAGTTCACCCAAAAATGATGTCATTAATGCCTCTCCCTCGTGTCGCTCCAAGCCCGTCAGACCTCCGTTCATCTCCGGGACACAGTTTAAGATATTTTAGATTTAGTCCGAGAGCTTTCTGTCCCTCCATTGTAAATGTGTGTACGGTATACTGTCCTCGTCCAGAAAGGAGATAAAGACATCATCA
The DNA here is from genome assembly GCA_029959095.1 of Rhinichthys osculus. NCBI lineage: Eukaryota > Metazoa > Chordata > Actinopteri > Cypriniformes > Leuciscidae > Rhinichthys > Rhinichthys osculus. Next base: position 355,272 of record JARWKJ010000029.1, read on the forward strand.
CAGTAGTCCATGTGACATCAGTGGGTTAGTTAGAGTGTGTTGAAGCATCGAAAATACATTTTGGTCCAAAAATAACAAAAACTAGGCCTTTATTCAGCATTGTATTGTGTTCCGGTTCTGTTGTGGATCCGCGTTCAGTGCCGCTGCTGACGTGTGTGTGTGTGTGTGTGTGTGTGTGTTCCGGTTCTGTTGTGGATCCGCGTTCAGTGCCGACGCTGCTGACGTGTGTGTGTGTGTGTGTGTGTGTGTGTGTGTGTGTGTGTGTTCTGGTTCTGTTGTGGATCCGCGTTCAGTGCCGACGCTGCTGACGTGTGTGTGTGTGTGTGTGTGTGTGTGTGTGTGTGTTCTGGTTCTGTTGTGGATCCGCGTTCAGTGCCGACGCTGCTGACGTGTGTGTGTGTGTGTGTGTGTGTGTGTGTGTGTGTGTTCTGGTTCTGTTGTGGATCCGCGTTCAGTGCTGCCGCTGATGTAAGACGCTGCTGACGTGTGTGTGTGTGTGTGTGCGCGCGCGTGTGTGTGTGCGCGTGTGAGTGTGTGTGAGTGTGTGAGTGTGTGAGTGTGTGAGTGTGTGTGTGAGTGTGTGAGTGTGTGTGTGTGAGTGTGTGAGTGTGTGAGTGTGTGTGTGTGTGTTCTGGTTCTGTTGTGGATCCGCGTTCAGTGCCGCCGCTGACGTGTGTGTGAGTGCGCGTGAGAGTGTGTGTGAGTGTGTGTGTGTGTGTGTGTGTGTGCGCGCGTGCGTGTGTGTGTGAGTGTGTGTGCGTGTGAGTGTGTGATAGACAGGATCTGTTATAGAAGTGCCTTTGGCTGAGATGTGTCTTCTCTCTCCTGTGTGCAGAGGTCAGTGAGCTGAGGGACGAGCTGCGGGAGTTCCTGCAACAGTCGTCGGACCAGAGGAAGGTAAAGAGGAGAACCGGTCACTGAGATGGTCAGGAGTAAAGCTCAATGACCTCTGTGTGTAAAGTGTTCATGATCTCTGTGTGTAAAGCTCAGTGTTCATGATCTCTGTGTGTAAAGCTGAGTGTTCATGATCTCTGTGTGTAAAGCTCAGTGTTCATGATCTCTGTGTGTTTCAGGAGGTGACGCCGGAGCGCTTGCGGGACTTCCTGGAGGAACTGCAGGCCAGAAAGAGGAGGCGGTTAAACTGAACCAATCAGCAGCGCTTCTGGCAATATCATGAGCCTTAACATCCACTTTAATAAAGTTCCAGAGCAAAAACTATCACTTGTGTGCAAATACTTCTTGTAAGACTGGAAAACTGGTTAAAGAGAAATTATCTGACCACTGGTCTCCGAAGACAAAGGACCTTGCTTGCAAATTAACATTTGAACTCTGTCACACACACACACACACACACACACTTCTTCCCCGCATCCCCCACTCTCGCAGTGACACATAAAAACTCACATAAGAATGTATGGTTTAATGTGAATGATTATCATTGAGTATTGTGTTTAGTATCATTTTAAAGGTCTCAGGGTGGCTGGTTCAGATGTCTCATTTCCAAATAAGTAAAACAAAAGGAAATAAGGGTTTTAAGAGTTTAGGAATAACTGGCACACAAAGGAATGTGGTCTAGGCCCTCCCAAAGGTGTAAATTCATCAATGCTAATTTCCACTGTTCTTAGCAAAATGGTTCTTCTACCCCCAGTGAGTCTGGGGGGGGGGGGAGAACACAGTAAATTTCCACTAAATTCAAGCTTGACATCTGGCTATATAAGGAAAATGCAGCGAGAGCTCAGGGTTTAGCCCATGAGGTTTAGCTCATGTAGTTCATGTTGGGTTTGCATCTATTTCTCTAATCCTAAAACATTTGATGATTTGCATTGATTATCTTTCAATTGATTATGGAATTGTTAAAATACATTTACCTGACATAATAAATTGTTATATTTGATTATTCTAACAGACTTTGACTTTATTTTCATTGGAGTTAAAAGGAATAGTCAAACATTAACGTATATTTAATGATGCACAGATATCATTAAAACACTTTCATTCTATGGAGTCAGATGAAACGAGTTAATACATAAGACAAAAAGTATTACATTTAATTAAATATCCCTCTGCCATTGGAAGAGACGGAACGCGCGTTGAGACCTTCACCGCTAATTTGAATGCCGCCCTTGGATCGAATTAGCAGGACTTACACTTCTTAATGCTTTATAATTAGAGATGCACCGATGGATCGGCTGTGACCGGAATCGGCCGATTTACACGTGATCGGCGACCGGCCGGTCAGTCTGACATTTGCCGATTTTATGCCGGTCAAATGCACTTGGCGCCGCATGATTAACATCGCGCAACATCAGCATCACGTGCACACGGAACACACATGTAGGAAACCTCGTGAATTACGGCCGTTTCACACCGCAAGCGTGAGCAGGGGTTTTTTTCTCTTCGGCGTGCATGTTAATCAGTGAGTGCATTCACACCGGGAGCCGGAGCCGCGCGTGAGCGTCGAGCAGGAGCGTCGCGTGAGCGTCGAGCAGGAGCGGCGCGTGAGCGTCGAGCAGGAGCGTCGCGTGAGCGTCGAGCAGGAGCCGCGCGTGAGCGTCGAGCAGGAGCGGCGCGTGAGCAACAGTGAAGCGCGGGTTTCGGCGCCGAGTCTATTCTGCTCGCGCTCAATTAAAGTGAAAGCACACTTTTGATGGACAAAATAAATATGATTTCACCCCAAAATGCACAGAATTTGCACCTCTGGTGTGTTTTAACAAGAACTGAAGTAGCCAGGCTATGTCAGAAAAGAAAATTAAGACTAAAAAATATTTATAGAAAATAACTTGTTTTTATTCCCAATCGTTTCCCTGCACATGCTCCACTTGTCCTGTGTAGCCCGGCTGGACATGTGTCAGAGAGAAGAACTGTGGGAGAAATATAACTTGCCATTGATGTACAAGTGATTGCAATAGGCCTGTGTGTGTGTGTGTGTGTGTGTGTGTGTGTGTTGAGAAATATATACTGCAAGGGTAGGCTATATTTATTTTATTTTTATTTGTTATTTATATATTATTTTATTGCCATTACCTGTTTTTATACAAAAGTTTAGTTTGCTAAATATATCAATTTTTTAGTTGGATATTGGATGTGAAAAGAAAGAAATGGTTCTTCCACAACACTGCACTTTAGATGTGTGTGGATTTCCCACACAAGGAGTAATTTATATAGTTCTATTTTATAGCGATTATCTGTTAAAAAAATGTTCTATGCAAAATGTTCTATTAAAGAGAAGATAGAAAATAAATATTTGTGTGTGCTGTGAAGTGGTTTAAAAAAAGGACATCGGTATCGGCAGGTCTAACTCAAGAAAAATCGGCCTAGAAAATTGTAATCGGTGCATCTCTGTTTATAATGAAGTGCTTTGCGTCAGATTCTCTCTTGTAGCTCTTTATCAGAACGTCTCATGTTCAGCATCTTTCCTCCAGTCCTTGAATCTGATTGGTCGAGCAGGAGTGCTGCTGTATGTGTGTGTCTGCTGGTTCAGACTCGGAGACCTGCATCTACAGTCCCCCTCACCCAGAGTCCCGCACTCTCTGACCCCTCGTTTCCGAGACAGCGCCTCCTATCAGACATGTGAAGAACTTAAGCCAAAACGTGAGTAGGCTATCTTCAATTTTATTTAGCGAATCGTAGTAGCCTACTCGTTTGATTTATTTTTTAATAAAACTAATTTAGCTCATCGGTACAACATATGAATAGTCCATTTAATATTTGTAAAGATAGTTTGTAACAAGATTTGAGCCGTTAATGTATGTTTTTTCGCCCTCTTCCCCCCGAAAATATTTTGATAGCTAACGTTAGCCTTTAACCTTGGACTTTTGTAGATATGTCATAAATGCTGGAGTGATTTTCACTATTCCAGGGTACACCGTACATCGATGGAGTCGCCCCTGCCGAACCCAGCAACATATCAATCATTTTATGATTATGCAAAGTGACTTATAAATTCGTTTTTTAATGCAATTGAAGACGAAAAGTAAAGTCACGAACACAGTTTTTTCTTCCTTTTTTCTTTACAGCAAGATGATGTTTAGGTGATCATTAAATAAAGTACAGAATTGTTTATTATTGGTGTTTTGTCTATTCTGATTTGTTTTGCTGCGCATTAAAAATATCAAAAAACAGATTTTGCAATGTTAGCATGGTCATGTTAATTAAACCATTATAGGTTGAACTGAAAGAAAAATTGGAATTTGAATAAATTTTTTTTTTTTTTTTAATTGTAGCAATATAATATCACATACTATTTTTCAGAAGATAGTTCAATCATTTATTTGGGGTGTTATACGATCTTTCGAACAGCAGGAGACCGGCAGCTGGACACTCTGCACTGATCCCAGACCTGCAGCTGGACACTCCGCACTGATCCCAGACCTGCAGCTGGACACTCTGCACTGATCCCAGACCTGCAGCTGGACACTCCGCACTGATCCCAGACCTGCAGCTGGACACTCCGCACTGATCCCAGACCTGCAGCTGGACACTCTGCACTGATCCCAGACCTGCAGCTGGACACTCTGCACTGATCCCAGACCTGCAGCTGGACACTCTGCACTGATCCCAGACCTGCAGCTGGACACTCTGCACTGATCCCAGACCTGCAGCTGGACACTCCGCACTGATCCCAGACCTGCAGCTGGACACTCCGCACTGATCCCAGACCTGCAGCTGGACACTCTGCACTGATCCCAGACCTGCAGCTGGACACTCTGCACTGATCCCAGACCTGCAGCTGGACACTCTGCACTGATCCCAGACCTGCAGCTGGACACTCTGCACTGATCCCAGACCTGCAGCTGGACACTCTGCACTGATCCCAGACCTGCAGCTGGACACTCCGCACTGATCCCAGACCTGCAGCTGGACACTCTGCACTGATCCCAGACCTGCAGCTGGACACTCCGCACTGATCCCAGACCTGCAGCTGGACACTCCGCACTGATCCCAGACCTGCAGCTGGACACTCTGCACTGATCCCAGACCTGCAGCTGGACACTCTGCACTGATCCCAGACCTGCAGCTGGACACTCCGCACTGATCCCAGACCTGCAGCTGGACACTCCGCACTGATCCCAGACCTGCAGCTGGACACTCCGCACTGATCCCAGACCTGCAGCTGGACACTCTGCACTGATCCCAGACCTGCAGCTGGACACTCTACACTGATCCCAGACCTGCAGCTGGACACTCTGCACTGATCCCAGACCTGCAGCTGGACACTCCGCACTGATCCCAGACCTGCAGCTGGACACTCCGCACTGATCCCAGACCTGCAGCTGGACACTCCGCACTGATCCCAGACCTGCAGCTGGACACTCTGCACTGATCCCAGACCTGCAGCTGGACACTCCGCACTGATCCCAGACCTGCAGCTGGACACTCCGCACTGATCCCAGACCTGCAGCTGGACACTCTGCACTCGACACTCTGCACTGATCCCAGACCTGCAGCTGGACACTCTGCACTGATCCCAGACCTGCAGCTGGACACTCTGCACTGATCCCAGACCGGCAGCTGGACACTCTGCACTGATCCCAGACCTGCAGCTGGACACTCCGCGCTGATCCCAGACCGGCAGCTGGACACTCTGCACTGATCCCAGACCTGCAGCTGGACACTCTGCACTGATCCCAGACCTGCAGCTGGACACTCTGCACTGATCCCAGACCTGCAGCTGGACACTCTGCACTGATCCCAGACCTGCAGCTGGACACTCCGCACTGATCCCAGACCTGCAGCTGGACACTCTGCACTCGACACTCTGCACTGATCCCAGACCTGCAGCTGGACACTCCGCACTGATCCCAGACCTGCAGCTGGACACTCTGCACTGATCCCAGACCTGCAGCTGGACACTCTGCGCTGATCCCAGACCGGCAGCTGGACACTCTGCACTGATCCCAGACCTGCAGCTGGACACTCTGCGCTGATCCCAGACCGGCAGCTGGACACTCTGCACTGATCCCAGACCTGCAGCTGGACACTCTGCACTGATCCCAGACCTGCAGCTGGACACTCTGCACTGATCCCAGACCTGCAGCTGGACACTCCGCACTGATCCCAGACCTGCAGCTGGACACTCTGCACTGATCCCAGACCTGCAGCTGGACACTCCGCACTGATCCCAGACCTGCAGCTGGACACTCTGCACTGATCCCAGACCTGCAGCTGGACACTCCGCACTGATCCCAGACCTGCAGCTGGACACTCTGCACTGATCCCAGACCTGCAGCTGGACACTCTGCACTGATCCCAGACCTGCAGCTGGACACTCTGCGCTGATCCCAGACCGGCAGCTGGACACTCTGCACTGATCCCAGACCTGCAGCTGGACACTCTGCGCTGATCCCAGACCGGCAGCTGGACACTCTGCACTGATCCCAGACCGGCAGCTGGACACTCCGCACTGATCCCAGACCTGCAGCTGGACACTCTGCACTGATCCCAGACCTGCAGCTGGACACTCCGCACTGATCCCAGACCTGCAGCTGGACACTCCGCACTGATCCCAGACTGCAGCTGGACACTCTGCACTGATCCCAGACCTGCAGCTGGACACTCCGCACTGATCCCAGACCTGCAGCTGGACACTCCGCACTGATCCCAGACCTGCAGCTGGACACTCTGCACTGATCCCAGACCTGCAGCTGGACACTCTGCACTGATCCCAGACCTGCAGCTGGACACTCTGCACTGATCCCAGACCTGCAGCTGGACACTCTGCACTGATCCCAGACCTGCAGCTGGACACTCCGCACTGATCCCAGACCTGCACTGATCCCAGACCTGCAGCTGGACACTCTGCACTGATCCCAGACCTGCAGCTGGACACTCCGCACTGATCCCAGACCTGCAGCTGGACACTCCGCACTGCGGAGATCCACACCCTTACAGCTTCATCATCATGGGTTGTATACTGGGTTGGTACTATAGTTTATATTTTGCTATGATATAAACACAGCAGAGATTGCTGTATAGTGTACATCACTACATCAGTGTGGCGTATGTATGAGGTTGAAACTGTTTGGGGTTATGAATTTATGATTATTGTAGGCTTATGAATCTGTAAGGTTTTGTTTTTAATTATAGTTAGTGGAGTGATTCTCGTAATTACTATCTGGTGCCACTGTTAAATTATACGCATATACAACAGGGTTTAGGATTGTATGTGTCAGTATTTCATGCTTTTTATATATCGCCTGTAGTGTACCCAACTGGACACTAGAGGGCACTCCAGTTCAGGAAAGGTCGTAGAGAGAGCTGTACAGGGGAGAATAAGAATAAATGATGTTCAGTTAGGCCCTGTCCCAAATGGAACCCTAAGCACTCGCGGTCTTCCTCTGAGTCCGCACTTTCGCGACGTAACGCCGCTTTGAATGTCGGGAAGAAGTCTGCTGTGGAGTCGCATCAGCGCGGGCTCGGCAAAAGTGCGCATCAAGGGCTCAAATCGACTCGCGAGCACCCTTCTGAGATCTAAAACTGACAAATGGGACACACTGCGGTCTCACGGACTTAACGGACACGCGCACGCGGCAGCCATTGTAAGTCCACAAGACCGAAAGTGCACATGAAGTGTGCCATTTGGGATTGGGCCAACCTCTGTTACACTCACCCCAAAGCACTTTAACTAAAAGTTCATTGAAAGCGATGCCATAATACTCATACAAGATCTTTAGTGCTCTTATAGTGTTCAAGCCCGAGGAGAAGAGTAAAGAAAAAGTCCATTTGATGGAGAAAAACGCTTGAGAAACCAGCAGTGGGCAAAATATACAAAGTATAATGCCAGTCGTTATGTAAATGTGTTAGTTTACCTGTAAAATTGATGTGACTTATTAGGGGCCAAGCAATCGCTAGTGTTGTTCCTCTTCCTCCTCTTCCTCCTCTTCCTCTCTGGGAGTCTATGGCAGCCCACAGAACCGCTCGTGGGAAAGTAACGCACTGATAGAGGACCGTCTGAACCGTCACCATAGCAGATCTGGAGTCTCCATCTCAATCCCTCTAGCGCCACCAACTGTCCAAATTTGGACTTGTTTAAATGCTAATAACTTTTGATCTATAATGGTCAGAAATCAATAGTTGTTCCTCTGATTCCTTGGCTCAAGACGATTTAATTGCACAAGATTATCTTCAGATCATGCTGACAAAAAGTAATGGATTTCTATGAAGATATTTTTGGTGCAAAACTACTGAACGCCTGTGACAGTGAGTGTGTAGTTGTGGACAGGGGCGTAGCAGCAAAATGGTGTGGTGATGTGACCCAAAGGTCAGTCCTTCCAGAAAAATGCGGAGTTTTTTTGTGATTGTTGCGGGCAAAAGTCCTTGATTATGCGGCGATGGAATATGCAGGATATTTGCAATTTTATGATGAAATTGCGGGAACTTGCAAAAACTGCGGTTTGATGAAAAAGAGAGAAGTGATTCCCCAACACCCTGTTCTCACTAGGCTACTACCTTAATGTAAAGAGCTATTTCTTATTACTTCCTATGATAAGCAAGCATATTACATCACAGAAAGTGCTGGAATATTAATCTTGTTTTATTTCAGACCTTAATAAACACATGGCTCAAACTTACAAAACGATGAGTCAAACAAGTTCTGTATCTTTACAAAAGGAATATGCTACAACTTCTGTAAAAATGAATAAATAAAATATGAAAAAAATGTTTCCTGTTTTACAGCTTTTTTTTTTGTTTTTTGTTTCTCAATGATGTTGATGTCGCGTAATTCCCATGGCAACCGGCGGAAACGGCGGCTCTCATGTGAAGCAAACGCAACATTTTTCAGCTTTCTGCTAAGATATATGTGACTTTTTTTTGCAACAAAAATGCGGGGATTATGAATCATGCAAGCCCCGCATATTTTGCGTGGAAATCGGCAATTTATACGGCAAAAGTGCGGCGTATTTGAGAAAATGCCCCCGCATAAATATGGAGACTTTGGCTGATTATTGAATCATGCGATCGCATAATCGCGTTTTTCTGGAGGGACTGAAAGGTGATGTTCATAATAATACATTCTAGATGGAATAGAGGGTATGCGCATGACGTCACCGTCGGCCGGAGTGAATGCGCTCACGCCCACAAGTGGCAAAAAGACTGAGCGGCAGCATTTGTTTTCAGCGTGAATGCCGTGAAAATCACACAAAACACATCTAAAACGGGAAAGAGCTTTGCGATCGACTGTACAACTAGATTTGACCAGAAATCTGAGGTACTGTATATTTTTACAGACTGCAAAAAGCTACAGAACAGACTATATTCTGCATAATTGGATGTTTTTAAATAAACACTGACAAAAAACTATACAAGTTTTAGGGCTGGACGATATGATGATATACAGTATAACATTAATGTAAGTGATCACTCGGATTTAGACCTATCTATATTGTATTTATATAAAACGTTTACAGGCAAATTGTCTTCATTTTTTTTCCCCGGCGTTGAAATCAGGCTCAAATAAATGTCAGGAAACACGATTCCTGCTGCATGTCAATATCCATGATCACTGGATCTTTGATAAGTTGTAAGGAACACTATATCGAGTCCAACTTTTAGTTTAAACTGATAATAGTTTGTTTTACTCGCGTTAACGCAGTTTCCCCTATAACTCCAGTCACGCAGCAGCTCTTCTGCCACTCAGTCCCGCTGAGGGAGTGTGTTCCGGCGGGGAAGTGACGTTAATGCATTCCCTCTATAGCAATTGGCATTTTACAGCACCCTAGTGCCAATTTTGGGAACATGCCATGATAGTTTACAGCAACCTATTTTTGTGAAATCATACTCGAAATTAAAAAATATTGCAGGACTTGAGCCTTTCAGACAACTGTGGACATATATACTTTATTTTTATGAAATAAAGATATTTTATGATATTTACAATATTTGAGTTAAACTACACTTGAACAATAACTTTTATCTTACTTCTTAACAGTTGGACCAAAAAAAAAAGTGTTCAATGAGTACAGAACAGATTACATCTAGCCTACAGTAATTTTATACAACAGACATTTTATAAAAATATATCAATAAAACCTAAATAAAAGGATTCGGTATTGGACACCAATTTAACATTGACATTAGATGTTGAATTTACATTGAATTTTGGTCACCCGACGTCGCAACCAAAATGTAACCAAATATCAACGTCTTATGATGTTGTGTGCCTGCTGGGAATAATCTGTTATGTCTCATTTAACAGACGCTTTTATCCAAAGCAACAAGTAGGAGAGCATTTACACACACTCGACACAATCCGGCGCGACGAGGTCCATTCGGGTTCTGTTGTCTTACACGTCTTACTGCGTTACAGTAGGTTAAATCATAACAAGGAAACTTCACGTGTGATTCATGTCATCGCGACATACTGTAACAGTGTGTGTTTGGAAAAATGATGTAGTCCTCTGCTTATTTTCTGGGGTGCATTAGACGGCCAAACAGCAAAGCGACTAAACAAACACGAACATTCGCAAGAGCAACAAGAGATTTGAAGCACATGGCAGACACGCCCAATAGATGCTTCGCGCTGTGATTGGCTGAATGTTAGTTCACTCAAGTCTAAGTAACAAATCAGAGAACACGGGCGGAAATATTGGCGCTGGGTAAAAACAAATGCGGGGGACAGAATCACCTGTTTCTAAAAGTGGGGGGGACGTGTCCCCCCGGTTGCTTCGCCCCTGGTTGTAGAGAATATCCACACATGTGTATCAATAAATCTGAAGTCACAGAGAGAAATGTTTTAAGAGTTGCAAACTTGTAGACTTTTTTATCTTCCACAAACTACAAAACACAACAGTTACACCTTCTCTAATTCTACATTGCAGACGCACAAATCCTATTCTACAAATCACACATTGAGAAACTCATAAGCTCACATTTTTGCTACAGTTGCTGCAGTGAATATGGTGCCAAACACACTCACACACACACACACACACACACACCCGCATCACAACATGTGAAGTCACGGAGAAGTTTTGCACATCTGCTCAACCCAATGGCCACCAAAGCGCTTTACATTTGGCCTCACATTCACCCATTCATACACTCATTCATTCACCCATTCATACACTCATTCATACACTCATTCATACACTCATTCATACACTCATTCATTCACCCATTCATACACTCATTCATACACTCATTCATACACTCATTCATTCACCCATTCATACACTCATTCATACACTCATTCATACACTCATTCATACACTCATTCATTCACCCATTCATACACTCATTCATACACTCATTCATACACTCATTCATACACTCATTCATACACTCATTCATTCACCCATTCATACACTCATTCATACACTCATTCATACACCCATTCATACACTCATTCATACACTCATTCATACACTCATTCATACACTCATTCATACACTCATTCATACACTCATTCATACACTCATTCATTCACCCATTCATACACTCATTCATACACTCATTCATACACCCATTCATACACTCATTCATACACTCATTCATACACTCATTCATACACTCATTCATACACTCATTCATACACTCATTCATTCACCCATTCATACACTCATTCATACACTCATTCATACACTCATTCATACACTCATTCATTCACCCATTCATACACTCATTCATACACTCATTCATACACCCATTCATACACTCATTCATACACTCATTCATACACCCATTCATACACTCATTCATACACTCATTCATACACCCATTCATACACTCATTCATACACTCATTCATACACTCATTCATACACTCATTCATTCACCCATTCATACACTCATTCATACACTCATTCATACACTCATTCATAGACTCATTCATTCACCCATTCATACACTCATTCATACACTCATTCATACACTCATTCATACACTCATTCATACACTCATTCATACACCCATTCATACACTCATTCATACACTCATTCATACACTCATTCATTCACCCATTCATACACTCATTCATACACTCATTCATACACTCATTCATACACTCATTCATTCACCCATTCATACACCCATTCATACACCCATTCATACACTCATTCATACACTCATTCATACACTCATTCATTCACCCATTCATACACTCATTCATACACTCATTCATACACTCATTCATACACTCATTCATTCACCCATTCATACACTCATTCATACACTCATTCATACACCCATTCATACACTCATTCATACACTCATTCATACACTCATTCATACACTCATTCATACACTCATTCATACACTCATTCATTCACCCATTCATACACTCATTCATACACTCATTCATACACTCATTCATACACTCATTCATTCACCCATTCATACACTCATTCATACACTCATTCATACACCCATTCATACACTCATTCATACACTCATTCATACACCCATTCATACACTCATTCATACACTCATTCATACACCCATTCATACACTCATTCATACACTCATTCATACACTCATTCATACACTCATTCATTCACCCATTCATACACTCATTCATACACTCATTCATACACTCATTCATACACTCATTCATTCACCCATTCATACACTCATTCATACACTCATTCATACACTCATTCATACACTCATTCATACACTCATTCATTCACCCATTCATACACCCATTCATACACTCATTCATACACTCATTCATACACTCATTCATACACTCATTCATTCACCCATTCATACACTCATTCATACACTCATTCATACACTCATTCATACACTCATTCATTCACCCATTCATACACTCATTCATACACTCATTCATACACTCATTCATTCACCCATTCATACACTCATTCATACACTCATTCATACACCCATTCATACACTCATTCATACACTCATTCATACACCCATTCATACACTCATTCATACACTCATTCATACACTCATTCATACACTCATTCATACACTCATTCATTCACCCATTCATACACCCATTCATACACTCATTCATACACTCATTCATACACTCATTCATTCACCCATTCATACACTCATTCATACACTCATTCATACACTCATTCATACACTCATTCATTCACCCATTCATACACTCATTCATACACTCATTCATACACCCATTCATACACTCATTCATACACTCATTCATACACTCATTCATACACTCATTCATACACTCATTCATACACTCATTCATACACTCATTCATTCACCCATTCATACACTCATTCATACACTCATTCATACACTCATTCATACACTCATTCATTCACCCATTCATACACTCATTCATACACTCATTCATACACCCATTCATACACTCATTCATACACTCATTCATACACCCATTCATACACTCATTCATACACTCATTCATACACTCATTCATACACTCATTCATTCACCCATTCATACACCCATTCATACACTCATTCATACACTCATTCATACACTCATTCATTCACCCATTCATACACTCATTCATACACTCATTCATACACTCATTCATACACTCATTCATACACTCATTCATTCACCCATTCATACACCCATTCATACACTCATTCATAGACTCATTCATTCACCCATTCATACACTCATTCATACACTCATTCATACACTCATTCATACACTCATTCATACACTCATTCATACACTCATTCATTCACTCATTCATACACTCATTCATACACTCATTCATACACTCATTCATACACTCATTCATTCACCCATTCATACACCCATTCATACACTCATTCATACACTCATTCATACACTCATTCATTCACCCATTCATACACTCATTCATACACTCATTCATACACTCATTCATACACTCATTCATACACTCATTCATTCACCCATTCATACACTCATTCATACACTCATTCATACACTCATTCATACACTCATTCATACACTCATTCATACACCCATTCATACACTCATTCATACACTCATTCATTCACCCATTCATACACTCATTCATACACTCATTCATACACTCATTCATACACTCATTCATTCACCAATTCATACACCCATTCATACACTCATTCATACACTCATTCATACACTCATTCATTCACCCATTCATACACTCATTCATACACTCATTCATACACTCATTCATACACTCATTCATACACTCATTCATTCACCCATTCATACACCCATTCATACACTCATTCATAGACTCATTCATTCACCCATTCATACACTCATTCATACACTCATTCATACACTCATTCATACACTCATTCATACACTCATTCATACACTCATTCATACACCCATTCATACACTCATTCATACACTCATTCATTCACCCATTCATACACTCATTCATACAGTCATTCATACACTCATTCATACACTCATTCATACACCCATTCATACACTCATTCATACACTCATTCATACACTCATTCATACACTCATTCATTCACCCATTCATACACTCATTCATACACTCATTCATACACTCATTCATACACTCATTCATTCACCCATTCATACACTCATTCATACACTCATTCATACACTCATTCATACACTCATTCATTCACCCATTCATACACCCATTCATACACTCATTCATACACTCATTCATACACTCATTCATACACTCATTCATTCACCCATTCATACACTCATTCATACACTCATTCATACACTCATTCATACACTCATTCATACACTCATTCATTCACCCATTCATACACTCATTCATACACTCATTCATACACTCATTCATACACTCATTCATTCACCCATTCATACACCCATTCATACACTCATTCATACACTCATTCATACACTCATTCATTCACCCATTCATTCACCCATTCATACACTCATTCATACACTCATTCATACACTCATTCATTCACCCATTCATACACCCATTCATACACTCATTCATACACTCATTCATACACTCATTCATTCACCCATTCATACACTCATTCATACACTCATTCATACACTCATTCATACACTCATTCATACACCCATTCATACACCCATTCATACACCCATTCATACACTCATTCATTCACCCATTCATACACTCATTCATACACTCATTCATACACTCATTCATACACTCATTCATACACCCATTCATACACTCATTCATACACTCATTCATACACTCATTCATACACTCATTCATACACTCATTCATACACTCATTCATTCACCCATTCATACACTCATTCATACACTCATTCATACCCTCATTCATACACTCATTCATACACTCATTCATACACTCATTCATTCACCCATTCATACACCCATTCATACACTCATTCATACACTCATTCATACACTCATTCATACACTCATTCATTCACCCATTCATACACTCATTCATACACTCATTCATACACTCATTCATACACTCATTCATACACCCATTCATACACTCATTCATACACTCATTCATACACTCATTCATACACTCATTCATTCACCCATTCATACACTCATTCATACACTCATTCATACACTCATTCATACACTCATTCATACACTCATTCATTCACCCATTCATACACTCATTCATACACTCATTCATACACTCATTCATACACTCATTCATACACCCATTCATACACCCATTCATACACTCATTCATACACTCATTCATACACTCATTCATACACTCATTCATTCACCCATTCATACACCCATTCATACACTCATTCATACACTCATTCATACACTCATTCATACACTCATTCATTCACCCATTCATACACCCATTCATACACTCATTCATACACTCATTCATTCACCCATTCATACACTCATTCATACACTCATTCATACACTCATTCATACACTCATTCATACACTCATTCATACACTCATTCATTCACCCATTCATTCACCCATTCATACACCCATTCATACACTCATTCATACACTCATTCATTCACCCATTCATACACATTCATACACTCATTCATACACTCATTCATACACCCATTCATACACTCATTCATACACTCATTCATACACCCATTCATACACATTCATACACCCATTCATACACTCATTCATACACTCATTCATTCACCCATTCATACACTCATTCATACACTCATTCATTCACCCATTCATACACTCATTCATACACTCATTCATACACTCATTCATACACTCATTCATACACTCATTCATTCACCCATTCATACACTCATTCATACACTCATTCATACACTCATTCATACACTCATTCATACACTCATTCATACACTCATTCATTTACCCATTCATACACTCATTCATTCACCCATTCATACACTCATTCATACACTCATTCATACACTCATTCATTCACCAATTCATACACTCATTCATACACTCATTCATACACTCATTCATTCACCCATTCATACACTCATTCACTCAGTCATTCATACACTCATTCATTCACCCATTCATACACTCATTCATTCACCCATTCATACACTCATTCATACACTCATTCATACACTCATTCATTCACCCATTCATACACTCATTCACTCACTCATTCATACACTCATTCATTCACCCATTCATACACTCATTCATACACTCATTCATTCACCCATTCATACACTCATTCATACACTCATTCATTCACCCATTCATACACTCATTCATACACTCATTCATACACTCATTCATTCACCCATTCATACACTCATTCACTCACTCATTCATACACTCATTCATTCACCCATTCATACACTCATTCATACACTCATTCATTCACCCATTCATACACTCATTCATACACTCATTCATTCACCCATTCATACACTCATTCATACACTCATTCATTCACCCATTCATACACTCATTCATACACTCATTAATTCACCCATTCATACACTCATTCATACACTCATTCATACACTTATTCATTCACCCATTCATACACCCATTCATACACTCATTCATACACTCATTCATACACTTATTCATACACTCATTCATTCACCCATTCATACACCCATTCATACACTCATTCATACACTCATTCATACACTCATTCATACACTCATTCATACACTCATTCATTCACCCATTCATACACTCATTCATACACTCATTCATACACTCATTCATACACTCATTCATTCACCCATTCATACACTCATTCATTCACCCATTCATACACTCATTCATACACTCATTCATTCACCCATTCAAACACTCATTCATACACTCATTCATACACTCATTCATACACTCATTCATTCACCCATTCATACACTCATTCATACACTCATTCATACACTCATTCATACACTCATTCATTCACCCATTCATACACTCATTCATACACTCATTCATACACTCATTCATTCACCCATTCATACACTCATTCATACACTCATTCATACACTCATTCATACACTCATTCATACACTCATTCATTCACCCATTCATACACTCATTCATACACTCATTCGTTCACCCATTCATACACTCATTCATACACTCATTCATACACTCATTCATACACTCATTCATACACTCATTCATACACTCATTCATTCACCCATTCATACACTCATTCATACACTCATTCATACACTCATTCATTCACCCATTTATACACTCATTCATACACTCATTCATACACTCATTCATACACTCATTCATTCACCCATTCATACACTCATTCATACACTCATTCATTCACCCATTCATACACTCATTCATACACTCATTCATTCACCCATTCATACACTCATTCATACACTCATTCATACACTCATTCATTCACCCATTCATACACTCATTCATACACTCATTCATACACTCATTCATACACTCATTCATTCACCCATTCATACACTCATTCATACACTCATTCATACACTCATTCATTCACCCATTCATACACTCATTCATACACTCATTCATTCACCCATTCATACACTCATTCATACACTCATTCATACACTCATTCATACACTCATTCATTCACCCATTCATACACTCATTCATACACTCATTCATTCACCCATTCATACACTCATTCATACACTCATTCATACACTCATTCATACACTCATTCATACACTCATTCATACACTCATTCATTCACCCATTCATACACTCATTCATACACTCATTCATACACTCATTCATTCACCCATTCATACACTCATTCATACACTCATTCATACACTCATTCATACACTCATTCATACACTCATTCATTTACCCATTCATACACTCATTCATTCACCCATTCATACACTCATTCATACACTCATTCATACACTCATTCATTCACCCATTCATACACTCATTCATACACTCATTCATTCACCCATTCATACACTCATTCACTCACTCATTCATACACTCATTCATTCACCCATTCATACACTCATTCATACACTCATTCATTCACCCATTCATACACTCATTCATACACTCATTCATACACTCATTCATTCACCCATTCATACACTCATTCACTCACTCATTCATACACTCATTCATTCACCCATTCATACACTCATTCATACACTCATTCATTCACCCATTCATACACTCATTCATACACTCATTCATACACTCATTCATTCACCCATTCATACACTCATTCATACACTCATTCATACACTCATTCATTCACCCATTCATACACTCATTCACTCACTCATTCATACACTCATTCATTCACCCATTCATACACTCATTCATACACTCATTCATTCACCCATTCATACACTCATTCATACACTCATTCATTCACCCATTTATACACTCATTCATACACTCATTCATTCACCCATTCATACACTCATTCATACACTCATTCATTCACCCATTCATACACTCATTCATATACTCATTCATACACTTATTCATTTACCCATTCATACACTCATTCATACACTCATTCATTCACCCATTCATACACCCATTCATACACTCATTCATACACTCATTCATACACTCATTCATACACTCATTCATTCACCCATTCATACACTCATTCATACACTCATTCATACACTCATTCATACACTCATTCATTCACCCATTCATACACTCATTCATACACTCATTCATACACTCATTCATACACTCATTCATTCACCCATTCATACACTCATTCATTCACCCATTCATACACTCATTCATACACTCATTCATTCACCAATTCAAACACTCATTCATACACTCATTCATACACTCATTCATACACTCATTCATACACTCATTCATTCACCCATTCATACACTCATTCATACACTCATTCATACACTCATTCATACACTCATTCATTCACCCATTCATACACTCATTCATACACTCATTCATACACTCATTCATACACTCATTCATTCACCCATTCATACACTCATTCATACACTCATTCATACACTCATTCATTCACACATTCATACACTCATTCATACACTCATTCATACACTCATTCATACACTCATTCATTCACCCATTCATACACTCATTCATACACTCATTCATACACTCATTCATTCACCCATTCATACACTCATTCATACACTCATTCATTCACCCATTCATACACTCATTCATACACTCATTCATACACTCATTCATACACTCATTCATTCACCCATTCATACACTCATTCATACACTCATTCATTCACCCATTCATACACTCATTCATACACTCATTCATACACTCATTCATACACTCATTCATTCACCCATTCATACACTCATTCATACACTCATTCATTCACCCATTCATACACTCATTCATACACTCATTCATTCACCCATTCATACACTCATTCATACACTCATTCATTCACCCATTCATACACTCATTCATACACTCATTCATACACTCATTCATACACTCATTCATTCACCCATTCATACACTCATTCATACACTCATTCATACACTCATTCATTCACCCATTCATACACTCATTCATACACTCATTCATACACTCATTCATTCACCCATTCATACACTCATTCATACACTCATTCATACACTCATTCATTCACCCATTCATACACTC
>JARWKJ010000290.1:0-24811 GCA_029959095.1 Rhinichthys osculus
GGTCAGATCTGAAGAATAGACGCCGTGCCAAACGGATAAAGAGAAAATGCGATGACGGGTGGAGCAGAAAGATGAATGTTTATGTGGGAGATGTTACAGTTTTGATTCAGGATCCAGTTTTCTCTTCTTTGTTTTCTTTTCATTAAGGTAAGTGATTTATTTCAATTCCTCAGAAGGTTTCCTCTCGACTAGAACAACTTTGACGTTCCCAAAGGATTTAAGATACACATTAAGGTTTCATGAAAAACTAAGATGGTTGCTTCTTTTACACTGATATTATAATTTACTGTGTAAAATGTTAATTGGCAATTATTTGTGTTTGCTAAACATGCTGCCACATGATGCCAGTGTCCTAGTCAAGTCAGATGTGTTTGTATACCACCTTCAGTACACATCATTTAAGAAGCTTTAAGTCATACTGTTATGTCAATAATGCCTCAGTGCTTTACATAGCAAGTTTAGGGCCATGCGATATGACAAGATAAAACGATGATACATACAAGCAGGGCATGACAATCACTTTTTTTTTTGCTCACCAGCCACCAGTGGTTTTCCAAAGTAATAGCCACTTGTGGTGACCCACAAATAACACTGAGAGACATTCACCAAGGGAATATACCTTTAAGGGAAGGGGAAGTGAGTTTGGTTTCCGGTTTAACGTTGTTGTGTCGATCTGTACAGTTCTGTTTTATTGAAGTGGAGAGTAAAGCTGACTCGACGCATCTCTGTCTCTTGTCTACTCCTTATTGCACTCCACATTGGTGACCCGACGCGAGTTGGATACGGCTGAAATATGTCACACAACGACGGTGGCGAAAATGTTGCTGCTGCGGCGCCGGATGCTGTTAGCGGCGCGGCTAATGTCGGCGCTATATACGCGGCCACCATCAAGTTACCGGACTTTTGGCAGCACAATCCGCGGCCGTGGTTTCAACACATCGAGGCACAGTTCCAGCTGAGAGGAATAACACAGGACGTTACAAAATATTTCCATGTAGTAGCGGCCTTAGATGCCTCGACAACAGCCAGGGCTATGGCGTTATTAGAGGCTCCGCCAGCTGACGGCAAATACGACGCGCTCAAAACATTTCTGTTGAACCTCTTTGAACTGTCGGAGCTAGAGAAGGCAGATCGCCTGCTGTCCCTGAACGGCCTTGGCGACAGTAAGCCGTCCGAGTTAATGGAGAGGATGCTAGCGGTGCTGGGCGCGGCGGATCCCGCGTTCCTTTTCGCCCACATATTCCTGGCCAGCTCCGCCCTCCCCTCCTCCAGAGACTACCGAGCGCTTGCTGTGGAGGCAGACAGGATTTTTCTCGCCAACCGGCAACAGTTTGTCCACGCACTGCTCCCCCCCCCTGCACACGGCTGTCCCGTTTCAACCCGCGGCGGACGACCCGGACACCGCGGCTGCTGTGACGGCCCGCCGACAGCGTGAAGACGGGTGGTGTTATTACCATCCAAGGTTTGGGGCCAAGGCCAAACAGTGTCGCCAGCCTTGCAGTTTTGGAGCCCAGGGAAAAGCCAGTGGGAATTAGCTCAATGGCTCATTAGCAGCTATGGGCGCTGGCAGGGACTGCAAGCTCTTATTCATCATTGACACATTGTCCGGCCGGCGGCTGTTGGTCGATTCGGGGGCTCAGCGTAGCATCCTGCCGGCGAAGCCGGTGGACACCATGGCTGGCGGGCATGGCCCCCTGATGGATGCCGCCAACGGCACACCCATTCATACCTATGGCACAAGGTATGTGGAAGTGTGTTTCGGCGGGCGGCATTTCGGCTGGGATTTCGTCATGGCCGCCGTGTCTACGTCGCTCCTAGGTGCGGATTTCCTCTGTGCTTTCCGGCTGTTGGTGGACGTTACAAACCACCGCCTGATCGACGCCCTCTCTTTTGCTTCGTACCCCTGTACACTGGGGGGGACGGGGGCGCTTTGTCTGTCGAACACGTTTGCCACAGGGGACCTGTATCAACGCCTTCTCGCTGAGTTCCCTGACATCACCACACCCACGTTTTCATCGGCGGTGGCTAAGCATGGCGTGGAGCACTACATCACTACGGTGGGCCCACCAGTCTATGCACGAGCTTGGCGCCTCGACTCTGCCAAGCTCGCGATCGCCAGGAAGGAGTTTGCCACTATGGAGCACCTCGGCATCGTGCGCCGCTCCAACAGCCTGTGGGCTTCCCCCCTGCACATGGTGACAAAGGCCGATGGCAGTTGGCGTCACTGTTGTGATTTCCGTCGCCTGAACAATGCTACAACCCCCGACCGGTACCCTGTGCCGCACATACAGGACTTCTCCGCCCACCTAGCCGGCGCCACCATATTCTCAAAGGTGGACCTGGTGCGCGGTTACCACCAGGTGCCTGTCCACCCGCAGGATGTCCCTAAGACAGCGGTCATCACACCCTTTGGCCTTTTCGAATTCCTACGGATGCCGTTCGGCCTTAAAGGGGCAGCGCAAACATTTCAGCGCCTTATGGACTCTGTGCTGAGAGACATGCCGTTTCTGTTCGTGTACTTGGACGACATTCTCGTGGCCAGCGCGTCCGCAGATGACCACCTGACGCATCTCCAGCAGCTGTTCGGCAGGCTCAGTGAGCATGGTCTCATCGTCAACCCGGCCAAGTGTGAGTTTAGCCGGTCATCCATCACTTTCCTCGGCCATCATGTCACACCGCTGAGGGCCGTCCCCCTCCCGGCCAAGGTGGACGCCGTCGCCAATTTCCCACGCCCACGCACTATAAAGTCCCTACAGGAGTTTCTGGGTATGGTGAACTTCTACAACCGTTTCCTCCCCCATGCGGCTCAGCTCATGCGACCATTGTACGATGCCTTGCGTGGTGGGCGGGCGGCGGACGTGTTGGATTGGTCCCAGGAGATGACTGGTGCTTTTGATGCAGCCAAAACTGCGCTGGCCAACGCTGCTCTGCTAGCGCACCCATCTCCTACCGCCCCAGTGACTCTGACTACGGACGCCTCGGACTACGCCGTTGGGGCTGTGTGTGAGCAGTGGGTGGGCGGAGCCTGGCAGCCGCTGGGCTTTTTCAGCAGGAAGCTCCGGGACAACGAGATGAAATACAGCGCCTTCGACAGGGAGCTTCTGGGTCTTTTCCTCGCCACCCGTCATTTCCGTTTCCTGTTGGAGGGCCGGCGGTTCACGGCTTTCGTTGACCACAAGCCGCTGACGTTTGCCATGGCCAAGTCTTCGGAGCCATGGTCTGGTCGCCAGCAGCGTCAGCTCTCTGCCATATCGGAGTATACCACCGACATTCAGCATGTGGCCGGCAAGGACAACTTCGTGGCTGACTGCCTCTCCCGGGCGATCATTGGTTCCGTCCACTTGGGCCTCGACTACGCAGCTATGGCTGAGGATCAAACCGCGGACTCTGAGGTGCAAGCCTACAGGACAGCTCACACGGCGCTGCTCATGGAGGATGTGGTGTTTGACACTGCCAACTCTACACTCCTCTGCGACGTCTCCACTGGCCAACCGCGCCCCATGGTACCTGCTGGCTGGAGGCGTAAGGTGTTTGACACTATACACGGTCTTTCCCACCCAGGAGTGAAGGCCTCAACCAAGCTGGTGGGGGCCAAGTTCGTCTGGCCGGGCCTGCGGAGGGATGTCAGGGCTTGGGCTGCTTCCTGTGTGGCATGCCAGCGCGCAAAGGTGACTCGTCATACCAAGGCCCCTTTGGCACCCTTCAAAGTGCCACAGAGGCGTTTTGATCATGTGAATGTGGACCTGGTGGGCCCACTTCCCCCCTCCCGCGGTTACACCTACCTCCTCACCATGATGGACAGGACCACCAGGTGGCCGGAAGTGGTGCCCCTGGCCTCCACTACATCAGCTGAGGTGGCACGGGCGTTCATTATGGCTTGGGTGGCCCGTTTCGGCACGCCGTCCGACCTCTCCTCGGACCGAGGTCTGCAGTTTACATCGGAGCTTTGGACTGCGGTCGCCGAGGTCCTTGGAGTGAAGGTCCACGGTACCACAGCCTATAACCCGCAGAGCAATGGACTTTGCGAGCGGTTTCATCGGGACATGAAGGCCGCGCTCAGGGCCAGCCTCACTGGTAGCGACTGGGTTGACCGCCTCCCATGGGTTATGCTTGGCCTTCGCTCTGCCCCAAAAGAGGATCTTCAAGCCTCATCGGCCGAGCTGGTGTACGGCCAGCCTCTGCGCGTCCCGGGGGAGTTTCTTCCAGATGCCTTGACCCCGTGGTCGGTTGCCTCCCATCGCACTGTGTCTCGGGACATTGCCGACGCTTTTGTTCCCATTCCAACGTCGCACCATGGCCTCCCCCAGACCTACGTGCCCAAGGATTTACCATCAGCCAAGTATGTGTTCATCCGCCACGACGGACATCGTACTCCGCTGCGCCCCCCCTATGATGGGCCCTTCCGTGTCCTGACGGGAGGGTCTAAGAACTTTGTGGTGGATATGGGAGGCAGGCCTGAGCGGGTGGCTATAGACCGGCTCAAGCCTGCTCATGTGGATATTGGCGAACCTCTGCAGTTGGCCCTGCCCCCACGGCGGGGGCGCCCGCCTGCGGCAGCCTCGAACCATGTGCCTGCTCCGCCCCTAGCCCCTTGCCCTTCTCTTGTTAAGCGCAGCCGGTATGGCCGCCCGGTCCGCCCCCCTATATGTTGACTTTTCATAGGAACTGTTAGGAGCTGGATTGTTCTGTTTAGTACTGGTGAATAGCGTCCTATGTTCTGTTGGGGGTACCTGTTTGGTTTGGACTTGTTTATGGGTGAATTCTGGGGGGGCCTGTGTGGTGACCCACAAATAACACTGAGAGACATTCACCAAGGGAATATACCTTTAAGGGAAGGGGAAGTGAGTTTGGTTTCCGGTTTAACGTTGTTGTGTCGATCTCACTGCTGTACAGTTCTGTTTTATTGAAGTGGAGAGTAAAGCTGACTCGACGCATCTCTGTCTCTTGTCTACTCCTTATTGCACTCCACACACTCAACATTTTCACTGGCCACAGTTTTGACATTGATATCAATGGGGAAAACTGCCATATAGATATTTTAATATCATCTCATAATTTGCTGCTGTCTGTCACTTTAAGACCTGACGCAAGGATCCATTATACTGTTACACAACTGTTTCAACTGTTTTATACTTTTTCAACTGTTTACACACTTAAAAAACAACTGAATGAGTTCACGTGAATACTCTTCAAGACAGGCAATTAGACATTATTTTGTGAGTATTTGACTGTTTAAGCACATAAATAGTGAAAACAAACTCAATTTACTACTGAGAGGCGGCTCTATGTTCACGCACTTTCGGTCAAATTATGCGCAATGCGCGCAATCTCAAAGCGAAATTCAAGCCCTGTAACACCAACAATATTCATCCAGAGCAAATGAAACAAGTGAGTGAGTAGAGGCGAGTTTGTGTGTCACTCGCTGTCGGAGAGATGAGAGAGAGAGAGAGAGAGAGAGAGAGAAAGAGAGAGAGAGAGAGAGAGAGAAAGAGAGAGAGAGAGAGAGAGAGAGAGAGAGAGAGAGAGAGAGAGAGAGAGAGAGAGAGAGAGAGAGAGAGAGAGAGAGTGCAGCTGGTATTGTGTATCTATTCTGCAGAGAATGAGTATTGGAAGCGTTTCAGATATTTCAGTATCGATATGTATCGAAAAATCTATATTTTTGATACTACATTGCACTCAGTTTATTATTTCAGATGCCTTTTTAAAAGACTACAAGTGAAAAAATATATATATATAAAATTCAACACGCCAATGTGGCTATTAGAAGTTACTGCGTTTCACGCCATTGCTGAAATACACACGCATTTTTTGGTGTGTTAAAGGGATACTCCACCCAAAAATGACAATTCTGTCATCATTTACTCACCCTCAAGTTGTTGCAAACCTGTGTGAGTTTCTTTCTTCTGCTGAACACAAAGGAAGATATTTTGAAGAACGATTGGAACCAAACAGTTGTTTGGCACCATTGACTTCCATAGTAGAAAAAAAAAAAATACTATGGAAGTCAATGGTGCCAAAGTTCCAATCGTTCTTCAAAATATCTCCCTTTGTGTTCAGCAGAAGAAAGAAACTCATTCTGGTTTGCAACAACTTGAGGGTGAGTAAATGATGACAGAATTTTCATTTTTGGGTGGAGTATCCCTTTAATGTCAAGCCCAGCATACAATTATTCCTTTGGATTTTATATAGCTATGTTAGTGTTGTCTATTGGAGTGTGAAACAACAACAACAACATCAAAAAAACTTAATTCTAAATGTTTTTCTGATGCAAAACTTTTATTTTGAAAGACGTGCGTGAAAGCGGTTGACTTTTCTGTCAGTCGCAGTTTAAGTAAAACGTGGTGTATCTGCGGTCAGATGAGATGTTGTCAGGCTATATATCAGTGTCATGATTCTAACGTTAATTTCGTAGCTTGTTACTAAATAAAAACGTCTCTCAAATTAGTAAGTAATGAACTTACCAGAAAAGTCTCAATAAATGGCGTAACTGGTAGTGATGTATGTCTCGAGACCACTTTTACATGGTCTCGGTCTTGTCACGGCCTTGACGGTCTTTGGTCTTGGTCTTGTCTTGGTCTCGGACCTCTCGGTCTTGTCTAGGTCTCGTTGTCTCACCGACATAGTGGTCGTGGGATTTAGCAATATCAATATCCACGACGATATCCGCAACGGATTGAAGCGCGCGTCCTGTGCGGTGCACGAGCCGTATCCGCGCCACTGATCGCAGCGGCACAAATAGGCTATCATGTACAGTTTTTGATGTATTAATATTTAGTAAAACACATATCAGTGACATGATGGGTTTTAACTTCATTCAGGAGATTTTGGGTAACTGCACAACTGACAGATGACTTTGAGCGCACCGCCAACGGTGTGTGTGTGTGTGTGTGTGTGTGTGTGTGTAACCATAGCGACAAAACAACCAACTTTCGGATCCTGGACTTTAGCTTATAATTTCGTTTTAAAAAATATAATTATGTATTTAAAAGTTGCAGAATGGATTCATTTGGAGACTTCGAAATCGGCAGAGATAGGCAGGCAATGCAAAACAAAATCTTACAAGTTATTGTTTAGCTTCAACAACACTAGTCTGTTTTTCTCCCCCTCCGGTCTCGGTCTTGGTCTCGACTTGGTCTGTCTTGGTCTTGGTCTTGTCTTGGTCTCGATACCCTCTGGTCTTGGTAGTGTCTTGGTCTCGGTTTAGGTTGTCTTGACTACAAGTCTAGTAACTGGTACGTCGTGTGTCAGCTGGGAAGGATTTGCATGCAGGTATGATCACATTCATTAGGAGCAGTGTCCATATATTAACAGTTCATGTTAGTATTGTGTATTTACTATGGTAACCACTGGTCTAGCCCATAATATCAGTGTTGCAGTCAGGCACACACACACACACACACACACACACACACACATCTGAGCGTCCAGAGGCAATTAGGAGATTTAAATATTGGTCGGTTTTGTTCTATGAAGAGATTTAAATATTGGTCAGTATTGTTGAGAGTGAGAGCAACCGATTCTCAAAAAGTCAAAATAAAAATATGATTGAATTTTGCACATTAGAATGTTGCTAGGATTAACTACATAGCTAAGCTTTCACAATTTGCATATCCATGACTCTCAAAGCAGTAAAGTTACAAAATCAGCAGAATCCCTGAAGTTTGACGAGGGGCCAAGACGTTTAGTCTCCATTTAATCCATCAGCGTCTCGGCTCTTCACGCACAGCAGACGTCGAGGCTCCGGGGGCCATGGAAACATGACTCCTGTGGTGTAAAGCAGGCCAGAGTTTGTGGCCTCTGTGTCTCTGAGGGCATGACCTCTCTGAGGGAGGCCGTTGCATGGGAATGCCTGATGCCGATAGACTGAGAAAAGCATTCAGGAGCCAAGCAAACTGCAGATGTTTAGGACCCCTTATTGCAAGAGACTATTTACACGTCCTTCCTGGTGGCCTGCAAGGGTCTTTTCTTTTTTTCTTTTTTTGTTCTATGAAAATCTCTTTGTTTTGGAGGTACAACAAGTAGCTAAATACTGGTCGGTTTTCTTCTATTAAGAGATCTAAATATTGGTCAGTTTGTTTTGGATGTACAACAAGTTGCTCGTGAGAAATGCAGATTTATGTAGATACACTTTTGATAGCTTTAGCATAAAGTTTGATCCATTTTGCTTCTTATTTTGGCAAAGAACCACTCGGAAAAGAAGAGTCTTAAAGATTAAGATTAAACACGACCAACCTCAGAGATTTAAATCGTTTTGTTCTGTTAAGATATTTAAATATTGGTCTGTGTTGCTCTATTAAGAGAATTATATATTGATCATTTTAATAAGTTGCTCACAAGAAATGCAGATTTATGTAGACATTTTTTGAAATGGCATAAGGTCGATCCATTTTGCTTCTTATTTTGGAAAAGAACCACTTGGACAAGAATATTCTGCCTGACTTAGATGTAATGCGACCAACCTGAGTTGACTTGAATCATATTTATAAGGAAAATTCAACAACAATTCAAACAATAAAAGAGATTGTTTTGACTCTTCTGTAAAATATTGATAAATTCACATTGCTACATTGTTTGTCAACCATTACCAGCCATTAGTTAGCTTCATAAATGTATTACTTGGCAGAATTTGTTCTGAAACATTTTATCAACTGGTGATTCATTGTGGACATAATTCTGTAAACATGACTAGTCTTCTGTATTCAAGGTCACAAACATTGCCAAATCCAGCCACTAGTTTTCCTTCAAGCGCTCATTGTAAAAAATAAAAATTGCATGCACCTCAATATCCGGAAATCTTGCATAAACCTGGTGATCACATTAGAGCTTGCCATTTTTGTGTACAATATGCACCAGATGGTCCGTGAACAGTTTACTGCAGATTTCACTTCGAATTTTGTTGAGATAGAGAGATTTACGACATAAAAATTTGACGTATTTCATGAA
This sequence comes from Rhinichthys osculus, assembly GCA_029959095.1. Taxonomy (NCBI): domain Eukaryota; kingdom Metazoa; phylum Chordata; class Actinopteri; order Cypriniformes; family Leuciscidae; genus Rhinichthys; species Rhinichthys osculus. Next base: position 8,944 of record JARWKJ010000290.1, read on the forward strand.
GTTATAGTACAGTCCAGAGTTTGAGCTCAGAGCTTGTGTGTGTGAAGGTTCGGGGTTCAGTGACCAGGTGTTTTTGTTGAAGTTTGCTGGCAGAATCACAGGTTCTCATGAACTTAATGTCTTAATAAAGTCACTTTGGATAAAAGAGCATTGACTAAATGACACGTAATGTAATCAGGCAGCTGTTGAGTTTGTAGGGAACTCATTTCAACATGCCATCTGTGACAGTTTTGAGAAAACCCTGATAATTATTGGAGGCTGAAGTATTTTTTCCAACATCTGAATTACATTTTCTCTCTGTTTACGTTCTTTTATCGCTAATCTTTGTCAGCCAGCCAGATGCTTCGTCCGTCCCCTGCAGACTTTCGCTTTTGACCACATGCAACTTTTTGACGATGATCAATTATAGTGAACACATTCCTCCACTTTGTTTAAAAGCAAGAATTTGTTTGCTTATGAAAAAATAGCCATTTTTTATTTATCGTGACCAGAAAAACGTTCAACTGTTTTAGACATATCTCAGTGTTTCAACACACACATCGTTATTGTCACAAGATGAGACTCACATGTATAGCTGGAGTTAAAGTCGAAAGAAATTCACTAAAACTAGAAATTGTATTCATTTTAATGATGCAAAACATAGTCGATAATTTGGGGTAAATTTATGATTTTGTTTGTGTGTGAGAATGATCTAAATACCCAAAGTAGCAGTAGAAAATATAATTATAAAGATTACTTCATTCATATGCTCTTAATGTCTGAATAAGCTCAAAATAACAAGTCATTTCTATAAATCAGCAAATGTGCTTGATATTTCCTGTGGTGGAGATAACACATTCTGTACTGGCAGACGTTCTCTGGAAATTTTATAATTACAAAAAACATCTCCTTTCCAAGGAAACCTCTAATCCTTTAGCAGAAGAAAAGCCTTGCAGGGCTTCTGTAAATGTGATGCTTTCAAATCCCAGATGAGCCGAGAAATCAATCATCTTGCTCTCTTTATATAGACTTTTATGAAAAAACTAAATTTTGTGAATTATTTTTTATTTTAAGTGATGATATAAGTGATTTATAGAGTGATATTTTCCTCCATTCGTAACCCATTAGTTGGAAATATGTGGATTGGAAAGATGTGGTTGAGATGCTTTATCAAATAACGTACAAAAACAAGGAAAAGGTCTATTTCATTAATAACAGTTATGAAGTCTTTACTTTAAAGTTTTGGATCCAATGCAACTGCAATTCCTCCAGTAGCCAGTTGTAGTTTTGCCAGGATTTAGGCCAGACCAAATTAGGAAGTATACTTCAGCTGTGTAAACAATTTTTTTATTTAATTATTTGTTCTTTAACAAGCATTGAACAAGGTTTGTTCATAAGAAAAGTCATGACTACCGGTTGATTTGTTTGTGAAGATAAGCATCTCTATCCCTCTCTATCCTTAGTTACAACTATGTTTATTTTTTAGAAAGAAATCTGTGAGGATCTGTCAGGATTTAGACCGTATAATTGTACTGAGACAGCTCTCAGAGTTACAAATTATTTGCTTTAATCACCAGATCGTTGTTGTATCTCTCTATTTGTGTTACTGGATCTTAGTGTTGCATTTGATTTTTGAATAGACTGAATAGAAAATTACGTTGGCATGAGTGGAATTGCTTTGGCTTGGTTCAAATCATATACTCATCTGACCGTTACCAATTTGTAGAAGTAAATGAAGAGGTGTCATATCGATCACAAGTTCAGTATGGAGTACCACAAGGCTCAGTACTAGGACCGTTGCTTTTCACCCTGTACATGCTACCCTTGGGAGATATCATTAGGAAGCATGGAGTGAAATCAACTAATTTAATAATTGATGAATTTACAACGGAACTGAATCAACACTGAACTGATTACAGCTGAACGACAGCCGAAATGCATCATTTTCCTGTTATCATTGTAAAGCGGCTTTGAAACGACCTGTATTGTATAAAGAGCTACAGGTCCTTCTCAAAAAATTAGCATATTGTGATAAAGTTCATTATTTTCCATAATGTAATGATAAAAATTAAACTTTCATATATTTTAGATTCATTGCACACCAACTGAAATATTTCAGGTCTTTTATTGTTTTAATACTGATGATTTTGGCATACAGCTCATGAAAACCCAAAATTCCTGTCTAAAAAAATTATCATATTTCATCCGACCAATAAAAGAAGTGTTTTAATACAAAAAAAAAAGTCAACCTTCAAATAATTATGTTCAGTTATGCACTCAATAGTCAATACTTGGTCGGGAATCCTTTTGCAGAAATGACTTCTTCAATGCGGCGTGGCATGGAGGCAATCAGCCTGTGGCACTGTTGAGGTGTTATGGAGGCCCAGGATGCTTCGATAGCGGCCTTAAGCTCATCCAGAGTGTTGCGTCTCTCAACTTTCTCTTCACAATATCCCACAGATTCTCTATGGGGTTCAGGTCAGGAGAGCTGGCAGGCCAATTGAGCACAGTAATACCATGGTCAGTAAACCATTTACCAGTGGTTTTGGCACTGTGAGCAGGTGCCAGGTCGTGCTGAAAAATGAAATCTTCATCTCCATAAAGCTTTTCAGCAGATGGAAGCATGAAGTGCTCCAAAATCTCCTGATAGCTAGCTGCATTGACCCTGCCCTTGATAAAACACAGTGCACCAACACCAGCAGCTGACATGGCACCCCAGACCATCACTGACTGTGGGTACTTGACACTGGACTTCAGGCATTTTGGCATTTCCTTCTCCCCAGTCTTCCTCCAGACTCTGGCACTTTGATTTCCGAATGACATGCAAAACTGAGCAACAGTCCAGTGCTGCTTCTCTGTAGCCCAGGTCAGGCGCTTCTGCCGCTGTTTCTGGTTCAAAAGTGGCTTGACCTGGGGAATGCGGCACCTGTAGCCCATTTCCTGCACACGCCTGTGCACTGTGGCTCTGGATGTTTCTACTCCAGACTCAGTCCACTGCTTCCGCAGGTCCCCCAAGGTCTGGAATCGGTCCTTCTCCACAATCTTCCTCAGGGTCCGGTCACCTCTTCTCGTTGTGCAGCGTTTTTTGCCACACTTTTTCCTTCCCACAGACTTCCCACTGAGGTGCCTTGATACAGCACTCTGGGAACAGCCTATTTGTTCAGAAATTTCTTTCTGTCTTACCCTCTTGCTTGAGGGTGTCAATGATGGCCTTCTGGACAGCAGTCAGGTCGGCAGTCTTACCCATGATTGCGGTTTTGAGTAATGAAACAGGCTGGTAGTTTTTAAAAGCCTCAGGAATCTTTTGCAGGTGTTTAGAGTTAATTAGTTGATTCAGATGATTAGGTTAATAGCTCGTTTAGAGACCCTTTTCATGATATGCTAATTTTTTGAGACAGGAATTTTGGGTTTTCATGGGCTGTATGCCAAAATCATCAGTATTAAAACAATAAAAGACCTGAAATATTTCAGTTGGTGTGCAATGAATCTAAAATAAATGAAAGTTGAATTTTTATCATTACATTATGGAAAATAATGAACTTTATCACAATATGCTAATTTGTTTTAGAAGGACCTGTTTATAAGGTGACTTCACTTGACTTGACACTGATGGTCTTACTAATAGACCACTGACGAATTAGCCTATTACACGTGTGTCATATAAATACATTCTCATTTTTTGAAATAGTAAGTATGCATATTCGGATGAAGAATAATAATTCAACTTTGGTCTATAACTTAAGCAGTTGTGCTGTTACTTTAAGAGATCGGATGAATGGAGAGTTTTGCACATGCAAGCATTACTCACATTTCAGAAAATGATAAATCAAGTTGTTTAATGTTAAAGCCCAAAGGATGAACTGCATCCATTATAGTTCGGAATAAGTGATTCTACGCACTGACAGATGCTCTCCAGGACCACAGTTTAGATTAATACTCCAAAATCACACTGTCCCCGCTAAACTAGAGCAAGATGTGTGAACACATGGAATGTAAATCACAGAAATAAACAAACTTCATTACATTGTGATGCATTCTCTTTATCTCATCTTACAGCAAATAAAATTGTATGATAGGAAATTCTGAAATTTCATATGAGATTTAACCTGATTGTTGTTGCATTTTCCTGCTCTACCTTGAAGCCCACAAGCATCATAGTATCAGCCAAATAGCAGCCTAATCTCACTTAGGCCCTGTTTACACATCTGTCTCGAGTGATCCGATCACATGTCAGTCGAGACAGATGGCTGTTTACACCTGGCACTAACATGTCTCAAATGTTTAGATTTTTGTAGATTGAGTGGTTGCTTTCATTTAAAATGGCAAATTTTGATTGCATGTGAGGTGAGTCGACGGCCTTCAGTGTTGATGCATCAGCATTTTCACTGCACAATGCTATGTGGCCGAAACCTCAGATACAGTATGATTTAAGAGATCTGATCACAAGATGCATTGGATGCCGTTTTTAGCGCTGACTTTGATCATTTGATCTGTGTGTCCACCAAAGTGGACAAAGTTTGAGGTAACTTCGAGGTTTTTGTGTTACTAGTATCTGATTTTCGCACTCTTATATTCAGACAGAGGAATGTAAAGTACATGCTCTGGCCATTGTAAATTACTTTGTTCTGTTGTTGTTGTTGTATGTGGAGGTTGGTCGGTGTGGTGTTTGTCCCGCCCCTCCTCCTCTGTGATTGGATGACTGGGTAAAAAGCGACAGTGATGAGCACTGTGTTTTGCCTAAAGTTGAAAATTTTTCAACTCTTGCCATCTGAAGAAACAACAACAAACGCTCTGCATGAAATAGACACTTAGTGCGTCGTCACGCTGCTGGCGTTTTAAATAGATGGCACAATTGAAAAAATATGCTGGCCTTTGCAAAAAAACACTTTGGTGGATACATGGCCCTGAATTCATTTTTGTATTACTTTTTTTAAAACTCTTATTTATTATTTTATTTATTTTTCTATTTATTTGTACACATATTTATTTGTAATTTTCCATGTGCAACATGTAAATGAGGGAAGCGGTCCTTTCGTAGCTCCAGTACATCAATGGATGAGAGCTTATGTTACTTTAACTAAAAACTTTTCATTTACACGACACTGGACACTGAATTTATTTTCCTATTGTTGCATTTATTTATCTGTGTTTATTTATTTTTAATTTGGTTGTAAAAATTGATTACAAAGAAACTGCAAGTAACAAAATGAAATTTTGAAGAAAAACAAATAGCATTTTCAGTCCCACTTTATATTATGTGTTTTAAACTAAACATTTAAATTAACAATTTGATACAATGCAATTATGGTGTATATGGTTTTACATTGTACTTATTTTTTTGATGTAAGAATATAGTTAAGGACACCTATAAAGTGTGATCGAAATTTTTGGTAAAACATATACTGATAATCTTAATTTACAACTTTGAAAAAAATATTTTTTTACAATGCAGAACACAATTCATAATGCACCGCATGCTTATTACATTCTGATCTCAGCATTGCTGCAAGGGTTATTATTGCTATTAATATTATTATTTCTATTTCAGATCAGCTACTGATGAAACAACAGTTTGGAAAGATTTATGACTTCATTTCAGTGGAACAGCAATTGAAAATATCTGACATTTGACGCCACATCTCTTCACATCTAAGTACTTGCATGTTTCTGGCCAAAAACACAACAGCTTTTCATGTTGATTTGCTGTAATAATTAAAAACTAAAATAATGATGGCGTTTTATATTAACTTGTTGAATTGTTTAGTTAAACTTTGTTTTTAATCCAGATACAGAAGTTAATGTTTATAAAAAAAAAAATAAAAAAAAGTTAATGTAATTTTCCCTACAATGTGGAAAACTAGAGAATCAGCCAGAGTGGATTTTTCCTTTTGGGGAAAAAAAGAAAAAGTGAAGGGAAGAAAGAGCGTTTATACTTCATTTCCTGTCCACCATATTTAAAGTGGAACAGTGAGACTGACATCAGAGTGGGACACGTCCAATACACAAGCCCACATTCAGTTCCCATGTTCACTGCTTATTATCAATGAAAGAAAAAAAAAAAGATTCAATTGTACTGTATGTGGAATTTCATAATTTTGCTGGCAAAAGCACGACAATCGTTTTTTTGACAGGCGGGTGGCTTGTTTATAAACCCCTCATGTCTTCTTGGTCCGTGCGAAAGCAGTTTGGTTTATTCTGGTACATTTCACAATTTATTTAAAAACAATCATATAATTTGCAGAAGTGAACCACTATTTTTGCATGCTACCAGTCACACATATTATGATGCATTCCTCATAACTGCAGCATGTATTCTTTGCATGCATCTTTGCTGATTTAAAAAAAAATATATATATACACAAGAAAAATTACTTAAAAATAAAAGTTTAGTAATATTTTATGTTAATGGAGGTTTTATAATTGATATTAATTTTTTTATATATATATTGTATATTAAGACTTAAAATATTTTTTATTTCAAAATGATAAATATGAAAAATTATAGAAAAATGCAAATGTAATGTTGATATAAAGTATCATGTAATTAACTTTAGCTAACAGTATTTGACGAGTATCAAAATAAATGAGCAGAAGCGTTCTGATTCGATTTATCTGAGGACATCCATTTTAGCCCCAAAAAAAAGTCTTTGGGGGAATGCCATGTAATTTTTTACGGATGTTGTGCAAGAACTGGATTAAAATCCCAAATTGGTCTGTGAAGTTCCAGCAAACCCCTGTTCAGCAAAGGTTCTTCTCTTGCTGAACTGTCCCATGTGCTGGAGGCGGGACACAGTTGGGATGCCGTGAATCAGATTGATGATTTTACAACTGATCCAACACTTCAAGCCTCTGATGTGCTAAACCAACACAAAGACGTCAACAAGCACTCATGCAGACATTGGTTTGCACGTCCACACACATGCATACCTCTGAACAAACCCCCTTAATCCCTCCGGTGCTCAGGTATGCTTGTCTGTTGGCTTTGACACAAAGAGGAGTATTCCTTCTTTCATCAGTGTGTTGTCATGTAATATAAAGGGGATTTACTCCGTTGAGTGCTGATAGTGATCTGTCATTGCCAACTTGACAGGAAGGAGTGTGTTAGCAAGTAGTTACTCTCCAACAGAAAGTCTTTCTTCAGGATAAAGCCCACAAGTAGCGATAGCTTCATAAAAACACTTATTTGGGTGACACTTTATTTTAAGGTGACATAGTTACACATGTACTTACTATAGTAATAACCAGCCCGTTCTCATCCCAAGGCGTCATACATGTGACGCTTTTGACATTTCGTCGAAATCTTACGCACATGGCATCCTTTAGCGTCAATATGAGACGCAGATCCCAAGGCGTCATACAGGTGACGCTCGTCTAAATCCGACGCACATGGCATCCTTTATGGTAAATGGACTGCATTTATATAGCGCTTTCACAGACCCAATGGCCACCAAAGCGCTTTACAATTTGCCTCACATTCACCCATTCACTCCCTCATTCATACACCGACGGGCGACGGCAGCCATGCAAGGCGCCATCCAGCTCGTCGGGAGCAGCTGGGGTTAGGTGTCTTGCTCATGGACACCTTGACACTTGGTCAGGTGGAACCGAGGATTGAACCACCAACCTTCCGGTTTGTAGACAACCCACATGAACCACTGAGCCACTGCCGCCCAAGTATTTCATTCCCAAGGCCTCAAATTGCTCAGTCAAGCTCTTGTATGTGAAAACCATTCTTCATTCTCTCTCACAACCATTCTTTCACAATCTGAGTGCGTCCTTTAGCGTCAATATGAGACGCAGAACCCAAGGCATCATACAGGTGACGGTCGTCTAAATCCGACGCACATGGCATCCTTTAGCGTCAATATGAGACGCAGATCCCAAGGCATCATACAGGTGACGGTCGTCTAAATCCGACGCACATGGCATCCTTTAGCGTCAATATGAGACGCAGATCCCAAGGCCTCATACAGGTGACGCTCGTCGAAATCTTACGCACATGGCATCCTTTAGCGTCAATATGAGACGCAGAACCCAAGGCGTCATAACCGTACCCTACCCCAGACCTAAACCTACCCATAACAGCGCGTGTTATATTGATGCTAAAGGATGCCATGTGCGTAAGATTTCGACGAAATGTCATATGGCGTCACCTATATGACGCCAAAGGATGAGAATGCGTTGGAATAACAGTAAATTATGCATAGAAGAAACTAACCCTAAACCTACATGTAGTTAATAATTATCGATATTACTGAGTACTTATTTGTGTAATTATGCTGTAACAGTGTCTCTTAAAATAAAGTGCAACCCTGCAGTGTCTGTCGGGTGGCATTGAGAAGACTGATTTCTTTTAGTGAATCAGTTCATTCTGGAAAAAATCAGTCCAAACCTTAAACTCATTGAAAGTCTTTGTGATGTGCTGGAGGAGACTTTACAGAGTGCTGGACTCTTGCATTGTCAATACAAGATTTTGACCAAAAATTGCTCAGTCAAGCTCTTGTATGTGAAAACCATTCTTCATTCTCTCTCACAACCATTCTTTCACAATCTGAGTCTGATGAATCTTGACACTGTCCTCCTGGAATATGGCCATGATGTGTCTTCATACATGGTTGTTTAAGAAATGAAAGCTACACACTCCATCAATTAGTCAATCAAGTAAGTTTCATCTCCAGAATGTGTCCGCAAAGTCTTAGGAGTTGTCAAAGCTTAATGTGTTTTATTGCCAAAACTGTTGCATGCATTGAGAGGAATTTACACTAAGCAGATGTTCCTAAAATGACTTTACCGCAAAACGTCCTGAGAGCCTTAAAAGTCTTATTTACTCGTTCAGCCCACTGTAGATTGAAACAAGGAAGACACTGAATCAAGCACGAAATAGCATTTTAATTGAGTCAAATTTCACAAATGAAATCTCTGTATTTTCTTCTGCTAGACTACAAGGAGATTGCATGGAGATCAGCATGCGACTTTAGAGTTTCAAACATGTCTCAAACTGTAACCAACATCTAAGCTGCTATCCAAATTCATTTTAAAACTCTGTACTTATACTGTATTCATTTTCATCCAAAGTTGGAAGTGGGATTTTCCTGTGAATCTCTGATGTCTGATCATAAAGGCTTTCCAGTGCTCAACACTTGGAATAAAGAAACAAATGGCTTTGCAGGTGCGTGATTGTCAACAAAGAATTCTTCAGGCCACCAAACTGCAGAGGATAAAATATGTTTTGGCGTTTGTTTTGCAGGTGGAAAAATCACAAAATAATGCAAGAACTTTGACTCACTGATGCATTTTATTTGCTTTAAAAAGTGAATGCTTATCATCAGAGGCAGATATTGGGGATTTCCGCAGGACCTTCGTGTCAGAAAGTTGGAAACTCCAACATTCCAAATGGAATGGAATCCAGTATATACGCCTCCTGAGTTATAAAAAGAGAATCTCAGAGCTATAAACATTCATTGGCCTGGTATATTAATAATGCAGGTATTGACATTTTTTCCAAAGTTATTTTCATTACATTTTAAAAAATTTGCCCATGCAGTTGCTGAAAAAGTCATCTACACATTGGGCTATTTATATTACCGGAGCGATCAAAAAGTAGTTTACAGTAAACATTTAGGAATAAGATATCGAATCTAAAGCTGAAGTTGAGACAGGCTCTCCATGTTGTTTACAAATGTGTCTATAAGAGCATCCCAGCTTTTACCACGCAGAGGACTGTGGGTTAAGTGTTGAAAGTGACAGCACAGTAAATCAAGCTAATTCATGACAGAGAGAGACGGTTCATATGGTTGCCACTGCTCTCCATATTTCACATGCATACTCTCACGCGACTTCTTCTGTTTAATTTAGATGACAGCTGCCGTGCTAATTTAGACAAACGGCAGTTGGATTAATCAAAAACATGTTCTTGATGACTAGCTCAGTAACCGCCTCTCATCTCAGAAACACTGATAGAGATTTCCCGTTTGTTCTTGTATCAGACACTATGAGATCATTTGTACGCAGAGCTCCTTTGAAAAAGTAGACACAGATTTGTTGTTGACATATAGACCTGGGGCCTGTACCTGTACGACTGTAACCATAGTTCCCTGAGAAAGGGAACGAGACGATGCGTCATCGACGCTTTGGGAACGCCCCCAGCGTGAATGCGTCTGAGCATCAATGTCAACTAGTCCAATGGAAAGAATGAGCGTCACGGGCGGGTGACGTCATGACCAAGAAGGCATAAGAGCACATCCGGTGAAACGCGGCATTAGCTTCAAAAAGTCGAAGCAAGCCGATCACAGGGATGCAGGAAGTATGGCAGGGTGACGCATCGTCTCGTTCCCTTTCTCAGGGAACTATGGTTACAGTCGTAACCTGAGACGTTCCCTTTCGAGGGAACTCGCGATGCGTCATCGACGCTTTGGGAACGAGAATACCCAAAACGCCAGAATTCCAAGTACCTGAGTGTCAGTCTGTTGGAACTAAGCACTAAGCACCTGAGAACCTGGGGCAGCATCCAGGTCCAAACTGTAAAACCTGACGAATGTGAGCGGTGAGGACCAGCCTGCCGCATCACAAACGTCTTGGAGAGAAACCCCAAATAACAAGGCTTTAGAGGCCGCCATACCCCTCGTAGAGTGAGCTCTGACCACCAAGGGACACGGATGGTCAGAGTACTCGTATGCAAGTGAAATAGCCTCGACTATCCACTTACTAACCATCTGTTTAGAAGCAGGAAGACCCTTCTTAGGTGATCCAAAGCAAATAAATAACTGGTCGGACTTCCTCATTGAAGATGTCCGATGAACATAAGTATCCAGTGCTCGCACTGGACACAAGAGGTTCAGCCTTTCCTGGTCCGCAGATGTAAAAGGAGGAGGACAGAAAGCCTGCAGCACAATAGGCCTCGGAATCAAGGTCGGCACCTTAGGGACGTATCCCTGTTTCGGATATAAGAATGCCTTGACCATCCCCGGTGCAAACTCAAGGCAGGTGGGGGAAACCGAAAGGGCCTGAAGGTCTCCAACTCTCTTAAGGGAAGAAAAAGCTAGCAGAAAGATAGTCTTGAGGGTAAGAAATTTCTCTGAAACCGAATCTAAGGGCTCGAACGGAGCCCTAGACAGGCCTTCTAGTACTATAGCAAGATCCCAAGCTGGCACCTTAGTGCGAGTTGCAGGCCTCAGCCTCAATGTGCCACGAAGGAAACGTGTAATCAGAGGGTCTCGACCCAACGATGTACCCCCCACCAGGGCGTGGTAAGCCGCAATGGCCGCCACGTAGACCTTGAGCGTGGAAGGACATAGACCTGACGTAAAGCGCTCCTGCAGGAACTCGAGTACTGTGTTCACAGAACAGTTAACTGGATCCCACTGATGTCGGTGACACCATACAGAAAAAACTCTCCATTTAAGCGCATAAAGTTTCCTAGTAGCTGGAGCTCTGGAGCTTAGGATGGTCTCAGCAGCCTCAGCTGAGAGACCACTCTCTATGAGTTGGGCCCCCTCAGAGGCCAAACCCAGAGGTTCCAAATCTCTGGTCGAGGGTGAAATATTGTGCCCCCGGCCTGAGACAGAAGGTCTCTCCTGATCGGGATCTCCAAGGGGGGAACGTCTAAGAGATGGATCAGGTCCACAAACCAGATCCGACTCGGCCAGCGTGGTGCTACAAGCAGTAGGCTTATTCCGTACTGGCGGACTCGTTCCAGAACTCCTGGGAGCAGAGCAACAGGGGGAAATGCGTACAGACGTAGCCTCGGCCACGTCTGCACCATAGCATCCAGCCCCAGGGGGGCTGGGTGAGTAAGGGAGAACCAAAGTGGACAGTGCGTCGTATGCTGAGACGCAAACAGATCCACCTCTGCTTGGCCGTAAAACTCCCAAATTTTCTCCACCGCCTCGGGGTGGAGTCTCCAGTCCCCTGGCCTCAGCTCCTGCCTCGACAGGATGTCTGGCCCCATATTCTGGTCCCCAGGAATATACACTGCCCTCAGGGAGAGTACCTTCCCCAGAAACCACAGGAGGATCTGGTACGCCAGTTTGCAAAGCGGACGCGACCGCAGACCCCCCTGATGGTTCAGATAAGAGACGACTGATGTGTTGTCTGTTCGTACAAGCACATGATGGCCCCTCAGGTCTGGGAGAAACTGTCTCAACGCATTGAAGACAGCCATCATCTCCAGGCAATTGATGTGCCACGAAAGATGATGACTTTTCCACAGACCCTGAACCGAGCGGCCTTCCATTACCGCTCCCCAGCCGGTGAGGGAAGCATCTGTCGAGATAGTAACAAGATGGCAAAGAGCTCCCAATACCGGACCCTGGGTTAAGAACCAATGTTTCCTCCATATAATTAAGGCACGAAGGCACCGCCGCGTGACCTTGATCATACGAAGTGGGTTTCCCCTCGGGGAGAACCCTCTGGTCCTTAGCCACCACTGTAAAGGTCTCATGTACAGCAGGCCAAAAGGTATCACGTTGGACGCTGCCGCCAAGAGACCCAACAGTCTCTCGAACTGTTTCACAGTGCGTGACTGGCCTAGCTTTAGCTCTTTGGTGGCTGTCAGGATAGCAGCTACACGGACGGGCAATAGAGTGGCCCGCATCGTCACTGAATCCCATACCACACCAAGGAAAGTGGTTCTCTGTACTCGAGAAAGAACACTCTTCTTGGCATTGAGCCTCAACCCCAACATCTGCATATGAGCGAGAACGACACCTCGGTGCCGAACAGCCAACTGCTCTGATTCCGCCAGAATCAGCCAGTCGTCGATGTAGTTCAGAATACGTATGCCCTGAAGCCTGAGAGGGGCTAGAGCTGCATCCACGCATTTCGTGAACGTGCGGGGTGATAAAGCTAGACCGAAAGGAAGAACCCGATATTGGTATTCTTTGCCCCCGAAAGAAAACCTTAGGAACTTCCTGTGCTGAGGGAAGATGGAGATATGGAAGTAAGCGTCCTTCAGATCTATCGTGACAAACCAGTCCTCGGATCTGATTTGAGTCACGATCTGTTTGAGTGTCAGCATCTTGAACTTGAGTTTCTGTACTGAGCGATTCAACAGACGAAGATCTAAAATGGGACGCAACCCCCCATCCTTTTTTGGAACAATGAAATAACGGCTGTAAAAACCCGACTCTCTGTCGGGTGAGTACACCTGTTCTATAGCTTCCTTTGCTAACAGAGCCTTTACCTCTTGCTCCATTACCAGAGCCTGCTCAGGATGCACCACTGTGGGCAGCACCCCGTTGTAACGAGGAGGACGAGAACCAAACTGGATTCTGTATCCTTTCTCTACAATCTGCAGGACCCAATGAGAAATATTCGGCAGAAGCTTCCACGCTGCCAGAAAATTTACTAAGGGAACCAGCCTCTCGAGGCTGGTCTCTGGTGTTATCGAGACAGCTAATTCCGGAGCCTGAAACATAATGGCAGGAACTACCTGAACTGGCCGCTCTAAAGCCCCCCTCAGATGGCGCGAAACCGATGCTGTGCAGCAGCATAGCATCAGCGACTCGCTGGAGACCGCTGCGCCCTGAAGCACCGAGGGTGGCAGGGTTGGCAGAACGCTCTCGTGAGGACCCCGAAAGGGAACGGGCACCGTATAATGAGGTGTACACTTCGACTTAGAAGACTTCGGCTGAGAGGGTTGCGTCTGTCTCCAGTTTCCACGTGGAGGTGCACGAGACGCAACACTCTCTTTCTGATGCACACGATATGATGAGCTTGATGGCTGACGCTTGCTTTTTTGATTCCTGAAATCTCTCGACGACCGTGTGGACTGCGTCACCAAAGAGACCAGAAGGTTCAAGCGGAGCATCTAACAAAAAAGCACGATCTTTTTCTTTAATCTCAGAAAGATTCAACCATAAATGTCTCTCAGTAGCTACCAAAGCTGCCATAGACCGCGCAATTGCTCTGGCGGTCTCTTTAGTAGCCCTGAGAGAAAGATCGGTAGCCCGACGAAGTTCTCGAATATCGTCATGACTGACTCCCTCACTATTATCCAGATCCCCCAGCAGGTCAGCTTGATAAGCCTGAAGCACTGCCATAGTATGCAGACATGCTCCAGCTTGACCTGCTGCCGTATAAGCTTTGCCCACTAACACCGACGTGGCTTTGAGCGGTCTAGTGGGCAAAGCCGAGGCTTTCAGAGACGATGCGGGACCAGGGGAAAGATAGCTGGCTAAATTCTGTTCCGCCTGGGGCATCGCCTCATAACCATACTCTTTCAGCCCTCTAATTCTCGAATAAATATTAACTTGAGGGCTGAAAAGTCGTGATGAGTATGGCTTATTCCATGATTTAGAAATCTCATTGTGAAGATCAGGAAAAAATGGAAGCCCTCGTGGTGGAGATGAAGCAGTAGAAGATAAAAAGCGCTCATCTAATTTACTCTTAGGACGAGCGCCCCTATTATCAGATGGCCATTCAATCTTTAATTTCTCTACAGCCCGCGACATAACATCCACCAGCTCATCATATGCAGGGGAAATAAATTGTGAATCTCTTTCCCCCATGTGTGTGCTTTCACTCTCCAAACTCATAGCATCGACCTCCTCGGAGGAAGAGCAATGAAGTAATGGAGGGCTCTCTCCCCGGGCAGAAGAAACCGCAGAGCGTGCTTCCGAAACCGGGGGGGGAGCGCTGGATCTTTCGGGTAAGGAAGGAGAAAGAGCCCTCGGACCCGTCTCCAACCCCTCCGAAAGATCCTTTTGCGATCCCCAGGAATGCATTCTCCGCGCTGCCTCGGCAGACGCGGGTCCTGATCCCTGCGGATCGCGAGCCTGCCCACTCTCTTTATCAAAGAGTGACAGGCGAGAGCGGAGCATGCGAAGCGGTAGCATTTCACAATGCTGGCACTCAGCCCCCTCGAAGGCTGAGACCGCATGCTCCACTCCCAAAAAAATGACACAAAGCTAGTGTGTGTTCCCACCCGTTAAATAACGCGGGCAGGGAGAAGCACACTGTTTGTACACTTGTTTAGTTTCCATCCTTTTCCGCAACAGACAACAGTAAATAGACAGAGACAAAATGACACAGATCGCTTGCTGAGACACAGAAGCTAATGCCGCGTTTCACCGGATGTGCTCTTATGCCTTCCTGGTCATGACGTCACCCGCCCGTGACGCTCATTCTTTCCATTGGACTAGTTGACATTGATGCTCAGACGCATTCACTCTGGGGGCGTTCCCAAAGCGTCGATGACGCATCGCGAGTTCCCTCGAAAGGGAACTCAGGGTTACAGGATTAGTTTCGAGTTGACAAAACCAAACCAATCCTACCAGGCTTTGTTGGTACCATCATCAACTTTCTCTGTCAACTAAGGCTTTGATCCTGAGTTTGGGAGTTCAGGTGTGACATCAGTAGCGAACAGCCAATCACATGCTGAGAGGGTGAAACTGAGATTTATTTCTCACGAGAGAAGCAGCGCGATTCACTTCTCTCTTCTGCAGAATATTACAAGATTGAAAAATATTAAGAATTGAATCAAATTTACACAGCAAGCAGAAAATAGCTGTCTATGAAAGAGGACAACTAAAAGAAAAAGTCTTGGTATATCAGTGCAAGTAAAAGTTGTGAAGTTAGGTTATACAGTTGATAAAGGTATAGAGAGAACTGAACATTTAAGCTCACATGTAGTCATTTTATAGCATTATCTATTGATTCTAAAGTGTATTTATTTTACCTTTATATATTTATTCATTTAAACTGTGCATGCGTAATAATAATTGATAAACTAAAATTGTACATGTGTGATCGATTAAGAATATAATAATTAGATAAATAATATCTATATCATACACAATTATTCTAAATAAGCATCAGGCTAAAAGCCAGACAATTTTGTCTTTAAAAATCATTTGCTGTAGTGACCTTTAATTTGGAGTAGAAACAGTTG